>CAEFZP010002816.1:210000-344797 GCA_903064625.1 Mallotus villosus
CTTTGAGACAACATAAATTCTTGATGATATAATCCAGTAATACTTCAGATTTAATATTACTTTGCTTAAAGACACAGTTTTTAAACAAGCAAAGGTTGTGTAATGAAAACGATGTCCTGCAAGTACATGGGTGGTCATGATCTATTTTCCCTGCAATCAGCATGTGAATTTACAATATGCAGCCGATAACATTATGAAAATGTACACTGATAACGCTCCTTATTTTTCCTTATTTCGACGCATGTGCACATGTCCGTTCTGTATCTACGTTTATCTATATGCATATTTTCTTATTTTTGTTTCTGTTTGCGTATTACATGTATGTATGAATGTGAATGTACATTTATAACAAACAGGCTCACAACCCAAAAAGTGATAAAGTGATTCCTAAACGAAAATACACCTGTCTTTAGGACAAATATGTGCCACTAATTACCTGTCTAACCTAAATCTCCGTGAGCCAGATGTTTCTAAAACACACCGCGACAGAGACAAACGACCCAATCCTGTTTTAGCCTGCACATAAATATAGTAGTGGCTTAAATCATCTTTTCCTTGACCCTGTTAGGAGTTATTCAATGTGAGCTTGAAGTGTTCCGTGCAGAAGCTAACTGTAAAGATACCGTAGGTATCTCCTAATCTCTGCTCTCTCCATCTTGTTCCAGCTAGAGGGAGGATTACATGTTCATCTCTTCCTCCCCTTTACGATTCAGATTTCTATTTCATTTGAGTTGGCTCCGTTTCTCCACCCATCCACCCCTCAATCTCCCTTCCTGCTCTCTCTCTCTCTCTCTATCTCTCTCTCTCGCTGTTACTCCATATCTCTCTCGCTGTAATTCTCTCAATTTCTCACTGTCTCTCACTCTCTGTTTTTCTCTCTCTTCTCTAATCTCTACGCCTGGAGATGTAAAAACAATATTTGATGACTTGTACGAAGTGGTGAAGAATTTAGAGACCAGCATCGGATTCACAGAAGACCTTGAAAAACTTTCAGGTGTAAGTTACAGTAACTCAATAAGAACCCTTTCATGGGAACAAGCCCTCTAACCCCACTCCACACCCCCTCTACCCATCCCATCCCTCCATCACCCCAACCCCACCTCTTCCTTTCTGTCCTCTCTCCTGCTCTCGCTCTCGATAGAGCAATCAACTATCTCTCTCCCACTCTTTCCCTCCTTCTATCTCTCTTTTTTCCCCTGCCCACCTTTCCTTCTCTCTCTGTCTCTCTATTTCCTGCCTGTCCATATTTGAAGTATAAGTGAGGGGCAAATTATGCGCAGGCACCACAAACACCTCGCCTCTCCCGCTCCTGAAAGGACAGGATAATGAGAGGGAGTACCTATTTGCACAGCGTAATGTGTGTGTTCCAGCCCACGTTAAGACACTCAGACGTCGTTCTACAGACACACACTTCCCCGCCCGGTTCAAGTCTGAACAGGAGAGACAGCGGGAAAAAGGAAGGAGGAGAGAGAAACAGGGATAAATAGAGAGAGAGAAAGAGTGAGAGATCCATGGTAGATGGTTAGGTTTGGCTGACTGTGTTTTCCGATTGGTCACAGTAGGTTGTCTTTGGATCCAGGTCACATGACCTCCGGTGACTGTCAGGCATGAGAGAGGGACTGGCACACTGCGTGATGGTAGGTGGATTATGATTGGTTTAAGCGCCTGTCAATCTTAATCAAGGCAAACGAATATGGAGCAGAGGTAAATATGGCCATTAGGGGTCTCAGGGGGTGGGATTAAACAACGATCTTTCTATCAAATGCAGATTTTCCCAATCAGAATGCAATACACAGCCTTCTCCTCTGTGATATCAGCCATGAGCACTCATTCTAATTATTTGGGCAAATGTTCTAATTAGCTATCAGGTGCCCCCCTTATCGCCCTCCCCAACATCTTTTGTATTCAAAATAGGTTCCTAGCATGGGAATTTTTTAGGCCATCAGCAAATATTTACCAGTTCCATCTCATTATGTAGGAGCGCTGGTTTGGTCTAAAAAGCTGGCTGTGAATATCTTAAGGGCCCTGTGTATAGTGCACTGACTCTAAACTTTGACTTGACCTTTGAGTAGTCTTTCTCTCTTTCTAAATCATACCTAACTTTCCGGCCTGTTCTAAAGTGGGCCTAGAATGTGTGGTTGACAAAAGTTAACTAAACAAAAGGAGGTGTAGGAGCTGGATGGTGCCTCATTAAATAAGAACTCAGTTCCAGTCAGCAGCAGCATCCTATTTAAAAATTAGCTTTTGGTGAAAAGTTGTGGGTGGGTGATTTTTTCCTGAATATTCATTTTAAGGATTCCTAAAATGCTCAAAGTGATACATGAATACAGACAGCCAATTATCATCCACAAACCTTCCTGTGATGATGAGGGGATAACCAGAAGGGCACCTCTTAGATTACCTATTAACTAACGCTCATTACAAGCACCTGGACCAAAAGTGTTACCCACAGTTCTTCTAATGTCTTCAACCACTAGGTGAAGAAAGAGTCATGATTTACAACCACATTATGAAAAATAACCCTATTGAGAGGCTCCTAAACATCATAATATAATAGTAAGTGATAGTAAAATTAAATTTATCAAGTTTACACCTGAACGTGTTAACATTAATTGAAAGTGCACTTGAAAGTATAACAAAGTATACTTTGCGGCTCTTTAAGAAGTAAACTTGATGAACTGAAATTGCACTATAGGGTACTTTAGAGTATTCCAAAGTATACTTTGAAGTACTTTGGGAAGTATACTTGATGAACCGAAAGTGCACTACACAGGCTACTTTACAGTATTCAAAAGTAAACCTTGAAAAACACTATAAGTGTACTTTAAAGTGTACTAAATTACCAAAAAAGTGGGCCAATTCAGTTTACTTAGTACAAAATAGTATATAAATAAGTACATTGTTAGTATACTTTAAGTAACATGATAGTAGTATACTTTTTATAATAAGTATACTTCCAAAATAAACTTGAAGAATACTTCTTTTTTGTAAGGGCAATTAAGGACAGATTTAGAGAAAAGTCTAATGGAAATGTATAAAAATATACTTGACATATGACAACTTGTTCAACCATTTTGCAAGTAAAGACTTATGCTTTGAAATAATGCATAATGGTGTGGGGAGTGAGACTATTCAACAGAGACCCATTATAATACATTTTGATCAACATGACAAAAGCAATTGATAATGTAGGAAACAACAGAGAATTGTACATAATCATTTGCATGGATGTACCAATGCATTTGCAACTTGTTCAAAAAAAGAAAAACTACTTTTTTGATGTGTACAAGTGACACGATGATGTGAAGATTGAACACGTAGTTTTGAGAATTTCAATTCTTAACTGAGAAATGTACCATGTTTCATTCTGTTGTGTTTAAGCTAAAACTTGTGCCAGAGTTGAGCTAAAGACAGCAGATATACAGGCCGCTAAGTAGCTAGCTAGAGATGGAGTTTCAGGGTATTCACCTTGCCTTATGTGTTTCCGTTACGGGCCTTCATGTCACCCAAGGAGGAAGTCAGAGAATATCTCAGTTCTGTGTCTGTATAGTCAGAGTTTTCTCTTCTTAACTATGAACACTGAGCACACATACCCCTCCCCCTCCCCCTACTCCTACCTTCCTGCTCCCCCACTCCCCACCCCCCTTGGTGACTCCCTGAGCCTTGTCTACAACCCCACCTCCCCTTCTAACAGTCAGTTCATACCCCCACCCCATGGCCTGTGTCTTATCCAGACACTAACTTACATCTCGTATATCACTGGTTTAGCACGATCAGGGGAAATGCTGACCGTATTCATTTCTGTGGCTTTAGTGATTAGCAAGTTGGCTCTTGTCAATACAAAAGTAATGAATGAGCTGGATGAACGCGAATTGGGGCCATAATCATTTTTTTGTGATAGTTTGATATTGCTGGTCTGCATTTCTTCTTAAAAAGAAAGTGATTAATCAATAATTAATTTGAAGCCAGAACATTGATAGAGGCAAAACGATGAAAACATTTCCCATAAATCTGTGCTTTATTACCACGGCGATTGAAAGATGTGAAGTGGTGTGATCGTCAGTCATGTTAAGTATGTTGTGAGCATCCTGTATGGTTAGCAAAACCTTCCCAACAAAGACCTCTGGATTTTGTTTACTGCCAAGTGTCTTCTCACACAAGGTCTTAGTGTGCTTATTAGTTTCATATCCGAAGTTCATCAATTTGAAAAGTTGACTCCAAATATCTGAGGGAGATAAATGTTGGTCAGGCACCTCAGATCCTTTAGAGCGCTTTTCAAACTTCAGCCAGGCCCCCCCTTTAAGACAGAAAAAGGCTCATCTTGGATGAAATTGATGAACTCTGTAAACATCGAACCTCATGACATCATGTGAGTTAGTGTCTGTGCGATTCATTTACTAACCAAATATGAAAGCTCAGCACCGTGTCATCTGCCGTGCGAGTATTCAGAAGGGAGGGCTCATCTTGTGAGTCTTACAAAGATATGAAACTGGGATTCACATGTGACATTTCGGCAAGCGTTTCGATAACCCCGGCTGGCCTGTCTGCTCCAACGCACCAGCGTGAGAATGCAGCATTGAAAACAAAAGGTCTTCGCCTAAAATATCCACAACATCATCTTTCTCCCATGTACGAGAGGCGTGTGTGTTGTGTTTTAAAGACAATGTGCTGCTTGTGCCAGCACTTTGATGATGGAGCCAAGTGCCTTTCTCTTCTCAGAACTATTTACCACAGTTCTTCCTACTGCATTGTTGGAGTCTACCTCTGTACATTTTTATCACACCATTGTTAAGCTAAATGGATTTGTTCTTTTTTCTTCTTTTTCCCCTGTACTGCAGGCTGCGGTATACCATGTGTGTTCTGTGAGCTGTCCTTTCACCTGGAAGTGTGCTGGCTTGTATTTTTAGCTCCTTCACAGAGCAGACACTAGCGCCGAGACAAAACATCCTCTTCCACAGAGGAAGACAGAGACGTGGACAGTTGTTGCAGTTAAGGAGTGTGTGTATGTGTGTGTGTGTGTGTGTTTTTGCATGTGCAAGTGTCTGCGTGTGTGTCTGAGTGTATGTGTGGAGAAGATGAGAAGAACAAGAGCCAAAAAGAGAAGAGAGAAGGAGGAGGAGAGAGGCGTAGTGGTCCTGCCATCTGTTAAGAGAGGTGCCATGGTGCAGGAGAAGGTTAGGTCTGTCCTCAGCCCCTCTGGCCTCACATCAGAGGCCAGCCTTTGGCCCCGCCACGGCGAGGCCAAGCCACTCTGCTCTGGGTGATTTAATGAGAGGAGCTGGGGTTGACGTGGCCACACGCACACACACACACACACACACACACACACACGCACAAACACACACACACACACACACCATCATAGATTCAAGCACGCCCAGTCCATTCCGCACCACCATCCCTCCACTTCAACTGACACACACATGTGGAAACTCACAAGACTGTTGGAAAGTCGCAGGCGAGACGAAATATGAAAATAAAAAAAGAAAGAGTATACCCTTGTTGGATGCCCCACCTTTATGTGTTTGCATGTCTGTGTAGAATTTGAGTGTTCATAGAGAAAGGGGGAAATGCTAATGTGTGTGAGTGTGAAAGCCTGCCCGTCTCTCGCCCAGCCAGAAAGTGTGGCAGTGTTTTAATGATGCATCTGCTCATGTCAAATGATTCTGGACACATGGCAAAACCCAGGGCTGCCGGTCTCTTTGATGTCACAGAGCACACACACCCGCACCCACACACAACACCCGCATCCACATCCACACACACACACACACACACACAAACATACAAGTCAAACACCCCAAAACACACACACATTCACTCCCAAACAGGCACATCCACCCTCCCTCCCATACAGCTATGTCCCGGGCACCGGTTCACTCAGGCCCCCTCTGGTGCTGTGGTGGCTGGTTTTAATGTGCCTGCCTAATGATCTGGCACGCCTCAAAAGGTAAATGATAATTTGCTTTAAGTGGAGCCTTTAGGCGGAAAAGCCTTGTCGGGCTCAGCTCTCTGTCGCAGTGTTTACGACACGGAAGCGACAGATTTGATTTCAAATGTGATTTTTGGTCTGAAAACGCTTCACATCGTAACAGCAACGCCGCCGAATGTGGCTGGAACAGACAGCCTTCCCGGCGATCGCTCCCTCATATCCTCAATGAAGGCAGATGGGCGGGCGGCCATTGAAGACGATTCCGTTGGAGGACACACACACACACGCACAGGAGCAAGAATTACTTATTCTTGGAATGACGGAGCTGTGAAAGCTCATTCTGAACATGGAGTCTCTCTCCCATCTCTCCGTCTTTGTAGCGTAAATCTAAACGCCTTCAAATGGGCTTCTCCTCACTGGAATGGACTCATTATCGCTGGTGCAAACTCTCCATTTCATTCTACAGGCCTTTGTGAGCAGTTCTCTTTGCTCGACTAATTCTCACAACTTTTGATACACATGGATCATTTGACAAGTGGACAGTTTGACTGCTGAAACCTTCCTACCTACCAAGCATACCCACTGAGCACTGAACCCTGTCACATGATCACTCACATGGTTTCCGATGTTGCCATTGTTTTTAAAATCAACACTCTGCCCATAAACTCAGAGCAGAGCCCTGTGTTGAGTCGGAGAGGCGTCAGGGAAGCGGAGAAGAGAGGAAGGCTGCTCCGATGCTGCAGAGCTGAGGGGGAACAGGGGACGAGGCAGGAGATCAAACAGGAGGGAGAGAGGAGGGAGGGAGGACCCAGAGCAGGTCCCCCGGGGCAGGTAATTGGCCAGGCGGGGAAGACGAGAGGAGAGGGGAGCTGTGGCCTGGATGTTGCATTGAAGAGAGATGAGAGGGCCCTGATGCTAGGAGCTCCCAGCATCCTGTGGTGAAGATGGGGTGGTGGATCAGAGAGAGGTTAGACGCCTGCTTGGTACACTGTCTCAGCTCTCACACGCCCCGCTTAAGACGTCGCGCTAAAGACTCTCCTTTTTCAACTTTTCCAGCTTCATTATGGCGACAGTGGAGAGATACAGAACATCTAGGGTGGAAAGACAGGGGAGGACATGCAGGAAACGGCCTTGGCTGCAAGGGAACCCGGACCCCTGAGTTAAGGTCTTAGCCTACGTGGTATGAGCTTAACTCTGTGATCCATCGGAGCAGCCCCCCTCCCACTTCTACCCCTTCTACCTACTCCTGCCGCCTCTCCCTCGCCTTCTCTCCCACCGCACCCCTCTCCACCCCTCTCCCACCCACCCCTACCTAGTCATACAGACATGGGTAAACATGTGGTACTAGATTGCATTTCATTTTCCCAGGAGGCCTTGCCTAAATGCAGTCTTTTTCCCTTTATAGACTTTTATGTCTTTATTCCTTCAAGAGAAAAGTTAAGAGAAAAGGAAGCTTTTAAGGCCTGGAGGTGCTGAAGTGGTGGAGGAAATGTGATTATTGCCATGAGCATTAGGACTGGATGGTTAGAGAGGAGAGGAAATGAGAGAAGAGGAGGGCAGGGCAGAGGAGAGGATGAAGAGAGAGGATGAAGGGAGAGGAGAGGAGGAGATGGGAGGAGAGGAGAGGGAGGGACAGGAGAGGAGAGGAGGAGATGGGAGGAGAGGGGAGAGGACAAGAGGGGATTGGAGAGGAGGGGAGAGGAGGAGATGCGAGAGGAGGGGAGAGGAGATAGAAGAGAGGATAGGAGAGGATGAGAGAAGAGAGGAGAAGAGAGGTGAAGAAAAGAGATGAGTGGAGGAGATAGTGCTACCATAACTGTTGACTCTTTCCTGATTGGACAGAAGGGAAGCCCAAGAGAGAATGCCTCCGGAAATGTGTGGATTGCTCTTAGGAGGGCTTTCCTATCTGCTGTAATAGAGTGATAGAAAGAACATACTGGCCACTGTATTTGTAGTGCAATATCCTATTTTACCTCAAATAATCTACTTTAGACAAAGAGAGAGAGAGAGATAGGGAAAGAGGGAGAGAGAGAGAGAGAGAGAGCGAGAGAGAGAGAGAGAGAGCGAGAGAGAGATGAGCGCGAGAGAGAGAGCGCGAGAGAGAGAGAGAGAGAGAGAGAGAGAGAGCGAGAGAGAGAGAGAGAGAGACAGAGACAGAGACAGAGAGAGATGAGTTTGATCATAATTGAAAGAGCAAAAGAGGGAACCCCACATTCCTCACCTCTATCATCCCACTTTTATGACACCACAGTAAAACTTGGAAAGCCTTTTCGATTGCTTTTCACATTGAGGTACTCAGAAACACATTTGCTTTAGAAGAAGAATAAACGTCCTGTTGACAATGCCAGACAATGTCTTAACCCCACCATAATGGCCTCCTCCCCGAGCACATGTATTTAAAGACACTGACCAACTCCAATTACACAGCCGAGCCCCTTTGATATGCAGCTTCCCTTTCGTCGGCGTCCATCTTTGATTTCTTGTGCGACCCGTCTCTCTCCGCACACAGCTGCCGCCTTGCTTGTTGATTTTGGCACCGCCTTCAAACCTTGTCCCGCCTGCTCCCGCCTTTCTGTGGTGAACTCAAAAGACAAGCAGCTTCAAACAGGCTTTGGGAGCCACTGGTGACGTGAACTAACCCTCTCTCTGAGAGTGTGTCACTGCTGAAAGGAGGCCGGGAGCGCCAGGTGGAGAGTAAAACCCTCGGCTCTTTGTGGCGAAATATGAGGAAGAGCTAAGGGCCCTCTCCTTCTGCCTACGAAATCGAACTCACGATAGCTACAGACATAGATACCCTGACGGAGTAACGAGAGATCGAGCGACGCGAGCGAGCAGAGAGAGAGAGAGCCACAGTAGCGAAAGAGAGCAAAGAGAGAGAGAAACAAATAGAAGATCGAGAGACGAGAGCACAGAGCGACAAACCACGAGAGAGCCACACTCAAGGAGCGCGAGCGAGTAGATCGCTCGATCTCTCTCTCTCTATCTCTCTCCTCACTCACTCTCTCTCCTCCTCTCCTCTCCGCTCTCTCTCTCGCTCTCTATCTCTCTCTCTCTCTCTCTCTCCCACTCTCTCCAACACAAAGAGCCCAAGGTTAGCGAGGAGTCCCTGATCCTCCTCCAGGAGAGACACATTCCTCCTTCTTCCATCTCATTCCAGTCCTTTCCAGTCCAGCCCATGCCAGTCCGTGCCATGCCGTTCCATGCCAATCTTCCCCATGCCCGGCTGTGGCAGGTGCTGTGTGTCTGACCTTGGCGTCTTGAGGAGATTGTGTTTACACTCCAGCTTCTCTTGATAAGCCCTGTGTTGTCTCCTTCCTCTGTTCCTCTCTGCCCCCCCCGCCCCTCGTCCCCCCACACAAAGCAACATTATGCTGTGTCTACGTCACACTCAGAGAGCCACAGGCTGGGCCGACCTGGACACCTGGAGAAAGACAGGCCTGGGTGTGTATGTGTGGGTGTGATCATGTGTTTGTATATATTTGTTTAATGTAGGATATAACCGCCAGATTTTCCTCTGTAAATGTAAAACATGGCAGCAGGCGTATGAGAGAGCAGGTAGCTGATGTTGTGGTTAGCTGTTGGTGTGGTTAGCTGGTGGTGTGGTTAGCTGGTGTTGAGGTTAACTGTTGGTATGGTTAGCTGGTGGTGTGGTTAGCCGGTGTTGTGGTTAGCTGGTATTGTGGTTAGCTGGTGTTGTGGTTAACTGTTGGTATGGTTAGCTGGTGGTGTGGTTAGCTGGTGTTGTGGTTAGCCGTGTGCCACTCTAACACCATCCCAGCAGCATGGTAACAGATTGGGCATTTGGGTGAGGATGGAGGAGGGGGAGACAGGCGGGGGAGGAAGGGCTGGGGAAGGGGGCAGTACTGGAAGGAGAGGGGGTAGATGTGATCCAGAGTGTGTGTCTCTGTGTGTACGTGGGTGTGTGCGTGTGTTGGGGAGGGCGGGGGGGGTGCTCAACGCGGTTACCACGGAAATGGATGTGTTGGCCTCATCAGCGTGTTCCCAGCTGGTGGAGCGTTAGGGAGCACGTCTTGGCAAGCGCCCGCTCAGGGGGGAGTTTGCATCTGTGCTGCCTTGGCAATCAGCTGGAGGGGGGGGGTAGGGGCTGATCACCCCCCTCCTCTCTCCTGCTCACCCAACCACCCACCCATGCACCCCCTCTCCCCCTTCCCCTCATCAAGTCTTAAAGGGAACCCAGTGTCAAGGCACACTGCTCCGGTCTCAGTCACGTGACACACATGGATCACTGGGGGGCTGCTGTGAAGATGATGTGGTGCCTCTCTCTCTCTCTCTTACTCTGTCTCCCCCCAATTCTGTGGCAACGTTCTCTTCCGCGTCATTTTCTGACGCTCAACCCTCCCGCTTCTGTGGTTCTCTCCCCCTCTCCCTTCTCCTTGTTCTCTCCATTACTCACTCTTCCTTTCACCCTCATTTATCCTCCATCTCTCCTTTCCCTCTCCTCTAGCTGTCTCTCTGCCCTGTCTCCTTGGTCCTCCTCTATTTCTCCCTGTCTCTCTCTCCTCTCTCTCTCTCTCTTTATCCCTCTCTCTCTCTCTCTCTCTCTCTCATCTCTTCTCTCTTCTCTCTCTCTTTATCCCTCTTTTTCTCTCTCTGTCTCTTTCTCTCTCTCTACTCCCTCTCCCTCCGCCTCCCTCCACCCATCTCTCAGAGTAGCAGATGATATCAGCCTGTCTCCCTCCCTCCTAGTCCAGAGTTTGGGTACTACATGCCTCCTCTCCACTCTATCTGATCTGATTTCTTTGTAATTTGTGGCCCAGTATATTCCTGACACATTCCCAGTCCATTCCGTGTATATTCCCAATATGAAGTGTATGTTTAGCAGATTACAACTGTTCTTCAGGGGCTGTTCGACTTGTTGTGCAGTGGATGATTAAAGTTTCAGCTCTTTCTGGCTTTGAGGAGAGCTATAGACGGACCATTTAGACCCTCCGATACACTCAACACACATACAGGTACACACACACTCAACAAGGATGCACCCACACATTCACACATGCATACACACGCATGCACGTGCACACACAAATACACACACTTCAGCACACACAAATGGCGCTGATGTGGACGGATGACATATCAAAGAAGAGGGTGAAACACGAGCAGACAGGAAATGAGCTGGAACATGATTGGTTAACCTTTGACTCTTCTCACTTGGCGCCTGTGTGTGTGGTTTTGTGTGTGTGTGTGTGTGCGTGTGGGGGGGGGGATGTTGATTGTGAGCATGTCTTGAAGAGTTCTTGGCCAAGTTGTTGCTTCTGTGTTGCGGACAGGAACAACAGACCTCGTTAACAGAACCTTCCCACCCTCCTCTCTCTCTCTCTCTCTCTCTCTCTCTCTCTCTCTCTCTCTCTCTCTCTCTGTCTCACTCTCTCTCTATCACTCGATCTCTCTCACTTTCTCTTTCCTTTTCTCCTCTTTCTCATGTAGAGATGGAGCAGGGATCTGACATCACAGTAACATCATTATCGTCTTCATCATCCAGATTAGTGACATCATGACATCATGACATCATGACATCATAACGTGCAACAGCATTGTTCCATCCCCCTCAATGTCTCCTCTCTTTCTCTCTTTCCTTTTCCTCTGCATATCACTCTGTCACTGTTCTCTCTCTCTCTCTATCTCTCTCTCTCTCTCCCTCTCTCTCTCTCTCTCTCTGTCTCTCTCTCTCTCTCTCTCTCTCTTTCTTTCTCTTACTCTCAGCATTCCTCCTGTTCACATCTGTACAGTTCCGTTTGAAGCCTCGGCTTGAGTCTAACAGGAGACAGACCGTCGTAAAGTAACTCTCGTACCGTGATAAAATGCCTGAAGAGTTTCAGTCCTCAATGATAACCAGCGATGGAAAGACTGAAAGCATGGAGAGGAGAGTGACTGGAGCTGGAGCCGGCCCAAGATCCACGACACACTCTGTCTCTGTACATCAGACTGGAGCCTTCACTGGCACATGCACCCACCCTCCACCCTCCATCCACACAGCCAGGCCCCGTCCTTGCCCCTCTCCCTCTGGAGGTAGCTGGGCTGGATGGGTGGGGGGGGCGGGGGCAGGAGTTTATCTGATGGAAGAGGGCAGCGGACGTGGCAAGGTGCAGCTCTGTTTCCTCCACTAGTGGGCGCTCTGTGAGACGGGAGGCCGGCTGGGAGGGAGAGCAGCCGGAGAGCAACGACGCCCTTCCGTCAGAGGACAACGACAGCTATTGTTCATTTTCTGTCTCCTTGCATCTGCCTGTAACAGACAAGCAGACGTCTGTGTCGTCATGTTTTGGATTGGATAGCCACCTCAGATTAAGGGCCTGAAAGAGTGGAAAGTGTGCGTGTGTTAGAGGGGGGGTGTATTCCATGTGGTCCATAACGTATTCTTTTGCATCTACACCATTTTAGAGACGGTGTACTTATACAGTAACTGCTTGTGCAGACCAGAATGATTAAAACATTAAAAAAACATATAGTTACCAATCTTTGTCTGTCTGTCCTGTCTGCCTCTGCCTGCCTGCCTGCCTGCCTGTCTGTCTGTCTGTCTGTCTGTCTGTCTGTCTGTCTGTCTGTCTGTCTGCCTGCCTGTCTGCCTGCCCTGTCCACCCGGCTGACTGTCCTCTCTGGTGATTGGACAGGGACAGGCATCCTGATACTTTCTGACATGTCGAACAGCATGTTTGCGTGTCCTAGCTTAGAGATGTGCCCTGCCTAATCCTGCCTCATCTCTTACTACCAGACTCAACAAGAGGATCTTAAAAGCAGACATTATGGGTGTTAGGGTTCGAGTTTATATGTGTGTGGGTCTGCATCCATCTGCCTGTGGGTAGTATATCTGTGTGTGTGCGTACGTGTGTGGCATGTGTGTCATGTGCGCGTGTTTAAATGTTGTTGTCATTCCACAGCTCTTCCAACATCAAATGCAGACTAAAGGTTGTCTGCACGTCTTGACATTATATAAATGTCTGATCGAGTGTAAGCACAGCCGTACGATTTCTCCGATAGGTCTCCCTCTCTCTGCTTCTCTCTCTGCTTCTCTCTCTCCCTCTTCTCTCTCTCTCTCTCTCTCTCTCTGTTTCTCTCTCCTTCTCCCTCTCCATCAATCTCTCGGTCTCTCTGGTTCTCTCGCTCTCTCATTCTCTCTGGCCTTTTCTCTCCCTCTCTCTATCTCTCTGCTTCTCTCTCTATGTCTCTCTCTCTACGTGCATGTTTTAGTGTTACCTTTCCTCACCCGTCAGGACTCTCCAGCCATGCTGATCTAATGATTCGCAGGGCGGAATCGAGCCGCTTGTCAGAGATCAATCATCTTCGTCAGAACATTCTGCCGATTGTTTGAATAGGGTGCCATTAGAGAGGACTGTTTGGAAGTGTTTTGTGAACCTAAGCTGCTGCAAAGGTCAGGAGAGAGAGAGAGAGGGAAGGATGGCGAGGGAGAGACAGAGAGGGCTAAAAAGGAATCTTTCAAAAAAAGAAAAGTGCTGCGGCTCTGTGTGCATGTCTCGGTGTGTGTGTGTGTGAGCGTGTGTCTCGGAGAGTGTGTTTGTGCGTGTGCGTGAGTGAGCGAGTGTTTCAGAGGGGAAAGACAGAGAGATGGAAAGAGAGGCCTTGTCAGCCGCTCCGTGACTCCGCTGCCCTTTGTTAGTGTGAATACTTAAACAGCTCGCCACGAGTTCAGAACTCGGGATTAATAATTTTCTCTGTCTGTCATGCCGTTCTGAAATATGCACTGCTGTGAGAAGAAGAAGAGGTGCGAGGAAGGGGGAAAACAGGGGTGAAGAAGAGAGGAGAGAAGATGAGAGGAAAAGAAACGGGTTTGCTGAGAGGAGAAGAGAGGAGTGGTGAGAGAGCACTGTGGTTAGAGAGGGTCGGTGGCAGGGAAGTGGCCTAGACGCTGGCTGTAGAGTCTTGTGAGGTGCAGAGCTACCTGTTTTATGTGGCTTGTCAATAGTCCCTAATGAGAGAATCCTGTTGTGATTTGCATTGTGTCGTAGGAACTCAACATAAACTGCTAACATGACGTATAATAAACTTTTTCAAAAGAGCGTCGCTGAAAACAACCCAGGTATTCTCTTTTCAAAAGTTGCAAAAGGGTGTCATTTAAAGTTGCCAGGTTGATGGAAGACATTTTGAAAGAGTCCTTGTGTGTTTGATATATTCTTCTTTGAAATAAGATGGACTTGAATCCAGTGCAGCAGCATTTGATGATTAGAAACATCCAGCGGCTCGCAGTCTCTAGGTGTTGGCTGCCCTCAGACCCGCAGTGGTGATATTAAGGTCATTCAACAATGAGAACCTTATTATCCCAAAACACAAATAAGCAGACGAGACCCTGGATGCTTTGAATTGAAGTTGTGAAGTTCTCTCTTCCTCCGCTTGCAGGAGTAAGCAGTGACCTCTGGCCCACATGCTTCAACAGTAATGATGAGAGCTGAGCCAACGTACAGCTTTCTAGTCTTGGGGGGAGCCAGAGATATAGAAGGGGTTGGAGTGTGTGTGTGTGTGTGTGTGTGTGTGTGTGTGTGTGGGGCAGTGAAACGTGTTTATATGTGATAGCTGGTTTAAGACTGCAGTTTGCCAGTAATTGGGAAATCTGGCACAGTGGTTAAGACCTTTGTTGCACATTCATCTCAGATCAAAAGCACTTAGCCACTTCAGAGCAGGAAGTGGAATTGAAATCAATTGTTTGTAACTTGTATCGCTAGCTGGTTTGTAATGTATGTAACGTGTGTGACCCCCAAGCCAGACCTGCTCTTTTGGCTGAGTGCTGAACTTTCCAAACAATAAAAAGTCTCTACTCCTTATGTTTGAATCCTTTTGCTGGTTAAAACAGATTATTTCCCTACAAAAAGCCAGGGAAACTATTCAGATGTGTCAGATATACTTACACACGTTAAAAACACAAACACGCACACACTAAGTACACACACAGATGTACTCACGCACGCAATATAATTATCCTATTTCCTTTGGCTGGTAGTTTGGGTTTTATTTTTTAGTTTGTTTATGTTTATTCTTTTTTTACTTGTTTTCCAGAGAAAGAAAAGTAGGGCGTTCACTTTGCAATTATGACTCCAACTGCTGTCTTATAAGGCACTGCATTATTTTATAAAAAAACAAACAAACAAAAAAGCTAGAATTTTTAATTGTTTTGTTGATTACTTAGGATATGACCATGGGAATAGACTGTCGTAAATATTTAAAGAGATCCAGAATGTTGCCATATTTTCATTCGCTGTCATTATTATTATTAGTAGTACTATTATTAGGCCTCAGAATAAAATGATTTCAAAACAAGAAAATATAAATGTATTTAATGTGCAGTTCAGGCAATGATGGAAATTACATTTCAGAGTTTTCTCACTTCAAAAGTCGGTATCAGCCTGATGGAAATCCCATTGTCCTGCAGTTCTTGTACTGGCCAGTGGATGGCAGCAGGGAGCAGCCTCCCTTCACCGATGGCTGCCAGTCAGTGATTATAATTTATGATCCATTTCTATTATAGGTGGGGTGTGCGGAGATAGTTACAGTAATAATTATCAGGACTGAAGTGTTTCCAAGGCAACCAACCTTCTTTTTTTCTTCCTTGGTTACAGCTCTCACGGGGGGAGAGGGTGTGTGTGTGTGTGTGTGTGTGCGTGTGTGTGTGTGTGTGCGTATGTAGCGTGACATGGCTGGGAGCGGGGAGTAGGGTCTGTGCTAGTGTTAGCAGGGCTGCTAGGGGACAAACGCTAGCGTAGCAGTTAGCAAGCTAGCTTCACAGCCTGGAATGAAAGTGATGTATGAGAACACAACACACTGACACTAGCAAGCACAGCTTTTCACTTTGCTGTTGGAGCCTTGTGCTGAATTATCATCTGTTGACTTTTGGTTTAGGAGTGGTTACTCTGAACAAATGACATTCAGGAAATACAAGGATCTAATTCTAGATTCCCTGATTTAGCTGTTCCAATAAATATGACATCATTTGATACACCGTGGGGAATTAATCAGATGATGAACATAAACTAAGGAGAATTGAGGACCTAAAAAAGTAGGCGCTGTGAGACGTGCGTGTGTGAATGTGTGTGTGTGCGTGGGTGTGTGTGAATATGTGTGTGTGTGCGTGTGTGTGTGTGAATGTGTGCGCGTGCGTGTAGGACCGCTCTTAGCCTCTCACCTTCATCCTCACGTTCTCCGGGGCCATGTCAAAAAATAAATGGCAATCAACAGACGCTCTCATTTCTTATCATAAAAACCTAATGTTCTGACTGCCGTGGAGACAGCCATGTTGGGGCCAAACAATAGTGAGAGAAACGGTACCGTGTGTGACATTATCACAGCGGGCTGGCGCACAAGCGTTCCTATCATTCTCTCTCTCTCGCTCTCTCTTTTTCTCTGGCCCCTCCGAATGGAAGGATGGAATGACAAAAACAGAGGGGTGTCGAAATATGAATATCAATGATCAGAATAGAGGAGTCAAGTTCCCATCTTCTAACAAGAAGAGACAGGAAGTCAGACTGCCCGTGTGATCCATCCAACACAGAGAAGAGACAGGAAGTCAGACTGCCCGTGTGATCCATCCAACACAGAGAAGAGACAGGAAGTCAGACTGCCCGTGTGATCCATCCAACACAGAGAAGAGACAGGAAGTCAGACTGCCCGTGTGATCCATCCAACACAGAGAAGAGACAGGAAGTCAGACTGCCCGTGTGATCCATCCAACACAGAGAAGAGACAGGAAGTCAGACTGCCCGTGTGATCCATCCAACACAGAGAAGAGACAGGAAGTCAGACTGCCCGTGTGATCCATCCAACACAGAGAAGAGACAGGAATTCAGACTGCCCGTGTGATCCATCCAACACAGAGAAGAGACAGGAAGTCAGACTGCCCGTGTGATCCATCCAACACAGAGAAGAGACAGGAAGTCAGACTGCCCGTGTGATCCATCCAACACAGAGAAGAGACAGGAAGTCAGAGTCTGCCCGTGTGATCCATCCAACACAGAGAAGAGACAGGAAGTCAGACTGCCCGTGTGATCCATCCAACACAGAGAAGAGACAGGAAGTCAGACTGCCCGTGTGATCCATCCAACACAGAGAAGAGACAGGAAGTCAGACTGCCCGTGTGATCCATCCAACACAGAGAAGAGACAGGAAGTCAGACTGCCCGTGTGATCCATCCAACACAGAGAAGAGACAGGAAGTCAGACTGCCCGTGTGATCCATCCAACACAGAGAAGAGACAGGAAGTCAGACTGCCCGTGTGATCCATCCAACACGGAGAAGAGACAGGAAGTCAGACTGCCCGTGCCATCCCATCCAACACAGAGAAGAGACAGGAAGTCAGACTGCCGTGCGATCCCATCCAACACAGAGAAGAGACAAGAAGTCAGACTGCCCGTGCGATCCCATCCAACACAGAGAAGAGACAGGAAGTCAGACTGCCCGTGTGATCCCATCCAACACAGAGAAGAGACAGGAGGTCAGACTGCCCGTGTGATCCATCCAACACAGAGAAGAGACAGGAAGTCAGACTGCCCGTGCGATCCCATCCAACACAGAGCACATTAAACACCTGCCAAACCAACAAATACACCACTGCAGATCTGTAAACCAACACACGGGAGCAAGCCTCCGTACACACACACACACACACACACACACACTGACAGTGTGTAACGTGGCGAGCGGGGCTGCCGTCTCCCCTGTGAGTCGAGCCCGTGGTGTCTGTGTCGATGCTGCGGATGACGCGCCGAGGAGGTCCCTAACCAGATTGTGTGTAGCGGGTAGCGGCTGGCATTAGCAACGCTGGGATTGAATTAGAAACAGGATCCATAGTCTCTCCTGCCTGCTCTCTCCCTGGGCAGGCCTGGCCTCAAGCAGGGAGGGGTTAATGCCACCGGGCGTCCCCCCCCCCTTCTCCCCCCCACCCCCCCCCACTCCTCTGTCTCTCTGTGCCCCTAGTGTCTGCCATTGATTGAGGCACTTGGCTGATCTGTCACCAACAGGCACACAGATGGATGCGAGTAAACACACTCCAATGAGCACCTTTGGCACATACACCCGCACACAGATATGCATACACACATGCACATACGTACAGAGCAATCGGGAAAGAATGTTTTTTATTTTTTGTGTCACGGAACATTGAATTGTAAGCAATTCTGGATGTTTGTGTGTTTCGTCTTTTTGTGCGTGTGGATATTTTCTCCGGTAATGTGTCACACGATAATATCCTCCAGTCTCTCTCTCTCTCTCCCTCGCGCACTCTCTCGTGCCTTTTCCCCTCAATTCCTCTGTTCGCCACTCTACCTCCTTCTTGTTCTCCCTCTCTCCACCCTGAAGTGCCCTCTTTAATTGAACAGTCATCTGTCGGCTGTTTTTCTTCCCTCACCCCTCTCTGATATCCACGGAAGTGTCCATCTCTCTCTCTCTCCCCTCTCTCCGTATCGCTCGCTCGCTCCCTCCCTCCCTCTCTTTTCATCCATGGTGCCATCTGCTAGTGCTCTGACTGGTGAGGGCCGTGCCACCCCCTTTCCTCCCTCCCTCATCCCTCCCTCATCCCTTCATGCCTTCCTCCCTTCCTCCCTCCATCCCCGTATCCACAGCCAGTGTATTGTTTGTTTGTGTGTGTGTCTGTGCCTTTAAGAGCGCTGCCTGCAACCCAGGCCTAATGTCATTAATCTGTACAAACTTGGTGTGACAGAGGCAGGAGGCACCTCAGATTGATGACATTTTATTGTTATTGCAGTGCTACTATTAACTGTTCCTCACCAGCCGTGCTGTGGTGTTCCACCTCTACACACACACACACACACACTCTGCACATGCACAGCACACGCACACACACACACACACAAAAGCACCAACATACAGAGAAGAGAGAGATGGGGTGAGATAGACACAAACACAAAACAGCAAATTGAACACATCGACGTGATACAGAGAGAACGGATTAATTTAGGTCTAAATTGCTATTTTGATGTTATATTTTTTCTGTTGTGTGTTTCTATAATATCATATCAATCCTCGCTGTGTTCATTTCTGTAAGGCCCAGTTGACATGATGCTGGAGGGAAACATTTCATGTGGGCACAGCTCCACTCTAGAACACAGACCCTCACATCACACACACAGCAGAAACAGCTCCACTCTGGAACACAGACCCTCACATCACACACATGCGGGCACAGCTCCACTCTGGAACACAGACCCTCACATCACACACACATGCGGGCACAGCTCCACTCTGGAACACAGACCCTCACATCACACACAGCAGAAACAGCTCCACTCTGGAACACAGACCCTCACATCACACACGGCGGAACATCACACATGATCTACACCTCATACTCAGGAAAGTGAGCAAGATAATGATGATGATGATAGTGAGGCAGAGGATGATGAAGTTTGGTGGTGATGACGAGGATGATTGCAGGGGTGATGGGGATGGTGATGAAGGCAACATTGATGATGATGGTGATGAAGAGGACGATTAGGACACAATACAGCCTGTCATTCCTGTCGTCCATTCCTCTAAGAGTGCCAGTAACAGAGAGCAGTGTTGGCGGTTCCTCGACAGGTCTACAGAGCGTAGGACAAGCTCTCTACTCTCCTTCTCTGACCTCTCAGCTGTACTCCCAACCATCCCCAAGCTTGTTTAAAGGCTACTGAAGAGAGATAAGTACATGTGTGTGTGTCTCTGTGTGTGTGTGTGTTGTTAGTGTGTGTTTCCATGCACGTGTGTGTGTGTGTGTGTGTGCGCGCGTGTGTTTTCTCTGTTTCCTCCGCTGCTGATATGAAGCGAGCAGTGTGTCTGTGTTGGCGAGGCTTCACAAGGTCAGGCCCAGACCTCATTAACAGAGGAGGAGGGGGGATCCCAGACCTCCTATTCTCACCGAGTCCTCTCTGTAATTAGACCTGGGCCCCTCCCAACACCCTAGAAAAGACCAGGCGAAGGACGGGGACAGGAGGGGCGGGGGGGGCGGCAGGAGGAGAAGGAGAAACAGGAAAGGAGGAGGAGGAGTAGGGGTAGGATTAGCAGGAGGAACAGGGGGATCAGGAGCAGGAGAAACAGGATTAGGAGAAGAAACAGCAGCAGGGAGGTGAGGTGTATACTGTACATATCGTGTAGAGAAATGTCATTGTCATTGTGTCCCAGCACTTCCCCATGATCCTGTGTGTCACCACCATCTGAGCAACACTTCTCACTGTGTCAGAATGTGCTTTTGTCAGAACAGATGCTTGCTAAAACAAATGTTAGCCCCGATGAGGAAGATGAGCGCCAGTATCAGAGCTTGTTTGAATGGAAGACAACTGCATGTCTTCTGCAAGTGTGTGACTGTTGAATGTCCTGTGCTGCAGTGTGTTTGTGTAAGTGTGTGTGTGTGTGTGTGTGTGTTCTGACTCTACCTACAGTTGCCGCCATCTCTGCTGGATGCACCTGTTTATCCGCCTGTCATGTTCCATCACCGTGACTCACGTCCTGATAGGCTGATTGCCGTCGCGTGTCCGTTTCCATCGGAGACGGGGCATCTGTTGAGCCCGGCCACCCAGAACCTGGCGGAGATCCAGCGACCCTGATGAGGACTGACACCACCTGATGACATCACAGGGGGGGCACACCTTGTCACCCGCCACTCAATCTGTTGCTACGGAAACGACTGCTCAAGATCCCTCCCACCTCCCCCCCACCAGCCTCCTTTTTATCATAGAAATGAATTACCACAGAAATAATATTAATGCGTTGATGTAGCTGTGTGAGCCCTGGCCAAAGCCAATTATTTGGGTGAAACAAAGTCTCTCTTCCTCTTCCTCTCTCTCTCTCTCTCTCTCTCTCTCTCTCTTTCTATTTCTCTGTCCCTCTCTGTCTCTCTTTCTCGATTCACTTTCAATCTGTATTCTTTTCTTTCTCCAAATATATGTTTGTTTGAAGATGGAAAGTTAACTGTGAATTGTCCATTTATTTTAACTACCGTAGACAATATTTGATTGTCCACATCAATCAGTCTGCCTTCAGAGTTGCGATGCGTAGATAAGTGTCAGGCAGGATGCCCCACAGGAGGAGTGCAGTCTTGGGGGTGTAGTTCAGAGTCGTGGTGTGTGATCCTGAGAAGCAGTTAGAATGGGCCTGGGACGGACTAGATGGGATTTCAGAAATCTATGAGGCCGATGATGAATGCTTGAAATGGGCTTGTCTGCAGCTTGATAAGCCATTTGTTTTCATTAGCCCGATGCTAGGCTAGGTCCACAGCAGAGGGGATAGGTGGGGGTGGGGGAGGGGGGTGGGGTGGGTATGTTGGGCCAACCTAAAGCAATTAACGCCTGCTCCAGTAGTCCCCCCCCCCGTTCCCCACACTGCCAGGGGCCTGGGACCTGAGAGAGGAGGCCACATATCTGCCATTCACTGGTTCTTCTGTCACTGACACACTCACTGGAGCATGGCCGTTAAATATTGACAACACGCCACTGTATCTCTGAGAGTACTTGGTACATGGTAACGGGGGGGAGGGGGGTGCTGAGAGTGAGGGATGTGAGGGCCTTCTCTCTACGAGTGTGGCAACAACCTCAAAAGATCATTGTGTTTTGGTCTATAAAGATCTGTGTGTGTTTTATGAAAATGATGTTGATGCTGACAATGATAATGCTGGCATTTGTTTTTGTGGGATTTATAAGAAATATTTCTGAAATGGAAGTCTTATAGTTTGTTTATCATCAATAAATAAATAGAGATTGCAATAGATGTAAATTTGCATTAGGAGGTAACTTTACACTTTAAAAATAAAGGACTCCAGCCTAGTGTGCTTTTTCTGCTGGATATTAAAGTCAAACATTGCTGTCTGCAAGGTTAGCAGGCCACATTAATAAACACTGACAGGCACATATTAATACCAAGTCACATTCCAGGCCAAGAATTTGGCTTTCTTTTCATTTTCTTGTCTTCCTCTGTTCCTCTTCTCTCCTTCTCTTCTTAAGGAGGCCTTTGTGGTCTGTCTGTCTGCTCTTATCAGCTCTGGTATGAAGCACTTGCCTCTGCCACTGTCCCCATGTCCTCAGCAAGCTCCCACTTTTGTGTTCTCTAATGAACTCTGACCAAAATTAGACATCCTCTTCAACTCTGAAACTAGAGAAGCTCTGAATGGCTCCTTTGTGGAGTGGTGTCACAGCTCAGGGTGAGCGAAGTGTGAGTGTGTGTGTTTGGGTGTGCGCGTGTGTGTTTGGGTGTGCGCGTGTGTGTTTGGGTGTGCGTGTGTGTGTTTGGGTGCAAGAAAGAGAGGGAAAAATGAAAAGACAGAAAGCAAGTGAGAGAAAGAGAGAATGTGTAAGCAAGTGATCTAAAGAAATAGGGAGGGAGGTGTGTGTGTGTCTTTGTGTGTGTGTTAGCATGCTTGCATGTGTGCGTGTTTAGTGCATGTGTGTGTGCGCGTGTGAATGTGCGTGTGTGTGCGTACATGCATGCTTGTGTGTATGTGTGTGTGTGTGTGTTTCCACTGGTTAAAGAATACCGGGCTCTTTTGTCATAGTCATGAGGAATTTGGACCTCTGCCTCATTCCCCTTCAGCCTGAGAGAATGGACACAGATCTGCCCCCAGGCTAACCGGACACACATGCACACACACACACACACACACAGACACACGCACACAGACACACAGACACAGACACACAGACACACAGACACACGCACACACACACACACACAGACACACGCATACACACACACCACACACTCACACACGCACACATACACAGGCTATCCCCTGCAGCCTGTTGGTGATTAACACTGAACTTGAGCTTATTCTCCACTACTAACACCCTGTCTACTTCCTGGTCTCCCTCCCTCCACTCTCATCCTTTCCCTCTATCTGCTTTGCTCTTTGCTTATTTCTTTATATATGCCATTTGATCTGTTTTCTCACATCTATCTTCCCTCTCTTTCTCCTCTCCCCAGGCCACTAAAACCAGCCAGCCAGTGATTCAACCAGTCATCGAGCCAGCCAGCCAGCCAGCCAGCCATGCCGTTACAGTGCAGCTCAGGGGAGGAGCTGGCGGGGATTATAAATCAAGGTAAACGGAGGCGGTTTAACCCCTGCTATGATGTCATCACCAGCAGAGCGCACACGCTGGCACAGGCCTCGCCCTTCTCCTGGATGGCCTCATGTCTGGGTACCCCGGCACTGGCAGGGGGGTGGGGCTGGAGCTGCGGGCCTGCGGGAGGGGGGTGGGGGGGGGGTGGAGGGATGGAACGTCTCACTCGGCAGGCATGAGGAAGTCTCTGAGTCTGTTTCCCCTTATCTCTCCTCCGAGTGTCGTGCACCCTAAACACTTGACATTGGGGCTTTTACATCGGGAAGATGGTCTGTGTGGTGGGCATGGGTGGAGGTAATACATGATATGTTAGAAGAGGGAGAGTGTGTGTGTGGTTTTGGTCGTGGTGAGGGTTGTTGGGGGTGGGCAGAGATGGGGTGGATGTGGTGGCACTGTGGCAGCAGCCATGTTGTGTCTGCCAAAGGAAGTGTCTGTTTGAATGACTGATGTGTGTTTGAGATGCAGTCAGCCTCTGGCCTCAGGTCACTGACATTTAAAACCCTGGAGAGAGAGAGAAACAGAAGGAAGAGGAGAGAAAGAGCAGCGTGGGGGCGAGAAAGGGAGAGAGAGAGAGATAGAGAAAGAGAGAGTGAGAGAGAGAGAGAGAAAGGGTGAGAAAGAGAAAGAGAGAGAGAGAGAGAGAGAGAGAGAGAAAGAGAGAGAGAGAGAGAGGGAGCACAACAATCCCCATGGATCTATTTAGGCCCGAGGCCTACCTTATATTATCCATGTCTGACAGAAAAATTCCTGCGCGTAACAAACATCTTCCCTGTATAGTTCCTAGATATAATATACATGTTCTTGGCATCTTAACTGTTTAAGTTTGTTTGTGTGTGAATGTGTGTGCGTGTATGTGTGTATGTCATTCCCCTTGCATCATCCTGCCTACCTGTGTGTTAATGTGTCCCAGTGTACATGTGTATTAGCGACTCTCTCCCCATCAACATCTGTTGTTGCCCGGGAACACATTGCTGCCAAACTTCCCATTCGTAATGGCATTTCTCTCTCCCTCTTTCTGTCTCTTTCTCCCCCCCCCTCCTCTCTCTCTCTCTCTCTCTCTCTCTCTCTCTCTGGCTCTGTGTCTCTCTCCCTCTCCTCACCAGTCACCACTGTGGTTGCAGCCAAGGCCAGGGGCACCTCACCACTCCGCGCCAGCCCTCCCTCTCTCTCTCTTCCTCTCTTCCTTCTCTCCGTGATGAATGGTCCTATCGCTGGTTTAAATTATTTCGTACAGATCTCATTTAGGCCCTTGAAGAAGAGATCCTGCCTGTTTATTCATTTCACATTTGCACCCCAGTTTCAATATCTCTGTCTATGCCTGCAAAGAATTCTCCCTCCTCCCTTCAAGAAAAAGGAAAAAGAAGAGAAAGGGAAAAAAGCAATTTGCACAATGTACATAAAATGATGCTCTCAGAGTTTTGATAACCTGCATAAATTATAAAGCGTAATTAAATATTATATCCTCTGAGTGGCCAAGGAGAGAGGAGGAGAAGACGACAGACAGAAAGACAGAGAGATATGGAAGAGACGGAAAAAAGAATGAGAAAGAGGGATGGAGGGGGTGCGAGAGAAACCAAATTGTGGTCCTGGGTGGGTCGCATATTGTTTTTATTGATTCTTTCTTAAGGTGAAACAGTTTAAAGATAACAATAGCAGGGAAGGTAAGAGGAGATACACGAAGCATCCCTCCCTGGCCCTCTCTTTGTCTCACCCACATAAATCAAGCCAGCTTTTGGCATTGTGAAATTGCCTCTGAGGTGGCCCATATATTTAAATGGAATATTAAAAATTTAAATTGTTCGGCACATGGAGGCGTGGAAGCCGTCTCTGGTGAGCGCGCAATTGACCCAAAAATATATTCAAATTAGCATAGCTAAACAGTGTCTATGCAGTGGGGAGAAAAGGAACAGGCATAGGACTATTACTTCTCCATAGACCTCCCTGGTTGGGCTCGGGAACAGTCGAATAGACATGTTTGTGGAAGAAAGAGAGCAAGGGATAAAGAGAGGGAAAGAAAAGAGACAGAGAGAGAGAGAGGCAGCAGGGTTTTGTGTTTGGGTCAGGATTGTGACAGGGTGGATTTGTATCACAGGGGAAGATGAAGCCGAGTGGTGCAGACTGTAGGGGCTCTGAATGTGGGACCCTGGGTGGTGTGTGCTGTCGGGCTGTAGGGTCTCTGTATGGTGGTGTAGACTGTAAAAGGCCTGCATGGTGGTGTAGACTGTAAGGGCCCTGTATGGTGGTGTAGACTGTAAGGGTCCTGTATGGTGGTGTAGACTGTAGGGGCCCTGTATGGTGGTGTAGACTGTAGGGGTCCTGTATGGTGGTGTAGACTGTAGGGGCCCTGTATGGTGGTGTGTACTGTAAGGGTCCTGTATGGTGGTGTAGACTGTAAGGGTCCTGTATGGTGGTGTGTACTGTAAGGGTCCTGTATGGTGGTGTAGACTGTAAGGGTCCTGTATGGTGGTGTGTACTGTAAGGGTCCTGTATGGTGGTGTAGTACTGTAAGGGTCCTGTATGGTGGTGTGTACTGTAAGGGGTCCCTGTATGGTGGTGTAGACTGTAAGGGTCCTGTATGGGTGGTGTAGACTGTAAGGGTCCTGTATGGTGGTGTGGACTGTAAGGGTCCTGTATGGTGGTGTAGACTGTAAGGGCCCTGTATGGTGCTGTAGGGCTGTAGGGGCCCTGTATGGTGGTGTGTACTGTAAGGGTCCTGTATGGTGGTGTAGACTGTAAGGGCCCTGTATGGTGCTGTAGGGCTGTAGGGGCCCTGTATGGTGGTGTGTACTGTAGGGGTCCTGTATGGTGGTGTAGACTGTAAGGGCCCTTTATGGTGGTGTAGACTGTTAGGAGGTCGTATGGGTGGTGTGGACTTTAGGGGCCCTGTATGTGGGACCCCCACTGACTCTGGGTCTCACTGCATTTTTTGGGGGGGGCTAATTTCACCACAGCTGATTGGTCTGTTGCCCATTTGATCACTGAGAACCAAACACTTGTTTCTGAGAACCAGACGCATGTTTCTACAGTTACAGTAACATGACACACTTGGGCATGTCCAGACTGTGACATGTCCGTTTGTATGGCACTTTAAAGTTTATGTTAGTATATCCAGTGTGCTGTATAACTGTGGTGAAGTCTGTACTGTATGTCCACCCCCAGGTGATGACCAGATGAGTGAAGGCCAGGAAAGTGTTGGTGTGTTCTATGGCAGTACACCCAGATAATACACCACCCAGATAGAACACCTTTCAGATGGTACACCACCTCATTTTCCAGATAGAGTGGGCTGGGTACTGTAGGACGTTAGTGTGAGATGTCACAGGTGCAACCAACCATGATGGATGGGTCAGGAGAGGTCTCTCATTAACCATTTGCTGAAATAGCATTGACAAGAGAAGAGAGAGAGGAAGAAAGCGATAGGGAGCCAGAGATGGGAAAATAATGTCACCCATCTTCAGTTTATAAACCTTTAGTTTTATCTTTAGTTAGTAATATTCTCTCTCTCTTTCTCTCTCTTTCTGTTTATTCAAATTTCACCGACGGGTACTTTTTTTCCAGTTTGCCACCTCAGATGGCTCAGTGAGAGAAAGGCATTATGGCTGTGTTATTATGCGATTCATCACCAATAATAGATTTGTTTACAGAGCCCCAACTCCCCATGCTCTCCGAACAGCATTTTCAAAATCATAATAATAATACATACAGTCTAATGACGATAATGGAGGTAAGGCCTTTGATAATGTGTCTGATAACGTATACTCTGGGAGGAGAGTGAGAGAACTGATCATTCTGGGAATGCTCCATTGTCTTCAAAGCATTCTTTAATGGGGATAACATTCCTGGGAGATTCTGCTTTAAAAGCAGGTGGGTGTTTGGCACAGAGAGGGCATACACACACAAACACACCATTACAGTACTTACTCTCAGTCAAAGAAATCTAAGTTGCGAGGTACACACACACACACACACACACACACACGTTTACACGTCTCATTTACACACACACACATCGCACGTTATTCCTCAGAGGATTCTCTTGCGGTGATATGAATCTCTTAAAACCCTCCCCTGACCTAAGCGTTCTGTTGAATAAATCTCCGCTTTAGTCTCCCTTTCAGCAGTTTAGCTGAAGCTAATTTCAGCGTGCTTTCCTCCGTCTCCTCAGAGGTCTTGAATGACTTATCAGGCTGCAGCTGAACACAGGCCCGTCAGTGTGCTTAACAGATCACAGGGGGCTCTCACCCTCCACACTGTGTGTGTGTGGCGTGTCCATCGGCACTCACCCACTTCCTGTACAGCTCTCGCTCCCGACAGCGCTCACCTGTGTACGACGAGGGGCCTGAATATGAACACGGCGCCATGCAGGCGCAGACGGACACATGCACACGCAGACGACCCTGCATACACACACACACTTACACACACACACACACAGACACATGTGTGTCTACTGTCTGGGCGCACACATGCCTCCACAGACATGCACCTGCACACACCAGCACACACACCGTCATGCAGGAGAGGGCAGGACCCAGGTGCACAGGAGAACATCAGAAGGATGGGTGACAGGTGACAGCGAGTCCAGCCCCATACTGTCCACACCCAGGTGTTGTGCTCACCCCCGTTTGCCCCACGCACCACTATAATCAATTTAACAGGATTGTGTCATAATCAAATATTCAAATGATGATTGCTTATCGACTTTAGCTAATCTCTTAATACCAGTGACCTCTAAATACGGCTGGCACAGTCATGCTTCTCAGCCTGTTCCTATGGCCTGGTTTATGTGGTGTATGAAGACTGGTTGTAACAGAGAGGTAAAGTACATTAGTGTGTTTATTACTCTTTGAAGCATGTGTGTGTTGGCGTGTGGATGTGTATGTGTGTGTGAAGCCTTTTTGTGATTGGCATTGAATGCAAGGTGACAGCCAGTAATCCTCATGAATGCAAAAGAAGCTCATTGACTGTGAACTGTTCTTGTTAGCAGTTTGGTAAGCAGGAATATAAATATCATACTTATGGTATTTATTCTCACTGAATCCCATTTCTTTGCAGTTATAGGTAAAGAGGTGTGTGAGTGTGCATGTCTTGGTGTGGGAGAGATTGTGTTTGTGTGTGTATGTGTGTGTGTGTGCATATGTGTGTGTGTGCATATGTTTGCGTGTTGCGTGTGTGAGAGTGTAGAAGTGAGTGGTTTTAAAAGACTTGAGTGTGCAGGGTGAAGAGGGTTTGGAAACGAAGAAGGAACTCTTTTATGCATTATCAAATGTTTCCCTTTAGAAATTCAACACTCTTTTCAATATTGAGTGTAAAAAGAATGTGCTCAAGACTTCACCCTGCCCATTGGAATTAGTCTGAAGACCGTTTTTAGTCATAAATTATGCATTGAAACAAAGAGATAGTCTCTTTTTTTGTTCTCTCGCACACGGGCCCGAGCGAACGCCTTTAAGAATCTTTAAAATTGTCCATTCAACTCAAAGTTACTGAGTGTAGCAAAAATGTCAAAGACATAAAGTCGGAGAAGATTGAATAAAATAATGCAGGGAGACAGATTAGTCATGCGGAGAACCCACATGGTCTTTCAGCGCCAACACAATACCACATTTTATAAGCGCTCCCACTCCACAAAGGCAGCGTTCAATATATCGAGGATGATACATGGTCAGACGTGTAATCTCCCTTTGATTCTCCGCACTCATTCATCCCACAACCTTTTCAGGCCTGACACTGATGAGCTACATGGCTCAGTCCTCTCCTCTCCTCTCCTCTCCTCTCCTCTCCTCTCCTCTCCTCTCCTCTCCTCTCCTCTCCTCTCCTCTCCTCTCCTCTCCTCTCCTCTACCATCCACTCCACTCCTCACCACTCCTTTGCTCTCCTCTATTCTTTCCTTTTTATCCTCTCCTCTTTCCTCTCCCCTGCTCTCCCCACGTCCAGTCAGTAAAGAGGTCTAGAGACTTCCTTCCACACAGAGGGATTCTCCTCCGTGAAACAGGAGGCGGAGGTCTCCCACAGTCCAGCCCCTCTGCAGGTCTCCCACAGTACAGCCGCTCTGCAGGTGTTCCAGCCGTTCCCAGACCTCCTCATGATCAATCAGGATGTTTCGCTCAGGCTGTCAGCTATTGTAGGAAGATGATGCCAACACAGTGAGCCATGGACAAGATAGCCTTTATTCATAATCCACAGAATTAATCTACATTGTTACATAGAGTGTTGACACCATGTTAAACATGAGCTAAGGAAGCTGAAAACGTCCCTGTATATACCTTCAGTATGTTTGACTGGGAATTGTAATGCCATCAGCAGTGATTTCTTTTAGACCAATCAAATGTCATTATGTGCACAGTGTGTGTGCCCAGAACGTGTGTGTGTGTGTGTGTGTGTATAGATCAACATGTCTGTTCATGTCTAATCACAGACAATCGAAGACTGAGAGAGAGAGAGAGAGAGAGATAGAGAGAGAGACTACAGTACGTGATTTCTGAGTTTCCTTCTGAGTCGCTGTTCAGAACCACTGAAGGGTTTGAGCACAATTTAACCTAATCTACCATGTGATTCTAAGATCCAGGGAGGGGCGTGTCCATGTCACACTCCACTGCCTTCACGCCTGCCTGGGAGGGGCCAGGACAAGGAGGGGAGGGGGGACGGAGGTGTTGCTTGGGGGAGAGAAGAGGAGGAGGGATTGGAAGCAGAGAAACAGGGGAGGGGAGAAGGAGAGGAAAGGGTAATGAAGAGGGAGGTAAGAGTGAACTGGGATAAGGAAGGGGGAAAGGAGGATTGAGTAGGGGATGAGAGATAAGAAAGGGAGGAGGAGAGAAGAGGAGAGGACGACATCCACTTCAGACTGAAAACCCCCTCCTCCTTCATAAGGTGTCACAACACATTTTGACCTCCCAAAATAAACAGTGCTTTTCCTCAAACCTACCTGGAGACAGTGAATGATGTGCAGTAAATATTATGACTGCCTCGTGTCCTATGATAATTGATTCCACCTCCTCACATACACACATTCGCACATGCACACACACACACACACACACAGCCATTTGCCTCCTCAGAGCTGTTCATTTTACAAATTCTATAACCTTTTAGAAATTCTTTCTGTGGAGAAGATTGCCGCCTGGCCTCAGATTCATTATGGTGATTGAATCCTCTTCAATAGAAAACTGTTTAAAGAGAGAGAGAGATAGAGTGAGAGGGAGAGAGAGAGAGAGAGAGAGAGAGAGAGAGAGAGAGGGAGAGAGAGAGAGAGAGAGAGAGAGAGAGAGAGGGAGGGAGGGAGGGAGGGAGGGAGAGGAAAGAGTGTAAAAGAGATGGAGGTAAACAGAGAGAGAGAGAGAGGAGAGAGAGAGAGAGAGAGAGGCAAAACTGCTGAGACTGAAGGCAACATGGGTTAAAAGCTTGTCTGGGTGGCATAATTCACTACCGCTGAGCCAAACAATCACATTGCATTGTGACCTTCATATGATACAAAAAAAGAGGAAGCAGTAAAAAAAAAGAAAACGTTCTATTTTCTCCCCTCCCTTCTTCCTTTACTTGTATCCCTCCCTTCATGCCTCTCCTCTCTCTCTCTCTCCTCTCTCTCTCTCCTCTCTCTCTCTCTCCCTCTCACTCTATCTCTCTCTCCCTTCATGCCTCTCCGTGCAGCCGTTCATCCCTTCTCCTCTGTGTTGGGCTGCTTAGAAAAATAAATTAAATATGTAATGATGAACACTGTGCTAAGGTTCTATACTGAACCACAGAGCTGTAATCAGAGCAGAGTTTTCAAAGAGGCCTTGTTTACAATGGATGATGATATACATATATAATTTCTCTCCCTCGCCTCCCTCTCTTTCCCTCTCCCTCCCTCCATCTCTCTTTTTTTCCTTTTTTACTCCAGTAGCACCTGGACCTACACTATTCATCATGTGGATGACTCGGAACATGAATTAGTTTTCTTTTTTTTTATAGTGGAGATGAGAGGGCCAGATGGTATAAAATAAAAAAGGGAAAAAATAAAAGAGAGAGAGAGAGAAAGAGTGAGTGAGACAGGGAGAGAGGAGGGAGACAGAGAAAGATATGGAGGACCCAGTGTTTAGCATTAGCTACATGTAGGACAGTACAGGACTATGTGTTATCATAGGGAGCACATGGTGGCGTTGGATTAGACGCTGGATTTCCAGCGCTGTTACGTTCTGCATTAGACCTCTTCCTTGTGCCCTCCATTGTCGTTGCTTTATACTTCAAACAAGAAATCGTGAAACTCTAATTAGTCCGTATAATTGCAGCCGGATGAAACGCTGCCAATCGAAGCTAGGCAGTCTCATACAAGGTGGAGTGGTTTTGTTCTCTTTTCATGGTTGTGGTGGTTATTCACTCTCTCTCTATCTCCGTCTGCTCTCTTTCTCTACCTCGGTGTCTCTCTCTCTTTTCTCTGTTCTCTCGTCTCTCTCGGCTCTGTACCTCTCTGTCTCTCTCTCTCTCTCTTCTCTCTCTCTCTCTCTCATCTCTCTCTCTCTCTCTCTCTCTTCTCATCATCTCTGTCTCTCTCTCTCTCTCTCTTTATCTGTCTCTCTTTACTCTCTCTCTCTCTCTCTCTCTGTCGTAGTCTGTCCCTCTCTCTGTCTATCCCTCTGTATTGCCTCTCTCTCTTTTCCTTTTGGTCTTTTTGTTAGAGCGAGAGAAAAGGCCACTCCAGAGGTTCAGGAGGTTACAGGCGCCTTGTTAAAGGATCACTTGTCGGTGATTACCAGCCATTTTACTGTCTGGTCACCAGCCTGTTACCCTGGTCTCTCCAGTCTGGTCACCTGCCTAGTACCCTGGTCTCTCCAGTCTGGTCACCTGCCTGTTACCCTGGTCTCTCCAGTCTGGTCACCTGCCTAGTACCCTGGTCTCTCTAGCTGGTCACCTGCCAGTTACCCTGGTATCTCCAGTCTTGTCCCTGAGCTCTGTACCCTGGTCTCTCCAGTCTGGTCACCTGCCTGTTACCCTGGTCTCTCCAGTCTGGTCACCTGCCTGTTACCCTGGTATCTCCAGCTGGTCACCTGCCTAGTCACCTGCCTAGTTCCCTGGTCTCTCCAGTCAGCAGCCTGTTACCCTGGTCTCTCCAGTCTGGTCACCAGCCTGTTACCCTGGTCTCTCCAGTGTGGTCACCTGCCTGTTACCCTGGTATCTCCAGCTGGTCACCTGCCTGTTACCCTGTTCTCTCCAGTCTGGTCACCTGCATAGGAGCCTGGTCTCTCCAGTCAGGTCACCAGCCTGTTACCCTGGTCCTCCACTGGTCTCTCCAGCTGGTCACCTGCGTGTTACCCTGGTCTCTCCAGCTGGTCACCTGCGTGTTACCCTGGTCTCTCCAGTCTGGTCACCTGCCTAGGAGCCTGGTCTCTCCAGCTGGTCACTTGCCTGTTACCCTGGTCTCTCCAGTCTTGTACCTGAGCTATGTACTCAGTTCTCCCCATCCCATGGCCAGCTTGGGCTACTTCAGCTGAAGTCCTGGATATGCTGTCTTCTCCATGGCCATCTTGGGCTACCTTCAGCTGAAGTCCTGGATTGCTGTCCTTCTCCATGGTCATCTTGGGCTACCTTCAGCTGAAGTCCTGGATGTGCTGTCTTCCCCAAGGTGATACATCGTTAGGTGGACACGTCATTTCATCAACTCATGAGTCTGGTTTCTCCACTCAGCAGACCCCGTCTGGTGTCCAGGTGTCCATCCCTCAGACGGCTCCTCCTCCTCCCCTCCACGTAGGGACGAGCACAGCGGCGTCAGTCTGGTCCTGTTGCACCATCAATCATCATTACCGTCCGCCGAGCCTCCCCGCAACGCTAACTCCATGACCTCTGCACCTCGACTCAATTAAACCTCTGATGAATATATGATTCATCTGCAGCGACTGTCACTCGCCTGTCATCCTCCACCCTGACAGGGAACAGCGCTTTTATTTTTGGACCAAAGATGCAAATAAACGTCAGCACAGGGATTCAGGAGGAAGAAGGGAAAATGAAAACATCAAGAAGTGATTGTGGGGAGGTTGAGGAGACTGGGGAAGCACCGAAGGGGGTTAAGACAGGGTTTGGCTGGCACAGACAGACAGGCCAACTGAGACTCACACAGAAAGCACTAAATCGGGAAAAGTTTCAGGCATTGTTTTGAATCCTAACAAGGGTACTGAGAAAACAAGGAAATAAATTGAGTTTTCTTTCTCCCTTCCTCCCTTTCTCCCTCTCCCCGTTTTCCATGTAAACCAAGTACATAAATAGCTATCTTAACAACTTGATGCTATTTTGAATAGAGCCAGGGTCTCTGTGGATTTCTGTGAGTGAGGCAATTTACCCACGAACAGGTGCATTTTTAATGCTTTCATACAATTAAAACAGACTTTACCTTCATTTTCTTCCCCCCATTTTGATAGTGTGCCTCTTTTTATACTTATTTGGAATTGATTTAGCTTCTCTAATTAAACCCAGAATAAGATGTTAATTACCTAACAAGGTCACCTCTTTATACCACAAACTGTACAGTTGGTGTCTTCTGTTTTATTTTTCCCGTATTTCTTTATTCAAAGGGAAAGTTGAAGAATAGTGTTAATTGCCTCTTTCTTGGTCCCATTTTAACTTTGTGTCTTCTTCTGGAACTTTCTGTTCTTAACTTTGAAAAAGTCTCATTGTGTCATTGTTCTTCCTCTCTCTCTCTCTCTCATTCGTCCTTCTCTTTCTCCTCCCCTCTCTCTCTCCCTCGCGTTCTCTGTCTCTCCATCTCTCTCTCTGTCTTGTCTTCGCCTCACATAAGATGTGTCAAGTCATGACAATGTCGCTTTTGTTCTAAATCTCTCTAAGTTTGAGATTGTGGATGGGAGAGAGAATAGGACGAGTGGCTATTGTCTGCTTCCAGAAGGATCAGCCATGGATCAACATGGAACTGTTCTCTCCGTCTTTGGGCCTCCTGCTCCTACATAGAAAGTGTACTGTACCCATCCTCTCTCCTTATATCATGTGCACTGTAACAAAAAAAGACACCTTATGCCCGGTGTGCAAACTGTCCATAGTCTGTTCTATCATCAGCCTTTCATCAGGCATCATGCAGTGTGCTTACATATAAGCATCCCTGTCGCCCTCCCTCCCCACCAGTCAACGATGTACTTTCTTAAAGCTCTCATCAGCTCAAAGCCAGATCTAAGATCCCGACTGTGGCCATGCTAAGCGTGAGATTTTCCTTCCTCATGAGGAGACCGGTTCCACCAGAGAGATCAGAGACCGAGGAGGCTGTGAGGGAGGGAGACGGGGGGGGAGAGCATACTTTGGGTGGGTGTGGAGGAGGCCGTGTCAGGCTGTGAATAAGCATACCCAGGCTGGTGTGTCTGACGCTGGCTTGGATGAGGAAGGAGTGGCCAGCCAATAGGATCTTGGCGTGGGTGAGAGGAGGAGCGGTAGGAGGAGGAGGGAGGGCGGAGGGGAAATTAGGTGTGTAATGTGAGGTTGATGGGAAGAGATTGAGTGTGGTGACCTCCTGTCAGCTCCCTGTCTCCACTCCTCCAAACACACTCTGGATTCATACTGGGCCCCTGCACACCCTAGAAACACAGACCCTCTCTCCTCCTCTGTCGCCCAGTCTCCTCCTCTAGCACTCTATCATCCCTACACACAAAAAACAAGGTGTGAACATGCATGAAATTCGTTTGCATCAGTGACACAATGCGTGGTGACACATACAACCCAGTGTTTCTCGAGTAGAGCGAGAGCTAGACTATAGCTATCGATATAGCTCTAGCTCTCTCTCTCTCTCTATCTCGCTCGATCTCTCTGCTCTATCTCTCTCTCTGCTCTCTCTATCTCTCTCTCTCTCTCTCTCTCTCTCTCTCTCTCTCTCTCTCTCAGACTGGCCCTGTGTCAGGGACTCCCCTTTTCCTCGTGGATGGAGAGACACAGAATGACAATTATCTAAAACACAATTAAACACGATAATCTGATTATTTCGACCAGGATAAAGCACATGAATGACATTGAAAGGTGTTTAGACAAATACATGTATGCCCTTGACAGAGCGTTTTATGAAGAGAACAGAGATGGCACTGAAGCCACAGAGCAACTAGACATGGACCTGTACTGTCACCATGCTGTACTGTCACCATGCTGTACTGTCACCATGTTTGGTGATGGAGGAATGATCTTCATGACACCATTCTGAAAACAATAGTAACTAAATTTAAAGATGCTAATTTAGCGATGCTAACTGAAATGGTCCCAAACTAAATACAATTTGTGTTCAAAACCTTGACAATGGTTAGAAAGAGGATTGTGGGGAATCATGTTTAGTTGGTTAGTATTTTTGAATTAAGTCCTTTCTTTATTTGGAACAGCTGGTAATTGCATATTAGTGAACAATTAAGATATTTAGCATTAGCCAGTGTAAGCCAGGTCAAGCCCTACTCCATGCCTCCATCACCATCCTCCCATCATAATCATCAAATCAGCCTCTCTCTCATCTCTCATCTATCTCTCTCTCTCTCTCGCTCTCTCTCTCACTCTCCCTCTCCCTATCCCTCTCCCTCTCCCTCTCCCTCTCCCTCTCCCTCTCCCTCTCTCTGTCTCTCTCTGCATCTCTTTCTGCCCATGCCTCTGTCTCGTTCTTGTGTCTCTCTGTATCTTTCTCTCTCCTCCTCCTCTATCTCTCCCCTTTTGTATTTATGTCTGTATGTATATTTCTGCTGAAAAGCCAGTCTAGTTCATTTGCTAGTCAGCTGTGCAGAGAGGGTCCCTATTCTTAGGCTTTTATTAACATCACGGCCTGCACAACAACAGCCACACAATCTATTATTCATTAAGTGTAACCAATATAAAATTTAAAACAGTGTGGCTTTTTTTGTCAAATGATGTAAGGTCAGCATAATTTTCTGCCTATTACTAATATCTATATCATCTTTGCCTTAGTCAGCTCTATTTAAATATGCAATCATTTACAGCTTTTGACTATATGTGTGTGCGAACCCAATTTCCAATATTCCTCTACTACACTTTTTATGCTGACATCAATGCTGGGCTATTAAAGACAGTATTTCATTATTGGTTCCTAGTCCCCAGTGGTTATTTACAATCCTATATATACTAAGCACTGATATTAAAGGAGAGCATTTTAATGAGGTGCTATCTGCCATAGCAATATGTCTTTCTCCGAATGAGATTGTGTTTAAAGATTTTATCAAGAAATGGCTGTTCGCTGGGGTTATGTTTTGTCCATGAAATATGCATTTCATATCTCTTTCATTTCATTAACATAATTTAATTTGTGCTTTGCATTCTGTGCATAATACATATTTGATTTACAAAACAAATATTTCCATTAGAAAATGAATTTCATGCAGGCAAAAGGCAGAACTGAATGATGTATTGTAAGGATATAAGAAAAAAGGAATTGTATTATCTTTGACTCCAAAAAGCTTTGGCAAGGAAAAACACATTCAATAGATTTCTTGTGGGTGTGCATATATATGTGTGTGTGTGCGCGTGTGTGTGTGTGTGTGTGTGTCTGCTCACATGCATACCCATGCGCGTGTTTTTGTAGACAGTATATGTAAATGCATATTACAGTAGCTATGAAAGCTGAAGCTATATATTGCATAAAGTTTAAAGCAATATAACTCAGATTGATTTACATGGCTTGCATGGCAGTCTCTCCCTGATGCTAAGTGCTCAGTTGGAACATGGCTGGTGGCCTGCTTTTTATTATCAATAAGATATACAGGGCATTATAAAGATATATCTCTATGTTAAAATGCACAAAAGAAGTATACTATATCCATTTCAATTTGGTGTCACTTTTTTTTAAGTAAGACTGCATGGAAAAGGTCCATGGGCAGCTCCTGACACCACACACACAGTAAATCAACCCTGAGAGGAGAAGTTACTTTACAAAGTCTACATGGGAGCCGGGTGTTAGTGATGCTGTTTCTGCACAAGCATCTCTCTCCCAGCGGCCATTCTTAATTCATGGTATTTAAGGGACGTTTACTTACGTTAGCGTTAACCTCTTTCGCCACAGGCGGGGGAAAAAATCCCTGGTTTGATGAATTATACAAGCCTCCCCTCTCTATTTCCTCTTCCTCCTTTCCCAGGGAAAGGTACTAGTTTTAATTAAAGCACAGCGCCTAGGTGGTTGAAAGGCTATCAGTAGCCTTTTGATAAGTAGAGAGTGCTCAGGGCTCTGAATAACAGGAAGCGTTTAAACTGGCCCCTGCGAGATCACATTCATTTAGCTTATCTTCAGTATAAAAAACCAGGTAGCATGAAGACAGATCCCAGGCATTTAATGAGCTCAAAATGTAAAGTCAGTGTCAGAGCACTTTTTACTTTCTTATTTCAAAGGGAGCAGGGAAATAACTTGTCTGAGCCAAAAACCAAACAGTGAGATCTATGTTTCATGGGTAACTAGTATTAGCAGGGATTTCCGACTTGTTTGACACTTTGCGCTGAAGGGAGAGCTTAAAATAGACTCGGCAGGTAGAGCAGAGGAGGCGGCGGTGGGAGAGAGGCTAATACCTGGGCTTTCTCCCTGCTCCACAACGCTGCTGAAGGGAGAACGTCTAAAGGATCTTACTTAGGCTACAGCTTTTAAAAAGCTTCTCTTTCTTTTTCTCCCACTCTAACTGTCTCTGACTCTCTCCCTCCATCCCGACATCAACATTCCTCCCTCCCTCCCTTCTCCAGTCCCGCCGAGGTGCCGGGATGCCTGGCTACTGCTAAGTCTGTCTGCGCGTCCATGACAGGTGTTGGAGAACTCGACGGGAGAGAGCGAGGGAGAGTGGAAGCGAGGAGATGGAGATCACGGTTCTCTCCTGTGAGGAGGCTGGCGAGTGTCTGCTTGATGACGACTCCTTAAACATAAGCTCCTTCTCAACTGTGGTTTTACCACCTCTTAACACCCCACCCATCAAGCCCAATCTTAAACGAGAGCTTACGCCACAGTGGAGTCAGCCTAGGTGTTTCGTATGAGAACCTAACAAACTGGAGACTTTTTGAGGTATTCTCAAAGTGATGACACTTCGTTCACGTACCTAAGCATGCATAACCTGCGCGTTTCTCTTACCCCTGTCTACTACGAATCCATACGACATACTACATTATCCACATACCTTATGATCTGTGGGATAAACGGTAGGATTGTAGTGAGGCCTTCGCCTCTACCGACCTCCACAGTTTTGGTGTTTGTCTTTTGGCGGCGGGTCACCGTATCTACAGGATCAAACATGCTGCTACACACATTCAGAAGTGACGGCTTTCCAGAAGATCAGCTAGATGGTTGATATCTCATCAGAAATACACACATGTCCTCTTCAGGAGATATATCACATTAACATTTTTCCCTGTAAAGGCAGTGTTTGACTCTGCTGTGGAGACGTGGGTTCAGGTAGCTAAGCTTGTTTGTTAACATCGACATTGTAGAGGGGGAGAGAGGGAAGAAAAATCAATCTAATACTGCGGAACTATCGGATCATATGAAATTATAGATTCTTGGTCTGAGCATTCAGCCCTTGTCTGCAGAGCTGTGCAAATCAATTCAAACAGACACAAAGAGCAAACACACACACGCCGCTACCGAACGCCACAATAGGAAATTGAAGCGATGCATTCCCTTTTTAAAATATGCCGTCACATATTTGTTTTGTGGATTACCATTCTGAAATGAAATTTGAACAGTTACTTAAAATAATATGCAAAAGATATTTCCTGTTACAGCCCCCCCGCCCCCCCCCCGCCCCCCTGCTCTTGTTTGTTGGGGGATGTGTGGAGCAGAGACGAGGCCTGCGAGTAAACAGCAACACATCTCTGCTATGATGCTGATTATTTTGCCAAAACATATTTTTAGGACCTTATCCCCAATGCAGGCGGTTTACTGAACTCACTATTTGTTTCTCTCTTTTTCTGTTCTGGTTTACATAGTTGCTGTTGCTTTTGAAACATTCATATTTGAATCTGAAGCGGAAAAGAGAGCGAGAGAGTAAAAGGGTTTGTGCTGATGAAACACGTCAAGGGCAGTTCCTTTATGTAGAGATAAGAACTGTACTGTAGGTAGGTACATTGCTTCAGTATGCATACAGAATAGCTTAAAGATAGTATTGTTCTCTATTAGAATACCTCAAAGGAATTGTCAAACACTGTTAGGTGTGGTGGATTTACCTTATAGTTTACAACATGGGGGTAGCTCTGCTCTGTGGTTTCACTGAATGGCTGTGCACTTGTTATGAAGTACACATTAAGTATTTTTCATGTATTTGACCAAGGTCTGTTCTCTACTGGTTCTTAAGAGAGCCCCATGCCCCCCCATGCCCCCCCCATGCCCCCCCCCCATGCCCCCCACCCCCTGCTCCTGAAGGGCACACAGGTGTCAGGAGGTTACTCCAAATGAGCCTTAATTAGCCTATTGAGTCAATCAGGGCCTTGATTGGTGCTGGAGGCCCCTGTTCATGTGTTTGTGCGTGCGTGTGCATGTGTGTGTGAGTGTGTGCATGTGTGTGTGTGTCTGTGGGTGGGTGTCCTATAGTAGCTCTTAGAGAAACAGCTTAGTGCTTGTGAGGCCCTTTTTGGAGCTCTGCCCTGTGAGCTGTGGGTTTGGGGCACTAACCAGAGTGAGGCGTGTGGCACTAACCAGAGGGAGGCGTGTGACACTAACCAGAGTGAGGCGTGTGGCACTAACCAGAGTGAGGCGTGTTCCACTAACCAGAGTGAGGCGTGTGACACTAACCAGAGTTAGGCGTGTGGCACTAACCAGAGTTAGGCGTGTGGCACTAACCAGAGTGAGGCATGTGGCAGTAACCAGAGTGAGGCGTGTGGCAGAGTGAGGCGTGTGGCAGAGTTAGGCGTGTGGCACTAACCAGAGTGAGGCGTGTGGCACTAACCAGAGTGAGGCGTGTGGCACTAACCAGAGTGAGGCGTGTGGCACTAACCAGAGTGAGGCGTGTGGCACTAACCAGAGTGAGGCGTGTGGATACCAGAGTGAGGCGTGTGGCACTAACCAGAGTGAGGCGTGTGGCACCAGAGTTAGGCGTGTGGCACTAACCAGAGTGAGGCGTGTGGCACTAACCAGAGTGAGGCGTGTGACACTAACCAGAGTGAGGCGTGTGGCACTAACCAGAGTGAGGCGTGTTCCACTAACCAGAGTGAGGCGTGTTCCACTAACCAGAGTGAGGCGTGTGACACTAACCAGAGTGAGGCGTGTGGCACTAACCAGAGTGAGGCGTGTGGCACTAACCAGAGTGAGGCGTGTTCCACTAACCAGAGTGAGGCGTGTGGCACTAACCAGAGTGAGGCGTGTGGCACTAACCAGAGTGAGGCGTGTGTCCACTAACCAGAGTGAGGCGTGTTCCACTAACCAGAGTGAGGCGTGTTCCACTAACCAGAGTGAGGCGTGTTCCACTAACCAGAGTGAGGCGTGTGACACTAACCAGAGTGAGGCGTGTGACACTAACCAGAGTGAGGCGTGTGACACTAACCAGAGTGAGGCGTGTGGCACTAACCAGAGTGAGGCGTGTGCACTAACCAGAGTGAGGCGTGTTCCACTAACCAGAGTGAGGCGTGTGACACTAACCAGTAACCAGGCGTATTTTTCTGCATCTGTTGCAGAGGAAAAGGGTGACGACCCTACCCTTGTGTTCCTTTCCCCACATTTGTGTTTACTATCTATAGCAACAGGAGCTAGTGATTTAACAATTTGAACACGGGTTTTGGAGAAACCAAGAGTTTTGTTCCGTAGTTTTGTCCCGTGTTGAGCTGCCGTGCCAGTTGCGACGCACAGTTCAAAACCATGCTCCTGCCTGTATACATTCCAACATGGATAATATTCTTCTCTTCCAGATGAGGACATTCGTAAGACAGAGCTCCATGGTGAATACAGCAAATTGAAAAACCGTGGCCCGTTCCACACGCTCACCGGGTCCTTGGAACGTGAGTGTGGTCAATTTAAAACTGTCTGTTCCAAACACATCTCTCTGGAGTGCACTCTTATCTTCCTAGCCACCCCTTCAGAGACCAGTGCACAAATGTACTCTTCTTCATGTTTACAGCCCAGCTCATGTCCTTACACACATTGGAGGTGGTGATTAGCTGCAAATGGCCTTATTAAGAAAACCAAGGTTGAGATGTAGCTGTTGTCTGCTAGCTATCTTCAGTAGACCAGCTATCAATCCATCAGTCGGACCACAGGATACTGAGCGGCACCATCATAATGATACACCTGAGTAGCAATTACCAACATGGCTACTTCCTGAAAGCCTTCCTCATGAACCTCCCGGAGCTCGTCAAACTAGGGACACTCCAGTCCAGCCTGTCATTCTTCTTCTCTCTCTCTCACACACACACACACACACACACACACAGATACACTGTCATATCTCAGTCGGGGACATCTGGACGATTGTCATGGATGTCACGGTTGACGTGTGTTGACGAATCCCAAGAGACTAGAGTGAAGTCTCTCTTTCGTGATGTAGAGTGTGTGTGTTTCTGTCTGTTTTTGTGTCTGTGAGTGTGTGTATGTGTGTGTGTGTGTGTGTGTGTGACTGTATGTATGATGCACATAGCACATGTCTTGAACAGTTCAAAGGTACATGTTCAATTCAATTGAAACGAAAGTTTGTTCTCCAGTTTGCCTCCCTACTGGCACCTACTAAGCCATTGTTATGTGTGTAATGATAACATTACCCAAACCTTACCCAACGTAAATACACTAGATTTTCATCTTCAGTAACATCTGGAAATAACTAAATTCCTCACAGCATGGAAACACTTGCACGCTATTGCTGAGGAGAAATAATCTTAATTCTTACTTTTCAGATCCCCTTCTGTCTAACAGCATAATAGTTCAGATCATGATAAAATAACACACAGACATGTCTTATCTTTTCTTATTTAATTCACATATGGCTTTTCTTTACTTTTTACTTGTTAAAGATGGTTTGCTGAAGAGGGCATTCTTCAGTAAGAATGCCTTCTTCAGAATAACACTTTTGTGAGACAGTGTAACCAAATAAGAGACACTAATACAAACACAAAACAAACATTTTCTTTTTACGAGTTTTCAGGAATGTCTTTATTCAAATGTTGTTATTGTAGCTTCATTATTTTATTTTCCCTTATAGAACCTTGTCTTCTCATGGTAGTTGTACGGCTGATTTACCTAGCTAGGCAGCTAGCTACTGCTTTGTAAATACAAACAAGCTAGATGCTAACTCAACAGTGAAGTTTCCTATCCCCACAAACATTAAAAAAAGAAAACTTCATCATTATGCATCCCCAAGGTAGGTATTTATGTTAGTATCCTATATTTGTTTGTGATTAACCTTTTGTGATAGGTTCTGCTCACACCAATGTACATAAGCACTCTTGCTCTCTCGCTGGTCTCACCCAGTGTTCTTCTGCTTTGCGAGAGATAAGCTGTAAAGATGCAAATGAAAGCCTCAAACTACAGTAGGTGAAAAGGTCTGATGATGTGTGGAGGTGTGGGATAGAGTAAATCATTTGAGTACAACAAGTTCACCTCATTACCACTAGGGGGGAACATCTTAGAATCAATGTTCCTCTGAGTGTAACTACGCCACTTATGTTGTCATTAGTCAAACTGTAAGACATCTGGGACATGGCATCTGGATCTGACAACCAAACTAAGTCTGTAACTGGACCCTCCCTTCTCAGATTTGCTGAAATACCTCTCAAAGAAACAATGTTTGTCATTTATAGCCCAGGGCAAAGAATAATGCTGGATAACGTTGCATTGTAATGACATATAGAAACACTGATTACAACTTAATTCGATTGGCCCATAATCACATTGCTGTAATGGCCTTTATTTGGGATCCCAATTTATTGTTTTCCCAGAAATCATTAAACAATTTAGCCTTTAAATTCACTTTGAATATGCACACACACACACATGCACAAACACACACGCACGCAAACACTGGGTGCCATGGTAAAGGACATGTCCAGCTGGAAGATTTGTTAGCGGGAACGAGAAAGGAGGGGAGGGTTCAATGTGCAAACACACAGATCCTGGGTTTCCGAAGATGTTTGGTTGTGTGTGTGTGTGTGTGTGTGTGTGTGCATGTGTGTGTGTGCGTCTGTGTGGTCAGATGCCAGTGGTGGGATCAAATGGCTGGGATTAAAACATTGGGACTAAGATGGATATCATGATCTCCCAGCCCCACTGCAGCTTAGCTGTTCGTTCAGATACACGAGTCTCCACTGGCGACACACAGTGATCTGGGATCCCATCGCTCCAACTCTGCAGCTCGGAGCGGGGCTTCCATCCACGCCAGGATAAAGCACGGTCTCGCTATTACGAACGCTCGGCGCCGTAACCCGGACGGACCCCGCTTCCTGTACGAGAGCCCTCCTTCCTGTCTGGGACACCCCCTGTCTGGGATGGCTCTCATATCCACTCGAGGATCCTCAGTGCCGACGTCGTCCTCACGCATCACAGAGCTTGCTGCGTGATATCTTCCCTGTGATTTCCACACGGGCAAACCTCTCCCCTCTCCCCTGTCCGCGTCTGCCTCGGCAGGGAGGCGGGATCGGGCACAATCAGACGCCACTCGCCCCGGTCCTCCTCGTAGAGTACCGACGAAGAAGAGAACATAGAAAGATAAAGAGCCTCTAGTGGTGTCCTACCCTCACAGAGAGAACAGAACAGAACCAAGTCGAGCAGAACCGAATTGAATCGACCGTTGCTAATCTATAATAAACACAGTCTCTGGGTGTATTTGAGATTTCTCTTCGATGTAAACAGGGAAAGCGAACCCTTGGAACAGGCAGCACATAGGCAGCACAACCCTTGGAACAGGCAGCACATAGCCCCCCCCACCCCGCCCCCACACACAACACACACACCTCAGAGGCCCCTGCTCACACCTCAAGTGGTCGCAGGACGGCCTCCTCCGAGATCGCTCTCCATCTGAAGCCCGAAGACAAGAGGCCAGCTGCCTCGCTCGCTCGCTGCTCATCTTTTCCATGAGACGTGGACACTGCTCATATTCCATTCATCTTCGGGGAATAAAGGGCGGAATGGAGAGTCTGAGCGAGAGGAGGGCGTGCGACATATGTTTGATGTGAGTTCTCTCACCGTAGACAGAGCTCACTATGAAGGTCCCCTGACTGGGAACAGACTGCTGTCTGATGACACCTTTTTAACTGTCTTTTAGGACTGTGTGTGTTGTATGTGGCAATGGCATGGTCTCTCGCTCCCTCTCTCTTCTCTGGCGTTGGGGACAGGAGATCTAAAGGATAAATGTGCTCACACAACCATGATGCAGCGCGATGGTGTCGCAAGCAGGTGGGATGTCGTACACACACAAACACATAGACGCAAACACGCACTCAAACATACGGACAAATGCATGTACACGGGTACACATACGGGCATACATGCATATCCACACACACACTCGCACAAACACACACACGCGCTGCTTGGCCACCACATGCGGGCAGCCCAGATTGGCTGGTGTGCTGTCACCGGCTGATAGCCAGGCTCTAATGGAACAGATACAACACAGCCAAAGAATTTGAATCATTTCTCTGATAAACTTATATGTTCAGCCTTGAACAACTGGGGAGATAATGTTTGGACTCATTATAATTCCCTCTGTGTTTAAACAGGCGGGCTCCGAATGCAAACAAAAGCAGATGAAATTTGAAAAGTATTATCAATATAGCAGATAGTGGATGCCCTTTCCAATCAGAGGAAGCATATCTCTCACCGCAAATATATGGTTGAGTAGTTCATTCGTTTCTATTAGTCTGTTGTATGTTTCTCTTTTGCTCATATATATTTATGCAGAATTTATGAAAAGGCCAAACAAGCTGCCATTAGATATGGCTTTAATTCAGTAGTGCATGGAGCTAAAGGTAGCCGGGTACATTTAAAAGGCATTAGTTTGTTGTGACTGATATTTTTCTGAGCCCCCTCACCGAAGGACCATTTGTCACATGCCCTTGCCACAGTCCAGCTCATTTACTGTATTATATGTGTGTGTCTCTGTGTGTGTCTCTGTGTGTGTCTCTGTGTGTGTCTCTAGGTGTGTGTCTGTGTGTGTCTCTGTGTGTGTACAGGCACGTTTTCACAAGTGTCTGTAGCTGAGTCTATGTGTGTGTATGTAGGCCCATTTACGCTTGTGTCTGCACTTGTGTGTGTGTGTGTGTGTGTGTAGACATGTGTGTGTAGCTCTGTATATGTGTTTGTGTGTGTTTGTGTAAGTTGATCTGTGTGTTGGCACATTTATGCCTGTGTGCACCTGTGTTTGTGTCTAGGTAAGTTTATGTGTGTGTGTGTGTACTCCTCAGTCAGCCTCGTGGTGCAATTCCACACTGCACGCGACAGTATGTATTCTTCAGGTCTCTTAATAGCTAGCTGCTGGAGCAAAATAATTGTCATTTTCCAGCCAGTGGGCCTAAAGTCATACAACATAATGAAATGTATAAAAAAGAGAGGGGAATGGCAGACAGGAGGCATGCTAAATCAAATGTAGAGAGATCTGAATAATTTAGTGCGTATGAAGGCTGGAGAGGAGGCACAAATGGAAGTGTGTTGAAATGTCTAAGTATCGTTTAGGTCCTCAGCAGTGTGTGGTAATGTGTATTCATCTGTCTCTCCGAGTGGTACGCTACAGTAGCGAGACAGGTCACAAAAACAAAAGACAGAAAAAAAAACTGAAAGTATGGACAGAGAGGGAGGTTTATTGGTGACTAACATAGAAGTCAAATTCCTCCTCCTTCTCCTCCTCCACCACGGGCAGACATACAGACAGTGACGGGTTGATTCAAGTTGGGGTGTGAGGGAGGAGAGAGAGGAGAGATGGATGTGGCCGATTCCCTTTTTAAAGCGCAGATTCATCACCTGGTATTGAGGGTAATGAGCGAGGCGTGGAGGGGAGCGCATTAAGCCCAGCAAGCCGACCTTGCCGGCCGGCCGGCTACGCACACACACAGACACACACACACAGCACACAGACACACACAGACAGACAAACACAATCCGGCGTGCCCTGACACACACTGGCATGCATGCACACAAACATATACACACCCACACACAGCTAGCATGGGTACATACGGACACGAGGGCAGAGTGCAGGAACAAACCAACAGCTCCCCCCCCTCACCTCGTACATAATGGTACAGTCCCACAGCTGTCCAACAGTGTCCTGGTGTGAACAACTCTCACAACAGACTTCCAAAAAGGTACAGAGGACAACCATAGTCACTGGGTGAAACTCAGCCTCATTGACATGTCCTGTACATGCCAGCGATGAGAGAAAACTAAGCAATGACCACACGCACACGTACACACACACACACAAACACACCTACACACACACACACACACACACACACTGCGGGGCTGTGTCCTTGCTGAGTATAACATGTAGCTAGGCTTGTTGTTGTGATGAGTCCTGGAGAAGCTGGCCTCTAATGGAGACACAGTTTTATTGTCAGTGAAACAGTTTGCCAGATCCTGCAGCTGAGCTGCCTGCAGCTGATGATATACTAGAGCCAGCGTGTAGTCAAGGCTGACATATACCATCCACTGGTGACAGGAGCCCTGGAGAAAACTCGCAAACACACACACACACACACACACACGCATACGTACACACACATACAGACACTCACTCTCCCACACACACACACACAATAACACATGTACACACACAAACACACAAGGCTATCCAAGCACAAACATACAGAGAAACAAACACACACGAGCGCGCACACATTCACAGACACACATGGAAAATGAATAGCGACACGTTCCCACTTCTGATGGAGTTATGAGGACAGTGATGGAAATGTACACTTGAGCGTCACAAATTCCATTTCTGTGATGGAGAAAATTCCTCTTATAAAGTCCCCCCCCCCTCCTCCCCCCCACTCCATCTGGGTTTGACCAGTCCAGTCCTGATTGGACCACATGTAGCAAATGTTCCCCTCCCCCTGACTCCATCAGACGATGTCAGGTGGTCTATTAACACTTGCATGACTTATTGATGGATTGGTAACTACAGGCTTCCACAACAGGGGTCCAAAACGACCCATATTCAGACATATTTCACATTCATTTATATTTCTTTGAAACCATGGGCTATTTGATGCATTGGGTTTTCAATCAACTGTTTTGCAGTGTACATTTAACCCTTTTGATCAGATTTGAAGATACAGACAGAATACATCACAACCCTGTGTTGTTAAAAAGTACCCGCCACTAATATGTAACAGAGAAAACCCTACCAGTAATCTTTTCCTAGAGTGACCCCGACATTATTGTTCATATTCTCATGAAATGTGTATGCATTGAATGGCGGGTTCAGATGGCTGAGCGGTTAGGGAGTCGGGCTGTCAATCAGAAGATTGCTGGTTCGATTCCCTGCCCGTGACAAATGACGTTGTGTCCTTGGGCAAGGCACTTCACACTACTTGCCCTGGGGGGAATGTACCTGTACTTACTGTAAGTCGCTCTGGATAAGAGCGTCTGCTAAATGACTACATGTAAAGTAATGTACACCATAAGGGTACACAGATTGTCTAAAGGTCGTTTTTGGCCTGGCAGTTTTAGAAAATCATCTCCACACCACAAGAACCACAAAGACACACACATACATTGAGAAATTGAGATTATGTGTGCTACTTATTTCTGATCCTAAGGCCATAAAGGTGTTTGCGTGGTGTCCACTGGATAAGTGCAGTCTGTCTGCACTGTGAAACATGGAAAACCTTTATTTGGGGGTTTAGTGAAGGTGGGTCGTTTTTGATTGTTAGGACAAGGGGAGTTTACAGAATGTACAATATTAAAAAATATTTGTGTCAAAAGTGTAAAAGAATTCCATATGTTGAATGTAGCATGTAGGAGCCATTTATGCTTTGTTGGAATTTCTTTGAATTAAGGTTGAGATTATGACCCTGCTGGCAGAACCAAGTAATGGCACCTTGGGGTGATTGATTGGTATCGCCTCACCTGTGTTAATTAGGAGGTGAATACCTACTAGACAAAGGCATTGGGCATTGCGTTTGGTAGAGAGCCTGTTGTGGAAAGTTGGAACTTATGGCACATGTTTGTTTAGTTTTTTCTGCAACTTGTTGTTTTTGCTTGCAACTGTTTTTGCTTGCACCCTTGACTTTATCATTTTGTGACAATACCTAAGTTAAATAAACAAGTGAACTATTGAAAACTCCTACGGCGTCAAAGATGGAAGTGATTTATAAGAGGACACTACATAGCATGTTTGGGTGCCAAACGTGCATCGTGGAATATGAGACGGTATTTACTTACTTTACTTACTTATTTACTTGTTATTTCTAATAGAAGTAACACACCGATGTGAGTTGTGATATCACTTGAAATAATGCTTATATAAGTTCATGTTCTGCATCTGTGTTCCAACCAAACCTACTCCTCTCTATGTGGCCCGGGCCAGTGAGATTAATGTGGAAATAAGTGGTCTTAGAAAGATAGATAGAGAGAGAGAGGACGAGACACAGAAAGAGAGAGAGTGACAGAGTGGAAAGAGATAGAGAGTGATGGAGGGAGGAAAGAAAGTCTGTCCAAGAAGTATTAGTTCTCTTTTTAATTTTAGCAAGACGAGGAACCCGGAATTTAAATGAAAGAATCGTTTTCATCCAGCTAATAGTAATCCATAATCCAGCCAACGTGTCTTCACCACAATGTGGTTGGTCTGATTAACTTTAATGCTTTCCCTACTCCATTTATTGAAATGTTGGAATATAACACATTTGGTATGAAACCAAAGACAGCTTCTCTTTAAGATGAGAGTGGGGGGTACATGGGATGATAGCGAAACTGTGAAAGAGAAGAGAAGGGAGCAGAGGAGAGGGAAAATAAAGGAGGGTTAGGAGGTAGAAGAGAGTATGATGCAAGGACGAAGAGGAGAGGAGGAGAGGGGAGGAAGGTATGTTGGTGTGTATTGTAACTATGTGTTGTTTATCTGTGTATATACAGTATTGTGTATGTTCCTGACGCTCCGTTCAGATGGTAACATTTTCTTGAAAATGACAATAACGAATGGAGGTGGTCTCTCTAGGGAAGCGAGGCCTGAGAGAGTTGGAGTCAGAGCAGGTGAAGCGGGACAGCATGGTGACGGCCACACGGGGCTCATTTTTAGGAAAGAGTGTGATGGTTTTTCATTTTTGAAAAAATACACACAAAGGAAGAAAAAAAAACGCCAGCCAGGAAAAAAGAAGCACTAGGAGAATAATTAAACATTGGGAGTGGATAGTGGTTTCATTTTCAGCAACACTTGAAATGAATTTCTGTAATGATCCCCAAACCTTGAAAAGGCAAATCCAATCAAACAATATCTAGTGGGCTTCATTTTCTTTGCGGCAGAATGACCCCCCTTTGTCAAAGGGCGAGTCAGGGAGAATATGAGTCGAGACAGCCATACAAATGAAGGGGACAATTTGGTCTAGTTAAAGCTATTATCCCTACAAGTGTGTGTCGGCGATGCTGTGGCTTTAACACTTGGGGCCTGTGATATGACTCACTGTAAATGATGCCTCGGAAGGTCAATTGCTGAGTTCAAAATGGCCGTTGATGGAGAGAGGGTGGAGAGACAATATGACATGTTTCCCTCCTGTCCTCTCTCCATCTCTCTTCCTCCCTTCATCTTTTCCACTCCCTCGTTTCTCTCTTCCTCCCTCTCTCCTCATCCTCCTTCCCTCTTTCCCTCCCTCACTCTCTCCCCCTCTCTCTCCCTCCCTCTCTTCCCCTCTCTCTCCCTCCCCCTCTCTCTCCTCCTCTCTCCCCCTCCCTCTCTCTCTCTCTCTCTCCATCAGTGGTGCTGTTAAGCCAGTGGCGTTTGATTTAAGGAATAATAACAAATGGATGCTGTCAGGGTTGTTTCTGTGTGACTGGCTCTGTCCGAGCTAAATAACAGTCCTTGCCCGTGTTTGTGGAGGAGGCTGACGCCTGTCCATTGTTTTTACTCCTCTTACCTTTAACCATTTGAGAGGTAATCACGCGTGAAGACAGGGATTAGACCACGAGTGGATGAGCAGCAATGCTCCACTGACCTTTTCTTACTCATTATTGGACGTCCGTCCCCCCCCCCAAAATAAAAAAAGACCAAAAAAAGAATGAATATGCCCTTCCTTGTTTCGTTCTTTCGTTCTAAAATCTTAAGGGAATCTTCAGTTCAGTGACCATGATCTGTTATTGTCTGTCTCCCGTTTCCAGAACGGAGCTCGTGCTAAGTGGAGCGATTGACAGTGTATCATAATCTGTGGAAGAGGAGGAGGAGGGGAGGAGGTGGAGAGGGGGAATAGGAGGATGCAGGAAGCGATAGGCGATGGGAAGTCAGGAGGTGTTGAGGAGGAGCAAGCAGGAAGACGATGAGGTGGAGGAGAAGGCAGAAAAGGAGGAGGGAGAAGAGGAGGAAGAGGAGGAGGGGTGGAGGGTGAGAGCAAGATGTAAGAGCAGGAGGATTCTGACTTGGGGGGAGGAGGAGGAGGATGAAGAGGACTTCGCCAGGCTGGTGTCCGGGTTAAGTGTTTAGCTGTGGTAATTGCGTCACTAGGGTGCAGTCTTGTACATTTGGCCTTTGGGCCCTGCAGGTGTGTGTGTGAACACTCCCCCTCCCCTCACCTCCCTTTCTCCCAACCAGCATTACAGTCATTAGAAAAGGCTGCATGCCTCTTATACAACAAACCAGCTACACAGCCTCTGCTAAGTGTGTACTCATGTGATGGCATTAACACACATGCACACTCACACACACATACAAAGGACACGTGCCAAACAATAATTAATTTAATCACTACTTTGAAATAGGGCACTATTTTTATATACCGAAGAACGTGATTTTGAAAGATTCTTTGAAACATACAATCCAATCGAAATACCTTGTTAAGCTTTTGAATGGTATAATAGCAGTACGGTGGTTTTCAAACGTGCATATTGAATGACTGCCTGCCAAACAGAGCCCACCCCCATCATAGAAATGGTCTCTCCCACAATTAATGTGGTGCACCTGTGATGCTCGATAAAGACTGCAGCACTGTGCACAGGTGCGGAACATTAATTCTGGGGGTGTTCCTTGCAAAGACAACCTACCCAACTGCCTGCCCCCCACCCTTCTCCACAGCCCACTCACCAGCTATGCCCACCTCCACCGCACCCTTTAAAAAAGAAAATCGAAGAAAGACAGCCTTACTGCTTTACCAGTTTTGGTTGAGAGGGACTTTTGTGTGTGTGTGTGTGCGTGTGTGTGGGAGAGTATGTGAGTGTGTAGGGGGGACGGGGGGGTGGGAGGGGAATCTAGTGAGTAAGTGAGTGAGTGAGTGAGTGAGTGAGTGAGTGAGTGAGTGAGTTTGTAAGTGAGTGAGAGGTAAAAATATGTAAATGTATGTGGAGCATGCATGGTAATCAATCCTGTCCTTCACACTAAACAGATTGAAGTTGACGCCAGAGGTGTGTGTGTGTGTGCGTGCGTGTGTGTGTGTGTGTTGGGGATCCTGTACACAGAGAGGGGGGAAGTGGGACAGGACTGCATGGAAACTTACCTGGTCCTCAGAACAACTCCTTTCATCAGCTGGCAACATCTGGGTAGAATAAAATACTGTTGTTGTGTGACGAGAAGAAGGCAAATATAGAGAGAATGGGAGAGAGGGAGAGTAGACAGAGAGGAGAGAGAGAGAGGGAGAGAGACTGAGAGAAAGAGAGAGCGATAGAGAGGAAAGAGACAGCGAGAGAGGAAGAGTGAGGAAGAGAGATTGAAATACACACACCAAAAAAGAGACCATTATGTTGGTAGATTCTACCTTGAGGCAATGAATATAGACACAGCCACCGTAATGTTTAGAGATTATTTTGTAATTTTAATGAGACATAGATCAAAGATAAAAAAAATGAACAGGTAAAATGAGGGGAATACATGATGCAGATGCATGATAAAGCCATGGTGCTGGTATGTCATTTGCATGACTGGCATCTCCATGCGTACAGTCCTCAGGTGGAGTCATCGTCGTAGCTACGGCTAATCGAGACCCTAGAGATGTCCAAGGGCCCTGAGACCAGTGTGAATGTCCTGCTCATACTATCCTCACAGCCGTCTGTCTCTCTGGGCATCCAGGCTCCTATGAAGTTCACTCTCACAGTGACGGCCATCGGGTAATGTGTGTGTGTGTTCGCAACTGTGTTCGTGTGCATGCGGTTGTTTGCTCGTGCGTGTGTCTGCGTTTGCATCTGAGTGTCTGCGTGTGTGTGTGTGTGTGTACACAGTGTGTTTGTGTCAGTGTGTGTGTGTGTGTGTAAGTGTACACAGTATGTTGTGTGTGTGTGTGTGTGGTATGGCAGACATGCAGACAGAGCGAGGGGCAGGTTTGACTGAAGCCTCGTTGTGGTCCTCTGAGCCCTGTGACAGCTGGGCTTCCCTTCTACCTGATGCCAGATTGGGTCATTACCAGCCCTGATTGCTCAGGGAGAGAACACACCTGGCATCCCAGGAACCAGGAAGAGACAGGGACTTGAGGAGATACTCGGAGACACCCATGTCTGCTGTACACTGGCCTGGTGCTCACCGAACGACTTAATGATACTTTAGGTATACTCTTTGTTCGTGTGTGTGTGTGTGTGTGTGTGTGTGTGTGTGAGAGAGCATGTTTGCTTGTGTGTTGAAGGTGGGTGGGTGTTTAAGGGTGCATGTATGTGAGGGAGCGTTCTGTCTGTGTGTGTGTGTGTGTGTGTGTGTGTTTGTTTGTGTAGGAGTCAACTTATGCATGAAGGCAAGAGAGTGTGGTGAAGTCAGATCACATAAAACAAACTTCAACCTGCCTCTTCGCTTCTCAAGTATCACAAATGCTAATGTACCACTAAACTGATTAATAATTAAACAATTACGGTCATGAATCAATAACTTCGGCACATATTTTTCATTAGTAAATTGCACAGAGTAAACAAAGAATCTGTATTACCAATTCAAATCGGGGGAATGGGAAAAAAAAGACATTCTAATCTGTAAACTTTGATGAAAAATAAACAGTCTTTAGAATCGTTATTTTCAAAGATCCATCGTGTGGTGCGCTTCTCCTCACCAGATCTCTGGGCGTCTTTACATACGGTTACTAGAGTCCTTTAGCAAACACTATAGAGGCAATTTAATTATTAAAACAAGCTATCTTTCTCCGTCTCTCTCTTTAAGTCTCTCTCTCTCTCTCTCTCGCTCTCTCTCTCTCTCTCTCTCTCTCTCTCGCTCTCTCTCTCTCGCTCTCTCTCTCTCTCTCTCTCTCTCTCTCGCTCTCTCTCTCTCTCTCTCTCTCTGTGTGTGTGGTCAATGTACAGTATTTGGACAGCTTTCTTGACCATCTGAGTCAGTCTTCTGCCAACTCAGCCTGATCACTTGGACAATTCCAGATCCTCATCACGTCAGAGGACGAATGTCACGCTGTAACAAACTTTACATAAATGTGTCCAGTTTTCAGGGAAAGTCACATTTGACCTTGTGGGGTTGAGATGTTTGTCACTTCAGAGTACTACTCATGAAAGCATATAGGTTCACTTTAGCTGATATTCTTGCTTCAGCGAACACAGTAGCCGTGTCAACCGTTGTGTTTTTTCCCTTGATTGGTTGTGTGTTTGTGAACGCTCCATGATTTTCAGCTCTGCTTCTTATGGCTTCATGAGGGTTCAGGATCACTCACTCTGTCGGTCAGACTGGATCATATCCACTTCTGTCAATATGACAGATCTAAGTGTCGTCATGGCTTCACACGAACACGCACACACGTGGACGCGCACGCACGTTCACACGCACGTGCATTCCCGCACACACGAGTGCAGACGCACACACACATCCATGCATGGATACACAATAACACGCACGCACACACAGACACACACGCCCTCCCCTCGTTCTGTCTGTTGCCTTTGCAGTGAGAGTGGAGCCTGCGAACAAGGATAAAAGCATAAACAAATCAGTGATAAGAAATATGACATGGATATCAGCATGCAAAATAAGCTGAGACCTGCGAGCAGAGGCGTCCAGATTAATGATAAATTACGAGACCTAGCCTGCTTTATAGCTGTAATTTTCTCTCCCCGCACCTGCTCATATTCTTCTGGCCTAAAGCAGCTCCCCTCTTTTCTATTTTCCTCCCTCTGTTTCTCTCTCCCTCATCTCCTCTCCTGAGCACTTGTTTTAAATGGGCTACATTTCCAAAGCACCATGCACCACTTGCTGGAACCAGTGGGACAGCCCATGAAACAGGCCATGTATTATCAAACTGATTTGAGTGTGTATAATTGGTATCTTATAAACATGCCCTAGTATGAGACGGTATGGGTGAAAGGGGGGCGAGGGAGGGAGGACAGGGAGGGGAAACCAGGAGGAGAGGCAGAGGAATTGAGTTGGTGTGGAAGAGAGAGGGAGAGAGGGGTAGGTTAGCTGTGGTAGGTTAAAGAGAGAGGGGACTTTATAAAATGGTGTGTAAGAGGGCCTTTTGGATGCAACATTTGTAATAATACACCACAGAGTATGAACATAATGCTTAATTTTAATATTAATTACGTATATCTCTCAACACAACAAGGAAATAATTCGACAATCACTTCGGCCCCGAGTACTGTATTAAATGCAAAGTGGAGCTGAGGGCTACAGCAGTCAATATGGAGAGCCAGAGTCACAGCCCCCACACACGCCCCCCACCCCATCTCATTACTTGAAGTGTGAATGTTAATTCTAGTGGGTTTATTAGTTAGAATCAGGGAAAAAAAGAGGAGGTTTGCATTTTTATTGTTCATTACAAGCGGGTGGCTGTACCTGGATATTTCCACAGCTCTCACCCTTTTCAGAAATAGGCGACCATGGAGGGGGGAGAGAGGGGGAGAGAGGGGGAGAGAGGGGTGTCTCTGAGTGGCTATTGTCTAATTCATAATTATATTTTTATTATGACTAAGCTTCAGGCCCCCTACACTGTACAGAGCAATTTCCAGAAAGAAGAGCTAGGAGGGGAAAGTGTTTACATACAAAATTATAAGAATATACTAACAGCGTTTGGTGTTAATAAGCTATAATCACTCACCTAATTTAATCTGGTTGCCATGGAAAACAAATGCCACTTGAGGCCGAAGAGAGGGAAGTGGGAGGATAAGAAGAGAGGAGGTGTGCCCGGCTGAGAAAAGAGACAAGACAAAGATGAAAGAAAAGAGACATGAGTGCCCCCACATCCCCTCCTCTGACGAGACACCTGCTTCTCTGGTATGTATGTATGTGTGTGTGTGTGGGTGTGTGTGTGTCTGTCCAACATGTCTGAGCTACATGTGTGCTTCTAGAGGATTGTGTGTGTGTGTGTGTGTGTGTGTGTGTGTGTGTGTGTGCTTCTGCGTTACATGTGTGTATGTTCGTGTACTTGCGGGTCAGAGACAGCTGTCTGTGCAGTCAGCATTGCTGTGCTCCTCAGAAAGCAGAAAATTGAGCGGGAATTGGCCTAATTGTACGGAATGATTGATGCCAGAGGAAACCACATTAAAAACACAGAACGCTCTTCCTGTTTGGTACAAGCACTGTTCCTGGAATGATTCAAACCCCAAGAGGGAGACTCCTAGCAACCTCTGCATTTAACCAGTTTGTATGGGCTGAGTTAGGATGGACCGGAAATCACCACAGTAACAAGACATAACCCGCCACGTCAACTAGAGCAGATCCCACTTCCTGTTTCTGGTCAGGTGGGGTGGAGGTGGGATACTTTGATTGGCAGGGGAATTGAATTGCTGAAAGCCAGTGTTTTAAGTGTGGCATTAGTATTTCACACACACATGCCCGCAATATGTATTTATGCAGCCCCAAACAAACAGAGCTTGAACAGTAGTGTTTATATGAAATAGTAGAGGATAATTTAAGCAGTTTAAGACTAGATTTGAGTATAATTCACAAACCACGTTGAGGATGTATCCGAATGATCAAGTAGCCATCTCCTGAACCCCTGGTCTCCTGGTCTTCAGTACCACTCAGAAGAAGACACCGCTTTGTTTTTCAGACGAGCTCTTAAGATCACAACTCATCTCCATCACGAGTAATTGTACATTAGAATGCATGTTCACTCCAATCTGATTACTTTCTCTGTGGACGTTTATTCATAAACATCAGCTCTCATACCCCAAGATCTAATAACAAGTCTGCCTATATCTTGAAGTGTTTATCTCTGCATTCACTATCTGTCTTATATTGTTAAAATGATGATGATGATGATTATTATTATTATTATAAAAGAACATTGAGAAGCTTAGGTCCAGTCTTGGTCAGTCATTTGTCTACAGGAGAAGCGGTGGTTCTATGGTACTGTATGTCAGAGTGTGTGCTGTCTTATCTTCATCTTACTGTACACACAGTATGCCTTCTCTGTGTCGCGTTTCTCTGTTAGGCTTAGGCTGACGAACAGCAAAGAAAGAAGAGAAAAGGACAGCGATATTCATGATAATAAAACTGGTTTTGGATGCCCATCCTCTTTCAGATGCATATCATCCAAACCTAATGTCTGCATTCAGCCAATCACAAGCAAGAAACGGTGGGGCTTTTTATAATGATTATTTCCAGGCGTCACCAAGGTCTCATATAAGGAAATGTAAGTGACAAGCATTTAAAATGGCTTTAAATCATGTGGGATAGCCAGGCCCTTTCAGAAATGATTGTGTCAAACGTCTTTTCACCTTTTTGCCAATCAATATGCACACGTATTCATAAACTGACGACTATCCATCAAAAGGAAACCTTGCTTTTTAATATACATGCTTGCATTTTAATGGGCTACTTTAGCAACAATGCAGCAGACAACAATATGAGTCTATGTACCCCACAAACTGATGAGACACTCACTTTTAGTGGGAACCCTGAAATACTCATGAACACCTCATCTCAGACACACACACACTCACACACACCCACGCATACACACGCGTGCGCACAGTCACACACATGCACAAACACACAGACAGTGTCTTAACAAACAGGAGACACATGAAATACACATGAATGAGCAGCAGACGTTCACACAATGAGAAGCACAGTGACACAGAGACAGGCAGACAGACAGTAGACAGAGGCCGACAGAACACACACATACACACACATGCACACACACATGTTGTTTACATACTCCCAAGCACACATGCACACACACATGATGTTTCCATACACTCCCAAGCACACGTGCACACACACACACGGTTTGTTGTTAAGTGGTGGCCTAAGTCTATGTAATCACAGTCACTTTGTTACACGGTTGGTAAATGATTTAAAACCAGATTTCATGCATGCTTTCATACTAATTCACTCTCATTTTTTCATCTTAGTTGAGGAACTCAGAAAATAATCGAGATTTACTCCATTCTCCAATTAAGCTTCTAAACAGGACTAAGAAACGGAATCTATTCATTTTCTTTTGATTAAAATTATTGCCACACACGAGGAGCTTTGGGGTTTATATATTAAATAATGCATCATTTTATAATTATTATATAGAATATATAGATTTCTTAAATAGGATACTGGGCAGAATAGTGACTTTAATTAGATTGGTGTGTAGAATATCTCCAGGGTATGATAAAACAATGTTAAAAATCTCACAACGGATGTAAAATATGTTCAAACAGATAATGAACCACAAATAGGCCCTCATATTGCCATGGCTACTGTTTGTTGAAACAGCCCCCTATGTATTTCAGAAATTCTATAATTATATTGAAAATGTGATCAGGGGATAGCACAACTAGGAGGTGATATGATAGACCCTGTCCCCATCTCTTCAGCATTTATCATAATCAGACTATTACTAGACACATAACAGCACATTACTAAATAGACACACAGAGGAATGTAGAACGTAGCCTTACATTTTTTGCATGTGAACGCTATCGTTCTCTCTCACACACACACTCACGCACATATACACATACACACACATATGTTAGCTAATAGGCAGGCCTGTAGAAGGTCAAATGCAGCATACTATCCAAGCAAAGATGAGCTTAGAGCAAAGATTACTCACTGTTGTTAAAGAGCACTTGGCAGAGAGAGAAATATGCATTACAACAAGAGCAATAAAGTAGGAATTAAAGAGGGTCTAAAACACAAGACTTTGCCAAGCAAACAATGCCTGCAGTCTTTTTGGAAAATTACAGCAGGCTAATTTGAAATGAAACACAAACAGTGGCGGGTTTGTTTCAAAGCTCTATTATAATTCTGAACATAGACAACCCCCTTCTTCTCCTTTTGCTATATATAAATATATGTAAATGCAGGCTGCGACAGACACATGCATCAATGGAAGATGACAGCTGAATTATAACCAGAGCTGAAATCATGAAGTCTTTTGTTTTAACTCAAAGAATGGAGTGTTTTTAAAACTCACAATGGCTTTAATCAAATTCTCAAGGTTGTTCTCTTTAGCATTGTATTAGTTTAATAGTTTTTGGTTCGGCATTGACTTTAATGACACATTCCTATGTAAATATAATGTGCTTCTGAGAAGCCATCAAAACACTTTAAGGTCCAATGATTCGCGTTTTCCTTTATTTATTTTTCCCTATGCAGAGGCCTCTTTTTATAAAGCAATCTGTGCTACGCTTATAAATATAATAAAAGAGGGAGGATTGATTAATGGAGAGTTTAAGGTAGTGATGCACAGCCTTGATACAAATAACTGTGCTCAAAAACAGACAGGCTGAGGGGGGGTGAGCCCCCACAAGCTTCTGGTTGACTTGAAATGTCTCTGAGCACACACACACACACACACACACACACTTATACACATACGTACACACGTACACACTCACACGTACGCACGCACGCACACACACAGACACACAAACATCTAAATCACATGTATGGTTTAGGGGCCTTTGGCACAGATTCATCACCCACTATTGAGAGATAATACATCTCTCTGAGCCTGATGAAACCATTTAGAGTAATATACCAGAATACATTAACTGTTTTATCATTCTGGGCTCTTTAAAACACGCCGCTATCTAAAAGGAAAATGGAAATGTATGTGGAGACATCTTGCTTTATATCTGAAGTGTTGGTGAGATGCCCTCTTTTGCTTTGAGAATGATTATATATTAAACTCTCACATTGGGACGATGTCTGAATCACTGCAAGTGCAAAACTATTTTGTTCAGTAAACCGTAACCATAACCCACTGCAACCAGCTGAGGTCTCATCTTACTGTGATGAAAACCACAGCACTGAGCATCCAAGTTGAATAGCTAACCTTCACCGTCACTTTAGTGCAGCAACTAAGCACGGGGATATTTTAGTGTCAACTGCACAATCTTCAGTTGTAACTTCAGCACATAAAAGAGTGCAGAAGTGTCTCAAGCATCTTACAGTACGAACAGACCTTGATTCACGTGGGCGACATGCTGTGTGTGTTCTGGCTATGACGACTTTTCCAGTCAACATAAGAGTCCCTATCAAGGAAATGAATCAATTTAGTTTCTGTACGTACGCTTCTGTTTGTGTACAGCATCAGATAGACATGCTGTAGCTTAGCATCACATACACTGTGCTTTGGGCTTTTACATCTGCTTCTCCCTCGGTGGACGGAGAACAATCAGATTTTCAGGGGAAATGCACAGTAAAAGAGAGAAAGAAAATGACAATAGAACAAAATTCCATCTTGTTCTTTGTTTTTCCTTCCTCCACCGTTTTCAATTTACAATGCAAAGTATAAAAATAAACATTGAGGACTCAATTTGCCGTGGTTTTCAGGCGTAACACCTAATCCCTTCCCCTCCTGCCGTCCCGCTCCGGGGCCAGTGGTTCCACGGGGGGATGTGGCCCCTTCTTGGGAGAGATAGGTGGGCAGAGAGAGGGGACTATTTCACACTGACACACAGCTAGGGGAGCCCCAGGGCACCGGCAGAAGTGCTCTGATACACACTGATCACACACACACACACACACCAACACAGACACACACACACACACAGACACGCACAAGCCGTGGAGAACACAAGCACCTTAAAGACTGAAACAAAAGCAGAGTTTGTTCGTTAGACACGGATCTCCACGCTGAGAGAAAGAGAACATGTGGAAACAGAAGGAGGATGAGGATAGGTGAGGTGTCACTGCTGTCCCTGAGTCACCAGACTGACATCACAGTAACCCTCACATCCCTTCCAGCCAGAACCACTCACACTGGATACAAACCATCTTGCTGGATGGATGGATGTATGTGTGTATGGATGGATGTATTTTTGTAAATGTAATAGCTCAGCACCAAAGATCAAGTTAATTCCCTCCCCACACCTGTTTTACCCTACATGTTTAATATCTGCACTCCAACTCTAGTTTGTTTTCATAACAGCACACCTTTCCTTCTGTGATGTCCGACCCTTAAGCCTGCCTTGACCCAACACTGGACATTGATGCCTGATCGTGCTGCCCTCACTTTGTCTTTTGCTTAATCCTTTTCATTTTGATTACCTTACAATGGAACCTGGGATCTACTACAGGACCAAGGCACGTCCATTCGTGACAGTCCATATGTACAGTATGCATATACAGTATGCATATATTTATGTAAGTACATTAATATAGACTTAAATCTAAGACGCTGAATGTACAATATGTTGTTGATCTTAATTTGGCAATTGGCAAATCAGACAATGTCTTTATTTACACAATAACAAGGCTGGCCCCCTCCAGGGTTACCCAGTGGGAGGTCATTTACCTGCTGGAACAGCCCCATCCGTGTGTGTGTGTGTGTGTGTGATGGGCGGGGGAGGGATGAGGATGCAACCAGTTACAATCCCCCACCCACTCCAACACACACACACATACACACACACACACTCTCAATGATACACGCACACAATGTCATGCACTCATGCCCAAATCCACACCGACAATCACACACTCACACAGACTTTTAGAGAGGAAGAATGATTCAACAGAGTAAGAGATCGTCAGATTTGAGACACCGATAAGGAGATACAGAGAGGGAGAGTGCGAAGATACTGAGAAAGGGGGGGAGAGAGAGAGAGACAGAGAGAGACAGAGAGACAGAGAGACAGAGAGACAGAGAGAGAGAGAGAGAGAGAGAGGGGGGGGGAGAGAGAGCGGAGAGGGACAGACAGAGAGAGGGGGGGGGGAGAGAGAGAGCGACAGAGAGCGAAGAGGGACAGACAGAGAGAGAGAGAGAGAGAGAGAGAGAGAGAGAAAGAGAGAGGGGGGGGGGAGAGCGGAGAGGGACAGACAGAGAGAGATTGATACACGCTGATAACAAAGTGAGATTGACAAAGACAAGAGCCAGGATGTGAGCAGAGCTTCTATCAGATCCGACATCTCAATGTTTAAAAAGCAGTCTTACCTTGGTCACTTCCACAGCAGCGTGTAAACAGGCGGTAGACAAGCTGGAGAACATCCACCAGCCGAGGAACAATTCAAGACTGCTGTGCATTAGTTAGCTGATTACTGTCCTATCTGCTTCAAAGTAGGGGGGATTTTCCCGCTGACATTTAAGAACAAACACAAAGCTCAAATGGGTGGCATATTTGTCTATTGTTCAGTTAAAGATAAAACTTCTGTCCATGAGCCCAAGTTAAGTCTTCCTGGGTAGCTTTTGTATGCCTGTGTGTGTGTGCCAGCGAGTTTTTGAGCTGTGTGTATGTGTGTGTATACGCGTGTGTATACGTGTGTGTGTTTATGTGGAAAAATATTATTTCGGAAGAAACCTTAGGCCAACTTTTCTGGTGGCCTGTGGCCACATGGACAAGTCAATAAGAGCAGGGGAGTGATCCACACGCACACACTCACACACACACACACTCACACACACACACACACACACAAATACATACATTTAGGAATCCGCACGGTGCAGCATGGCATGGCTCTTATCAGAGCAGCCAGTTCAGCAGCAGCTAAGCTAAGCTAGGATTAACATCTAGATCTGCGAGAGTGGACCTCAGTCTCAGACAATGGTAACAGGAGGGCACCGGGATGGAGAGATACCGGGGACGGACAGGAGACAGAGGGGTGGAGGGAAGGAGGGGCGGAGGGATGGAGGAGTGCTCGACAACCAGCACAGCTTAAAGACACCGCTTTCATTCTACCGTCTCCCGTCATCTGGACGGTTTGTTTTGTTTTCCTTCCTTTTCTCCTCTCCTTTCTTGGGCCTCTTTGTCGTTGTTGGCCGTGAGGACAAAGTGCATCCCGGCACTATGTCGCGGCGTCCTGGCCTTGGAAGAGGGGTATTTTGGTGGTCTGACATGTGGACGACACTTCAAACCACAGAAACATCACACTAGTGTAGAGGGCTAAGTGAGCCTGTTTTTGAAGTCTTTCTTTGAAATAAGCGAGGCAATCCCCTTGGCCCAGGGATCATATTCTATTTACGTTCCCCATGCCAACGACACAGGCGACGCTGGCCAAATTCACAAAAGAAGATCCACATTGGAAAATCCGGCTAATCCCTGATTGAAAGTTCATGTGTTGGCTTCCATGTATAAGCTCTGGCACATTTTCCCAGGGAAGAGGAGTAAAAAACAGCCAAAAAACGGGGATCTTTCATGGTGAGAGCGAAGCCACCCTTCAAGGCACTAACGCTGTCAATGTCAGTGACTTCCAGGCTTTGCGTCCGTTTCTCAAGTGTTGTCTCACGTTCAGGAGTGCGGTCTCCTGTCCCACCGAGAGCACCCTCTCCCCCCGGGCCTCGAACCTCAGGTCACCAACAGTCACAGAGACTTCTCAATTCCTTATCAACTTTTTCTTTCTTGTCTTCCTCTGCGTCTCTTTCTCCCTCCCCTCCCCTCTTGTCTTTCTCTCTCTTTCTCTCGTTCTCTCTCTCTCTCTCATCTCTCGCTCTATCTCTCTCTCTCTCTCTCTCTCGATCTCTCTCTCTCTCTCTCTCTATCTTTCAATCTTTCTATCTCTGTCTCCTCTCTCTCCCCCCCCTCCCTGCCTCCCCCCCCTCTCTCTCTCACACACACACACACACACGCTGTCTCTCCTTCCTCGTCTCTCTGATCACTCTCTCCTGCTCCATCCAGCCCTGAGTTCCAGGGGTGGTGTGCATGTTTGGAGAGTGTCGTCTGCACAGATGGCAGGCCAGTTTGCCTTCAGGGCGGAGGAGCCTCACAGTCTCCACTTGCTCCTTTCTCTCCCTCTTTTTTTCTTGGGCTAAAAACTTTGGCCTGCAACTTTTGAAGGCTGGCGCCGCTTTATCGCGGTCTATACATGTTGCAAAGAGGATGGGGTCCACACAGGGGCCTGAGCTGGGAGCTGAGATGCCTACACTCTCTCTGTCCTTGCGTCCTTGCATCAATGTGGCAATCAGTGATACACACACACACACACACACACAACAGGGTCAGTGATAGTCTATACACACCACAGTGTCAGTTCACACCACACATGCACGTGCACGTGCACACACACACACACACACACTCACTGGCAAATCTTAGAGCGTGGGTCACTAGAGTGATTATGAGCTAGAATGAGGAGATTTTGGGGCATCACTCCTCCGACTTGCTTGTTTGTGAAGCTCAGACTTCTTGGTTGGGTTTGCACAATAGGATGGAAGTCTTTCAATCTGTGTGGCACGATTGCACAGATACATAGCTGTTATAAGCAGCTTCTGAACCAGGATCTAATAATACTGGATTATCAGGACCACAGTGAATTAATTTAACTCATTCTGAGTATGATCATTTGTGTTTAAAAAAACTTTGCACAAATGTCCTTTAATCTTCTTAAGAATTCGAGTTTGATTCACAATACTGTGAATCTGAGAGAGAGAGAGAGAGAGAGGAGAGAGAGAGAGAGAGGAGAGAGAGAGAGAGGAGAGAGAGAGAAAGAGAGAGGAGAGAGAGAGAGGGAAATTTAGTTCTAGTGGTATCAGTATCCTCTATCTGGCACTGTGTCTGACCCTGTGACAACATTGTATTACCTCCCTCTGCACGAGCCTCACACGGCATAACACAGTCATTGTGCACAGCGCTTCCTAATGGCCCTCTGTACTTAAAGCAATTCACGGTACAAGTGCCACTGTTAACCACGGCCCCTGCTCTTCCATCTGATCAGTCAACCAACTTGACCCGTGTCAAGTGAACACCTGATACCACTGTAGGGTCCTGCTTTTAGTCTCGTCTCTTTGTCAGTGCAGACGGCTCTGGAACTGTCCTCTCACAGCACCAATATACCGCTCTGCTGGTCGCTCTGCTGGTCGCTCTGCTGGTCGCTTACAATGTGCTTCTCTACATGGGATTAATAACTGCTCACTGGATATGACTGAAACTGACAACACCACAACAAATGTACATTTTATTCCTCAAATTTAGACAGTTAAAATCTTGCAGAAATGTGATATTTGTTTGCAGATATTGTACTGTAATATACTGTATTCAAGGGTCATGTTGAAATGCATACGTCAACCTTTTAAATATTTTGTCTTACGGTTTGGCTTTTTAATTATTTTTTTATTTTTTTACCCAGCTCGATGTTTACTAGTGTGTCATTTAATCACTCTGTAATTACATCATTGAAGGTTGGAGAGAGACATAAGGATAAGCAGATTTTGTTTTGTGTGATTGGTAAGGTTTGGTGAGGGTGTTCTGTGTGGGCGTCTGTGATATTTTGTCTGTTATTATATTGGTGTCTGAGGGATTCTATTCCATTTGGTCTGTTCTGGCTCGTCATTATGCTTTAGACCACACTTGTGTTGGAATTAACATTCACCTTGACCTCCGACACCCACTCCCAATTACTCATACAATTCTAATTATATAGAGAGATTATAACATTTTTAAATATGATTGCAGTATTTAATGCACTTTAAAAAAGTTGTATGTGCCATTAGACAGGACACGTTTTATAACATCATAATTAAGCTTAAGAAGGATTTATCATCAGTGTGCTTCAAGCATAACCTAATTCTCATTTTCATAAAATATCAGTGGAAAGGTCTATATTTAACACATATTCATGCCATTTTATGTGCACTTGTATGTCTGTCACCCAGACGTCTTTGAGTCCTGACTGTGTGAGTCTTAACTGCCTGAGTCCTGACTGTGTGCCGTACAGAGCTGGGGGAGTTAGCCTCTTTCACAAGCCTCAGACTCGGAGTTGAAAATGATTCCAGACTTTGTCACTGAAATCAATTGAGAAACACACAGACATCGGCGACAAATTGGCTGCGTGTGATAAGACCCCGCGTCCTTTCTCTCCAAAGAAAGCCAGTGGAGCATGAGGTGTCCCTGGGTAAATAATAGAGCCATCTCCTCTCTCTCCCTTCGCTCCTCTCTCTGCCTCTCTTTCCTCTTCTTTTGTCGGCTCCTCCTTTTTCTCCCGCCATCGCTCCATCTTGGCCTCCGTTTCTCCCTCTCAATCCTTCTTACGCCATCCTTCCACTCTCCATATCCTTCCACCCCCTTCCACGTCCTCCGTGATGTAAACATCTGAAAGTCACTCTCGCACTTGTTCCTCAGACACTTAAAGGAACCTTTTTTAAGAAACGTGAAAAAAAAATCAAATGAAATAGTAGAAATTCTTGTTTTAAGTTAGACATTTTGTGTTTCCAAAAAGGTGTGTGCTATATGTGTCCTCAGGTGGAGGTTAAGGAAGCCTGCCCACACTGGATGATGCATAATATGACTTTTTAGGCAATCAGCTAATGTGAGCGGATCAGACTGTCCATGAGCCAATCATCGAATTAGCCAAGTTAGCCAGTCAGCAAGTCAGACAAACAGACGGTCAAACAACCATGAAGCAAGTCAGTAAATCAGACAGACATGACGTTCTCTCAGTCATCCAGTTGTCCCACAGATAGACAGTCAAACAATCAGTCAGTCAGTGGAGCTGGCAGGCTGGCCCGGGAGGTATCTGCAGGTGCTGTGGAACAGGACCCTTCTGCAGCCATGTGTCTTGGACGGATGCTGACAAAGCCTCCTCTCTGGGTGCCAGATGGACCCGTGCTTCCTCCCCTACTCTAAGACCTAGGCTTTTCTCCCTCCTTTTTTCCGACAAAAGAAAAGCGCTTTGGCTGAAAGAAAACCACAGCTGAATTTTATGGTGCCGCTTCTTTTGCCAAGCTGATTTTACAATTCAAAGGACGAAGTGCATGGAAATGCTGTTTGGGCTTGCCTGGTCGATACGCTCCCTGATGCGAGTTTGCATTGGCAGATATGTCGGACACACTAATATTTCCCTGCTCAGTGGGAAATCTCGATAAGGCCTGCGTGCCAGACGCTGCTGAGAGGACACAGCTCGGAGAGGTTCTGCTGACGATCTCCCTCAGGCTCGCTCCTATAAGGCCTCAATAAGGTGATGAGGATGTCACTAAGAACGTGATCATGCTGAAGTCTGACTTATCATGACTGTGTGTGTACGTGTGTGTGTGTGTGTGTGTGTGTGTGTGTGTGAGAGAGTGTGTGTGTGTGTGTGTGTTTCAGTCATGCTGTGTTATAAATGCTGCCTTGTTGTTGTACACTAACAGCTAGTCTGTAAACGTGCGATTATGTTAAATGTAAACGTCTCACCGATGTGATTATGTTGAATGTCAACATCTCAATTATGTTGAATGTCAACATCACAAAATGATATTGAATATCAACACTTTTGCAACTGGACAAAATGCAAAAGTGAAGTCTGTCCATTTCAGCATGCCTATATACTTAGGTGAAGTGTGTGTAAACCAGTTAGGGCTGGGGTTAGACAACAGGAAGCAAGCCATAAAAAGTCACATTGCTAGTTGCAACAAAACAATCATATTTTGCTCTCGCTGATAAAATCCCCAAGAAAGCCAGTCTCTCTGCTCTCACTCACTCCAAGGCAAACACATGACCATCCACCTAACCTTCCGGTTTCCTGACTCTTATTATAAACTCCTTTTCAGCTGAGATCACATCAAGGTGTTTGGTGGAACAGTTAACACAATGCCTGCAAGAAAACACAACATCCACACACACTGACTGAAACACAAACAGTGTTTCCTCCTGGCTCCCTGTTTGTGAGACATACAGTAGCTAAGCATGCATCATGTGACCCTGATACAGCCCTGTAGCATCATGTGATCCTGATACAGCCCTGCTAGCTCTGTGAGAGATGTGGGAGCACAGGGCCTCCTGGGACACTACTAACGTCTAATGTCCCAGTTCTCATTACGTTTCAATAAAAGCAATCTGCTTTTACCTTTAGAGCACCAACTGAGGTGCATGCTAACCGCTACACTACCCCCTCACCTCCTTCCCCCCCAACCCCAATTAAGAACAGTTAACATATTAAAACTCCACAGTTCTCCCTAGGCCTCACTGTATTCAACGCTCAATTTAATTTCAGCTTCCTTCATCATGGTGAAAAAATCTGCCACTTTATATCCTGTTCTTTCAGAACGGGCCTAAAAAACAACCAAGTCAATGGGTTTCAGATTCAACCTCTTATTTATGAGCGACCATCAGTGCACTGTGGAAGATGCACGTACTGTAACCATAAACTGACTCAGACACATGCTAACACACACATTCACCCACACACACAAACACACAAACTCACATTCATCCACACACCCACGCGCACACACACATGTCCGCCCCTCTCCTGCCACAGCCGTGTCTGACATCAACCATGGAAAGAGATGTCGAGCGTTTTAGAGAAGAATTCCATGAATATTGATGTATATAAAAGTTTCAGAAAAACAGCCTGCACCATCGGTCAGCCAACTGCCACATCCATCACGACAAATCCACTTTAGAGATACAAACGCCCCGTCCTAGGACAGGCGAGCTCTCTCAGACGCACGGTCACATCAGAGCCTCGACACAGGAGCCGGGAGGACCAGACGCATCGTTCCAGACGCACTCTAGTCCCTTCATGGCGTGCATGTGTGACAGACGTGCACAGGGTGGCCAAAGGGAAGTGTGTCATAAAGAGTGTGGAAGACGAGAGGACCGTGGACCAAGCCGTCACATCCACGTGATGACGTTGCGTGAAAAGGACAATATCTGACGAATGCCCCCTCAGAGCGTGTCTGACTGTAGGCTCAGTGGCTGTTTGATCCCCCTGTTCACCTCCACGAGCTGAGTCACCGAGGACGTCCTCTCAGCGCGACAGAGAAAGCTTCACATTTATTCTGAATATCTAATTTGAGCTGTGTAAGTCAGGCATATAAAAGGCAGCTTAAATCATAGCGTACACACTCTCTCATTAATATTACAGGGACCATTCTTTGACTTCATTTCATTTCTCCGTCTGACTGGGGACAAACGTTGCAGGAGGAAGGAATTATAAGGTGTGCAAATCACATTTTAGGGTTCAGTGTACAAAGCAGCAGCTAAACTGTTTTAACCTTCTTCCCTCTGTGACTTCCTCAATAAAACTCCTCCCCGGTGATGTCACTTTGAGGGAAATACTTGTATTTGACTTTTTTGAATATAAGGTCACATAGTCCCCTTCTGAATAACGCAACGTTTAAGCAACACTTGATCTGATCCCAAGGCTGCCTGTTATCGCGAGATGTCTGCTAATTTGCCAGTCAGGGAAAGTTAGAATTTGATTACTTATGCTTGAAAAGCTTATGGGACATTATCTAAGTGTGTGGTGTGTCATTCTCTAATAGAAGCCAGGCATGTAAAGGTATAAACATGGCTAAGCTAATAATGCTAGCCTGGCTTTGTTACCCATGCACAATATCAACCTGGTTCTCAATACAGGGTCATTATGCATGAATGTGTGTGTACGTGCGTGATTTTCTGTGTCTGAGAGACAGAAGAGAGACTGTTTAACCAGCTAACAATGAAAACATTGGGTAAGCAGGGGGGCCATATTGAGGTGGAGACTTACTGCAGTGATACAAAGGCGCTGTCATGGTTATTGTAGTTCTTCTATGACTTGCGAAGGAGGACAGGAGAGAAAGTGGGGGCACAGGGGTTAAAGGTCAACGTGTGTATGTGTGTGTGTGTGTGTGTGTTTGTTAATGAAATGAAACAAATGGGTTTAGAAGCCCATCTCACTGCAGTGTCTGCCTGGAATTCAAGCACATGATCATTTCTCCACACACGATTGAGGTAGATGACCATGGTTTACAAAGGTAAAAGCATCAATTGTATTGATACGTGAGCCTGTGCGTTTGTGTGTGTCTGATCGTGTGTACGTGTGTGTCCATGTGGCGTGAGTGTGTGTGCAAAAATTAATCAAAGCGGGGGCGATGATGAACAGTTTCTGTAAAATTCTGTCAAAGGTTAAGAGCTAGTTATTTTTAAGAATGACATGAATCTCGGAGAGACAGTGATTGCCTAAATGACCACTGTAATTACCAATTACTTCTTGAAGCAGAGAATATATTCACGGCATGTAGCTCGCTAAATACAGACAGGCATTAGCCCATTTACGTACTAATGCACATAATTTAGATCCTGAAAAGGGCAGATGGGAACACAATGGAAGATATAATAGATACCGTCTAATATCATTCCAAAAAGAATATTGGATTCATTGGAGATGAATATTACTTTGTGTCAGATTGTTTTTCCATAAAACATTCAAAATATATTTCATCTCTCTCTCTCCGTCTCTCTCTCACTCACTCCCTCTCCTTCTCTCCTCCTGTAACCCCACCGCACCATCGTGATCATTAGCGGCGTGGCATGGTGAAGGCGAGATGAGGAGAGACAGTGTGGAGGAGTGAAGCTTAGGAGACGGAGCAGATTAGGCTTGTCTGTCTGCAGCCGGGCTATTATCTCCCCGCTGCATTAAGCCACACTGAAGGTTAGACACATGCAGACACAACTAGTCTTGATGGGGATCCCACACCGGGTACACGTGGCACCCGGGTTGTTGTTCCCAGTTTAAGAAGTTCAACTCTCACATCTACACACACGGCGACGACGGAGTGCGTATCAGAGGGAATAAAGCGTTGGATCCTAACTTGTCCTTGTGTTGGCTTTCCTACCCGACCACACTCAGACCCTGGGAGGCAGGAGGAGGGATGCTGAGACGGAGCGGGGGGGAGAGACACTGCCGCTGACAACCCTGACTGGCGAGAGGATATTTACTAAATTAGACATAAACTGCAAAGCTCTGCATCTTCACCAAGGAACTTGTAAAGAGCCATGAATAAGTAAAGCAGAATGACAGGGAGGGAGCGCTGAAACAAAAGTGGTGTAAAAAGTCAGACAGAGTGGAGGAGATGTTTTGTCTCTCGGATAATGAGTTGTCTTTTTTATTTTTTTCAACGCACTTTCCTCTTTCTTTCTTTTTCTTTCTTTCTTTTGTTCTTTCTTTTCATTCTTTCTTTTGTTTTCTCTTTTTCTTCATTTCTCTCTCTCTCTGTCACCTCCAGTTTCAGTCTCATGCTAGAGAGGAGGGACTCATATTTGCTCTCCATGTTGTCTTGTTCACCTCCATTTCATGAATAGTTGGAATGGAAGCACATTATTGTAGTTGGCCGCCACTTTCAAAGTGACAACAGGGAAAAAGGAGGGAGGGTTTGTAAGAAAAACTTTTAACAGCTGACATCACCACACACACACACACAAACACACACACAAACACACCCCTTTATAAAATCATATCCGAGTCTTCAGTGACCCTACTAAAAGGGATTAGTTTAGACCATGTAGAGCTTCCTGTAGCAGTACTGGCACTGCACAGACAACAAATCTGTAGGGGTGAGATATTCACATTGTAATGGTAGTAATGGAAGAGCTCTCTCTCTCCCTGACAGTCGATTCAAAGTCCCACCCCCTCCCCTCTCCTCCCCTCACACACCACTCTCTCTCTTCAACCATCGTCCAATCAAGCAATGTTTTAGGATTTAAAAAGAGACAGGATATTTTTAAGTAGTGGAAAACAAAACCCTGCTGTATGTTGCCTGTTTATATGTCTCTCAGTGGTCCCTGTCATCTCCTGCCAAAGCTGTTTAGCGGCTGCATTGTCTCCCCTCACTTTGCCATCGGCTCTCCTCAGACTTCTTTTTTCCTTAAAACAATACCTGCCTTTCCACAATAGCAGCACTTTTTTTAGCTGTTGTTGGCGTCATCACTTTTGCTGGCAGTTTGCTTCAATACTTAATGCTTTAGCAAAACACGATGACTAACCACAAATCGTCCCAAGAGGGGAGTTTTTTTAGTTGTTGTTGTTGGTAGTTTTTTGTTAAATCGAGACACATTTTGTTCTTACAAATAGTGTGATAATGATGATACGTTCCCCTGAGCACCAGACATTTATACTTCCAGATACCACAAGGAGCTATCGCTCAACTTTTATATAGCAGGCCTGATTCTCATCCTGTAAGTTTCTCTCTTAAACAAAAGAGAGACACAAAAGCACAAGGAGGCAGATATAAAATAGGAAACCGAACTACCGGAAATAACCCTAATATTCTGGAGTAGAAGTAGTCGTTTTGAAGCCATGGCATTTGAATGGCACAATGATGGCCAGAGCGCTCTGCAGGAATGCCAAGAGTCCAGAAGATGGAACCAGTCTGGAATGGTGCCGGCCAAGTGCTTAGCGGGGAGTCCGCAAACTGCTCAAAGCTGACATTTGTGTCTCCAGGAGGTACGTAAACAGGAATAGGCAGACATTCAGAGATACACACACAAACACACGCGCGCGCGCAAACACACACACACGTGCACACGGATATAGACATCCACACACATGCAGTCTCACATGAACAGTACAGATACACACAAACAAGTTCCCTCGCACACATAAACACACACACATATGCCTATGTACTGTACAGATACACAGACACACACACACCCTCCCGTGAGCCCATTGCAGTTTTTGTTTAATTGTCAGTATTAAATACAATATATACGTTCCCTTTTTTACACTCACAACTTTTAAAACATGATCCTGTTGTCTACTGGGCTATGTTTTCTCTGAGCTTTGTAAGGTAGAGAGCGTCATAGAGAAGTGCTGATGAAGGCTACTGTACATTGCTCTTACCCTGACACTTCTAGAGTCCCTTTAATGGACCAGGTTCTTGTTAAATCACACAGACTGATTGCTTTTATGTTCTAGCTTAGTGAATTTCCTTTTTCCATCTAATAAATAACATCTGAATACAGGAGGTAGGGAGAGAGAAAGAGAGAGAGAAAGAGAGAAAGAAAGAGAATGACACAGACGAAAGTCAACAAAATATTAGTACATGGGCATTGTTATAGATGTAATGTATAATTAATTACTACAGAAAAATATGCCAAAGTATCCACGTTCAGTGTACTTCAAAACGTTTCTTGAAAGCCTTTGACTAAGCCACTGTGTACACAGTAGCTTTCTCGAGTGTATGCCTGCATCTATGAGACTTCCTGTGTCCAATCTGACTGAAGACGTACACAAATATTACAGAACATAGCATTCTGTCGAGTTGGAAGGAAACTGAATTCATCAACAAATTTTGCATTCTGGCATTCTCTATCATCGTAGTTGCATTGATGTAACAGATACTATGATTCAAACACCATTGCGAGTTCCGTGATCTACAATGAACGTTTTACATTCAAGTTCTTCAGGGATGTAGCAGCTTCCATGAAAGCAGTCTCCACTTTAACAAGAAACCCTTTGTTTTACACCTTTACTCACCGTGTGTCATTGACTTTAATGCCTTGTAAATACCATAGATGTATTAAACTGATATTGCCACGTTTTATCATCTAGAAGAAGGTTTTCGGAGGCTTTTATATTAAAAAATGGCTAGACGTTTCTCGATCAGGGCAGGAGCTGAAGGATGTCGAGTCCTGCTTGCTCTACTCAGGGCACTTTGTGTTGATAGCTTACTGTGCCTACGAGAGGCATGCGGTGGTAGAAATAATTGTTCTTTTCATTGTAAGAAAGGCCATATCAATTAGGAATAAATTGTCTCCTTAGTTATTATGCTACTTCCCAGTGGTGGGTCGAACATTAAACATGTTTTCATCCCTCGCTCTCTTCTCCATGTCGAAACAAATCCACGGTTTTCACATCTTATTTGACTGCTTCTGTACAGTAGGTGCGTACAGCCTGTTCACACTGTGTGGTTGCTAGGGAGGAGTCCCTGGCCTCCTGTGTGAAGACAGACAGAAGGATGGGTGGCACCTTGCTAGTCCAAAGACACAACAGGTTTACAGGCTTCAGCCATAGTGACGCATAGTGACTGGTCATTATCACCTGACCATGGAGACTAGAGAGAGTAGGGGGGAGAGAGAAAGAGAGAGAGAGAGAGGGGGGGAGAGCAGGAGAGAGAGAGTAGAGAGAGAAACTGACCGAAAGAAAAACTGAAAAAAGACAGAAAGAAACAGAAAGAAAATCCCTAAAATGCTGATATGCGTGTCATATTTCAAACGCGACTGCCAAGACCTTTGGAATAAATACACGACTACAGAAACAATTGATACAAATCAGACCTTTAACACCTACGAAACATGGCAGTGTGTTTAGTTTGATTACATTTGTTTTTACTTGACTACAGCCAATTCCTATTCCAACAGTCCATACAGCCTCGACATGTAAATGCCGCACACCTTTGTGGACAGACATGACAGTAGATGATAGAAGCTCTTATCATAGTAAAGCAAATCCACATCCCCTCAACACCATCATGTTGTTATCTGGCTCATACCTATCTAACCCCTTCAGATCACCGGAGCTGAACACGGCTCCTGGAGTCCTGGGCCAGACCGTGTTCATGTGTGTCTGTAGCCTGCTCCTCAGTGTGTCTGTAGCCTGCTCCTCAGACCGTGTTCATGTGTGTCTGTAACCTGCTCCTCAGTGTGTCTGTAGCCTGCTCCTCAGACCGTGTTCATGTGTGTCTGTAGCCTGCTCCTCAGACCGTGTTCATGTGTGTCTGTAGCCTGCTCCTCAGTGTGTCTGTAGCCTGCTCCTCAGACCGTGTTCATGTGTGTCTGTAGCCTGCTCCTCAGTGTGTCTGTAGCCTGCTCCTCAGACCGTGTTCATGTGTGTCTGCAGCCTGCTCCTCAGTGTGTCTGTAGCCTGCTCCTCAGTGAGGGATCATGTGTGTCTGTAGCCTGCTCCTTAGTGTGTCTGTAGCCTGCTCCTCAGTGTGTCTGTAGCCTGCTCCTCAGTGTGTCTGTAGCCTGCTCCTCAGTGTGTCTGTAGCCTGCTCCTCAGTGTGTCTGTAGCCTGCTCCTCAGTAGCCTGCTCCTCAGTGTGTCTATATCCTGCTCCTCAGTGTGTCTGTAGCCTGCTCCTCAGTGTGTCTGTAGCCTGCTCCTCAGTGTGTCTGTAGCCTGCTCCTCAGTGTGTCTGTAGCCTGCTCCTCAGTGTGTCTGTAGCCTGCTCCTCAGTAGCCTGCTCCTCAGTGTGTCTATAGCCTGCTCCTCAGTGTGTCTGTAGCCTGCTCCTCAGTGTGTCTGTAGCCTGCTCCTCAGTGTGTCTGTAGCCTGCTCCTCAGTGTGTCTGTAGCCTGCTCCTCAGTGTGTCTGTAGCCTGCTCCTCAGTAGCCTGCTCCTCAGTGTGTCTATAGCCTGCTCCTCAGTGTGTCTGTAGCCTGCTCCTCAGTGTGTCTGTAGCCTGCTCCTCAGTGTGTCTGTAGCCTGCTCCTCAGTGTGTCTGTAGCCTGCTCCTCAGTGTGTCTGTAGCCTGCTCCTCAGTGAGGGATCAGGGCACGTGTTTCAGCCAGTGGTGTTTGTCCCTCTGCCAGACACAGCATCTCTGGGCTGGCCCCAGAATGATGCAACTTGTTTGATACATACTTTAGTACACATCACAAACAGTCAAATATTAATCTGCGGTACTGCTCACCAGCCAAGCAACATCTGTCTCGCCACACTGATAACATCCCTGATATTTGGCTGAAAATAGACACACGCACACACACACCCATGTACACAACGCGCGTACGCACACACGCACTCATGCACTCATGCAAGCGAGCACACAGGCACAGGACGTACTCACGCACGCATACACTCACACGCATGTGCACCCACACGCACACGTACGCACCTCCACACACAGACACATCAGAAGAACATCAACATCATTCCGCATATCTATGCGTACATCGTGCACAGTATTTACAAATTCATAAGAATTCAAATATTCAGAATAAAATGTATCCAAACAGTGGAGCGACCACAAGGCTGAGAACACATCAGATGCATTCCCTGTGTCTTGTTTACTGGTTCACGGAACACTGCATGCAAACAGAATGCAAATGCATTTGATTGAATCAGGTGATGCAGAGGTAATTGTATTTGGAGAAATGTCCAAGATTCTTTTTTTCGTCATTATCAGTGGGGGGTTTTCTTTATGAAATCCATCTTAAACAAAAGCTATCATCCCTCCAAAGCCTTGTGATCTTCCTTTGTCACCGGCGGATGTAGACGCGTCTTTAATTTCCTTTCAATTAAAAGTAAATATGCAGTTTTATTTTTTTTTCCCCCACTGTGAAATCTAAACAAGAGGAGTCAACACGAGCAGACAGGTGAAGAATATTCATTTCTGTTTTTCTCTTTTTTTCTTTCCACTGATGTGATTCAACAGGCACCCCCACCCCCATGGTAGGCCACAACATATCTCTCTCTTTCTCTCTCTTTCTCCCTCTCTCATCTTGTCTTGTTTGCAGACTCAAAACAGCCAAATAACAACCAAACAAGAATATGTTGTTCATTTAACCACCGTAGACTGCTAGCTGTTTTGACCATTTGTTTGAACCATTCGAATCAGGCCCTGTGTCCATATGACTTTCAGACAAACCTCTTGGTCTGAAGACAGGCCCTTGAAGTTCACATGCTGAACACAACCTATGCTTGATTTCTGCTTGGTCACAGTATTCCATAGACCATGGACTTGCTGGGATTAATCAGGCAGTTCCATTGCGGTTGTTGTTTTCTAAGTGGGTTCTCCTTATCAGTTGTCTGCCACAGTAAATCAAACCTTCTCCAGGTTTCAAACAGCAACCAAAACAACTGGACTATATTCAATTTTCTCATTTGGGATCAGGAAGGACACCAGTTCAGCTTAAGTAATACTGAGTCAAGGGCTTGATTGAATTTCAGTGATGTCATTACAGGGTCACATTTCAATGTGTAATATGATATAAATTTGGTTAGGTTTCTCTGGCCATATAGAAGGCTGCTGTCCTGGTGTGCTTTTAGGCTCTGCTCTCTCTCTCTCTCTCTCTCTCTCTCTCTCTCTTCTCTCTCTCTCTTCTCTCGTCTCTCTCTCTCTCTCTCTCATCTCTCTCTCTCTCTCTCTCTCTCTCTCTCTATCTCTCTCTCTCTCTCTCTGTACATGATGGATGGATTCACCCTTTCTAAAATGGTTAAGAGCCTCTTTCCTGAGCAAAAAGGTGCTGTCATACAGGTACACACACACACAAGCAGGCATAATAAACAAACACAGGCCCACAAAGCAGATGACCTTTGACCTTTAAAGTGATCTCGGAACTCATCCCTCTTTAAAATGATTTGTGGAGTGGCAAGATGGAAAGACATTTTGATATAAATAAGCTGTATTTTACAGAATCTGACTGAATTTTGTGGGACAGTTGCTTTCTCTTGTTGTCTTTCTCTCTTTCTCTTTCTCTCCCTCTGTCTCTGTGTCTCTGGGCGTGAAAAGATGCAGTTGGCCAAGGTGAGCTAGGGCTGCAGTGGTTTCCCTCTCTTTAGTATTGTTCAGTTGTTTTGACCCTGCTCTGTCAAAAGAATTTTAAATAACAGATTTCACCACCCTGGTTGTTTTCAAGCGAGGCCTCATGTAAAATAGATAGGGGTGGCACATTTATTGAAGTTTGATTTAAAGTGTGGGGCAAAAAGAGAGAGAGAGGGAGAGAGAGATCTTGTCATAAATTATTTTACTCATATCTACCCCTGCTATGTATGTTGGATTCCTAAATAATGCATCACCTTGCGCATAATTAGGACAACAACACTATTCTCTTCACTCGCGCTTCAAGAAAACTAGGGACGTCTTTTTGTTTTATTATTATCATTCTTTTTAATGGATAAAGAGGACACCTGATTGATCTGGAAAAAAGAAAAGAAAAGAAAAAACATTTGCAGCCCTCCAAATGACAGTCGTTGTTTTAAATTCATGTTTCACTCTAAATGATATAGGTTATCATTCCGTCTCTCATTATCATTTAGACACCCAATAAGAGAGGGTAATGTGTGCTGGAATTCAAGGCTGCACAGTAATGTTGTTCTCAATAATGTACATGTATATTTGTTTCACAGAGTGATTATGGCCATGCAGAATGGTTGCCTTTTGACTCTAACGCAATGTGACAAAATGCAAAGAAGCACTGTAAAAGAGAGGAGAGGAAAAGGTATGAAGCTATTATTTAATGTAATCTTTTTTTTATTTTCTTTCTTGGAGATAACACCTTTAGAGGAATGGCCTTGAAGCATTAGCTGCAGACAGGATATATGGGTAATCTTCAGCTTTGAGACATTACGCTACATTTATCTGTGACCCACACTCTTTATATCATTACAGTTAAAGTCCATGAAAGTGTGTTTAGACAAAGATGAAGGCATTACCTGCACTGAAACCCCTAGTGCTATTAGTGAGCTAAGCCCTCGCGATGTGAACTGGATATTAAATATCCTTTATCTTAAATTTCCCTCTCAGCCTCGGGTAAGCCGATATCTCACTCCGCCTTGCCTTATATTGCTATTGCTGTAATAAATACACAGATATCAATGGTCTGAGTTTGTCCCAGTCTGAAGAGATTATGTGGACCATGACTCTCTTTATGGAGAAGGAGAGGTGTACTGATGGATGTATCAAGAGGAGCTTTGTCAAAGAGGTATGGATGATGATACTCTAGCTGTGGTGAGAATGGGTTGGTTCAAAAACAGAGGATTGACAAGGAATTTTGGAGAGACAGTGCATGGCATCCGGTGAAACTCACCTGTTTTTGACACTCAAAGGCCCCCTATATGCACACACACACACAGACACACATGCAAACCCGCACACATTCAAACCCGCACACATATAGAACACACACGCATACATTACACACACACACATACAATACAGTAAATACAGTATGTACATACGATACACACACACATACACCACACACGGTTAGAGCCAGCGTCACAGCCTTCACCAGCGGAGGAGATGGTTGTGGTGTCTCTGAAACAGGATCCTTCTCCCAGGGGCTCTGAAGGTTGATGAGATGGACCTATATCTTCTTTTCCTTCATTACACTCTCTAAATTACATACACTTAAGGAAAAGAGAGAACGGGTCATATAAGGGCTGGAATCTATTTAAAATCCACTCCTCTGGGTGAGAAATGGGACATTTTCTAAATCTCTACACATCTTTTCACTTGACTATCCATCTATCAATCCCATGTTTCTGGAAACAGTAGGTACTGTAATTACCGACTGTTTCTTCTAAATGGTTAAGGTTGGCACCTGGGAATGACACATTGATTGTGGGTATGTGCCTTAGGGCAACTCCCCGACACACACACACACACACACCCGCCCCCCGAGGGAAGTGAATGCTTAGAGATAGTCCAACATCTATCCTTAAACCCTGCCTACAGATAGTCTTACATCCTTGCCCTGCCTAGAGACGGTCCTATAGCTAGCTATGTATAGATGTAGAACTACATATTGCCCTACATCCTGGCACCTGTGCACCTGGAAATCAGGTGTAACGAAACAATAGATCAAATAACCTCTCTGAAAGTGACATCTCCAAAACCTTTTCAAACACGTTGTACTAAAAAGGGCTCATGGGCTGGTTTGCCCCGCATGTTAGAATGCTAGAATGTTAGAATGTTAGAATGTTAGGTAGTTCCGACAGAAAAGAGAACTGTTGTCTCTCACAAAAATAGCTGCACTTACTCTTTGCCCCATTACTGTCATGTTTGATGAAAAAAAAGACAAAACACAAACAGCTTAGAAAGAGCGTGCATGATAAACATGTGTGGTGGGCGTGACAAAGGAGCCAAAACCAGCTCATAACTTCCTGGATATGAATAGCCTTCTGTGAAAGGTCACCGCCATGACAACACTGTGATGGATGTCACCGACGTCCAATTAAATCTTTCAAAAAAAAAGGAGCCTCGGAGGCTCTCTGTGTGCTTATTAAATATAAAACAGCTAAATCAAAAGTCAGAGGGCTTCTCTGTGTTTAATGCTGCCCTGTACAACCAAGAGAGCATCTCTCAATTATTCATGCTGTTGATTGGAGGGTCAATATCACAACGGGTCCTTGTTATGAATGCTTGTAACCAGGCACAAAGGTCACTTGCCAACTTTTTGGGCGTTTTGAACTTTTTTTCAGACAAGGATAAATAGAAGGAGACAAGAGCAAAGAGCAATGCTCCTGAGTTTTGTGCAACGCAAATATTTGCTGCTCTGTTGTTAGAGTTTTCCCTCCCTTTTCCTCTGTGTCCATCTCTCTGCCTCTCTTTCTACTTCTCTGTCTCTCTATCGCTGTCGCTCTTTCTTTCCCTCTCTCTTTCTCTCTATCTCTCTCTCTCTCTCTCTCTCTCTCTCTCTCGCTCTCCTACACACACACAAACACACACAAACAACCTTATTTCTCATCAATGAAATTTGGATTTGAATCTGTTTGAGCAGTGAAGCATAAAGACAGTCAGTAACCGGGACCAGTAGAACAGTCCAGTGGATGCACACAGCAGAGGTCTCCACAGTGTCCTGCCTGAGCCAGAGACAGCTGTCCCATGCAGAAGTCTTCCTACTCCTTAACTCTACCTCTAGTTGAACTTATGTTTCTTTTTTTTCTATTTTGTATATCCACTCTGAAATTATAGATGAGGATAATAATAATAATGTCATTTTATTCCAGAATCTCAGTCATTACCTGCTGTAAAGTGCTGCTAATTGATACTAGCAGAGAGATAATGATTGCTATGCCCTCCAGGAACATATTATTGCAATATTAACCTTTGTATATACTTATATGCAGAAGACCCAGGCACATTAAGTGATCTGTAAATCTTACTTCTCTGGTAATGCCATTACAAAAGAATGGATACTCGGAGGTGTGCCCTTTTCCTGATTAAGTGTGTCCAGGGTTTCTCAGTCGTCTGCAGGAAATTGATGACATGGAAGTGCAATTTCCGACGTCTATATTCTCTTATGGCCGTAAAGGTTCCTGTCTGGGGCCTTCAGTCTGTGTCACGCAGGAACGAGCGCTGGTTTGACCGTCTCCCAGCACGGAGGCCCAGCATCACTCTGCTGGACTCCCCCAAAACAAGGCAGCCTCCAAACCCAGCTGCTATTTTTGGACCAGGCCATCACAGTGATAATTGGGCCGCACCACAGTGACTGCTGACAACATGCGGCAACGTTTTCTCAACATTGCAGAAATGTTGCGTGTCAGATTCTATCAGGCAAAGACAGAGACTGTAGCTACAGTCAGATTAAAATGTGTGTGTGTGTTGATGTGTGTGTGTGTGTGGGTGTGTGTGTGTGTGTGTGTGTGTGCGTGAGTCTGTGTGTTTGTATGGACACGGTGCAGTAGTAGTTTACTGTTATCTGCCCTGCTATCTGACTGTAAAAGAGAAACACAACAAACTGATGGCATGATTAAAGCCAGTGAGATAGCAGACGCTTGCTTAAGAGATCCTGCAGCACAGCAGTACACAACTAGTACTGCTGACATACTGCAAATGAAAACAAATTAATTCAGCGAGGGCCGCTGCATGTGTATACATGTGTGTGTGTGTGTGTGTGTGTGTGTGTGCATAAGTGTGTGTCTGTGTGTATGTGCCTGCCTGTGTGTCTTAAGGCAGTGATTCAAACCCATGACACAGAGATCACGTCCAAAACGACATCTTAAGACCGAGTGACAGAGTACAGGAAATTGGGATGATGTCGTCCGAGCCTGTGACCTCTTGGCACAGAGGAGGGCTGACGTCCTGTGGCCGTGCTCTGCCCTTTACCCCTCTGCCTGCAGTAACATCCTTCCGCCTCTAGGGGAAGGGCAATCCAGCAGCAGGGATCTAAAAGCAATTATTTATTCATAAAACTATATGTTTGTAATGCTTGTGCTGCATCATTAACGTTTTGATTCATGCCATTTTCTTTCACCAATTTTGTTTACGTTCATTTTTTTGAGCTCAGGAAGATGACATATTTTTATTTGTGAACACACATAGCCTTTTTATTCAAGGATGGTTGATGACCTAGAAAGATTGTGTGTTGGAATTTATGTCTGTCCTCTCATGCTTGTAACACAAGGTCTTTGTCCTTGGCAGTTTGTTACAAACAACCAACATAATTCCCATGTGATTGGAGATAATTCATGGATCATTTTAAGGATAGTGGTACTGTGTTGCATTTTCCCGACAAAACACTGCATTCCTTTATATTCTCCCATTGTTGTGTGAGTGTACAGAGCAGACATTAACCTACTAAGCCTTTCCTTTGTTCCTGGTAACTGGAGACCGTCAGTTAGTGTACACAGAGGTTAGAGTGACTGAGCACTTTTGTGGTGCGGCAGCACTTGACACTTGATTCAGAGTCTCTGTTCTCTCCTGTTCTGGATGTGTGACTTCCCTGATGATAGGAAACGAGCTCATGGTGCAACAGTTCCGTTTGGAGTTACACAGAGTCCAGTTTTGTGTGGCTTGAGTTCATCTTTCTCTTAGCCTTTGGAGGGTTGTGTTTCTCATACGACATCCAACTCCATCTGTCTAAGCCCGCTGCTAGCCTTGGTAAACTCACCTACTTTATAATAACTACACAGGTTAGCATCTCACTGACAACCAAACCCCCACGCCAGTGCCCTCGCAGGGGTCTCAGTCCCGGTCTTCAGTTTAAAGAGCGGCAGTTTGCTTGTGACTGGACTAGAAGAGACTAGATCACGTGTGTCCGGCGGAGGTCACTGGCGGTCTGCAGGTTCTAATTATGAGCTAATAGCCACTGAGCAGGTCATTTGGAACCATTACTGGGCGCCTGTAGGTAGTTAACAGCCCACAGCATAACCCAGGCTCCTTAATGTTCCCTGGGAGGCCGTTAGCGCTCCGTCACCAGCGGCAGCTGCCTCGTTACTGCGATTAGAAACCAATTGATAGGTAATAGTAAAATATGATGGCTCACTATCCAGGAAATATGGACTCTGGTTGAAAGGTGAGGAGACAGAGGCAGGGGCTGGGGTTAGCTGAAGTATGGTCGGGACACAGACACAGTGCATGTCTAGGATAGGGATCCCTCCGGTTCACCTCAGGTGTTTCCTTTTCTAAGCTTGAGCATACTAATCGCTGCAATCCCATTTGACCAATTGGATGTTCCTGTAGTTCAAGCACACGCTCGGGTTTACGAGTGTCAGAGCATATCTCCAAACTCTGTTACATTTAAATCCTATGGGTGCCAGGAACTCCAGCTGCAATGAATATGCAGACAGTCTGAGGGCTGTTGAAGCATGGGTCATATTTCACTCTTGTTTGTCACTGGGAGGGATAAGCTTCCAGCACTGGCCTAATTGTCAACCCATGTCTCTGATTTGTTAAGTCAGCCATATTTAGAAAGTTCCTCTATGTCTTACTCTGTCACTGGCAGTCGTTTTCATCTGCTTTTGGCAGTGCTTGCAATGGTCATATTGTTCAATAACACACACACACTCACTCACCGGGTTTTGATATATATATATAAAGTCTATGAAACAAGGAATATGTTAAGCTTTCAGCAATCATTATTAAATCTTTTATGCTTAACATTGTTCCAAATCAATTTGAGTCAGATGCTTTCATTTAGATATGTTTCTTCCTGTACAGACATTGATTCAGATGATTTAAATTAACATCAGTCCAGTTCTCAGTCACAGGAAACAAAGCACAGGCATATTTGATAAGTATAGTTTGCCCTGGCAGATATACAGTAGGAATACTGTGCAGGGCTCCCTAAAAGGTTATACTATCTGGATGATTCAAATGAAGAGCTTTATTTCTAAATATTTGCCTCTGTGGTATTTGTGTGAGCAGTATCATTAATAATCAGGACTGGCAAGCATGTGGCCTCCCCCCATTGTGGTACAGGAAGAAACAGTAGTATGTTGTGGAAATAGAATGAGGCTCACATACGGGATTGATGTAGCCAATAATGATGAGATTGTAGTGAAATGAACACTGCCTTGCATATGTTTGTTATAGCTGTGCTTCTCATTTAGTGAGATGTCAGACTTGAAAGTGTAATTGAGACAAATTTTAAGTAAGATTTTTAAGTTTACAGTCACAGAGGGTTCAGAAAATCAGATTGTTTAAAATTGCACTCACTCACTTTTCATTAAAGTGGAATACTTTGAAAACATGTCTTCATCAAAGACCTGGAACAGATTATTCTTTGTGAAACTCAATTTGAAGAAGTCGAGCACTTTCTTGTTCCCACATGAGACAGCCTTTCTGGTGTGTTTGCATTTAAGTTTAAACTGGGCAGAATCTTTGAATTTACGTAAAGAAACACATACAAACGCAAATGCACGCTCTCACACACACACACAATGTGGTACAGGCAGACATATGAATGCTGTGGTATCAATATTCTGAGCTTGTTGGGTCTGCTGCTAATACTTCAAATTAGGAAGACTCTGAGGTTTTAGTAAGGCCACATTCTCTCAGAGGAGAGAGAGAGTGGAAGAATGAAAGGTGGAATTGAGAGAGAGAGAGAGAGAGAGAGAGAGAGAAAAGTGGGAGAGAGAGAGAGAGAGAGAGAGAGAGAGAGAGATCGAGAGAGAGAGAGAGAGATATCGCGATGATCGATAAACGGTTTGTTCTAGCGCTAGATCGATAGCGCTCATCTCGATCTCGCGCTATCGAGACGCTAGCGCGAGATCTAGATAGATCGACCGACTACATAGAGACAGAGAGACATACATGTATCTAAGAGGTGAGCAGGTCCAGTCTGTGTCTGTGGTGCACTGTCCTGTCCTGGGTGTCTCCAGGCGTAGAGCAGGAGCAGATATATCTTCAGTTAACATCACTGGGGAACAGCTATGAAAGGAAGGTTGTCCCGGGTCTCCAGTAAACCTCTACAACCTGTTCTCGTCACCCACACACACACACACACTTACTGCAGTGTATAACTATTTCCCTGTAAGCTCCTGTACATACCCTCTTTAAACAAGTAGTCCTGTTTGTGGAGAATCTGGGGGCATTAAACTTAGAAACGAACAAAGGGGTTAGATGTTAAAAGCATCTAGGTATATCCCTCTTCTGAGGAGGGGTTACGTGGTGATGACAGTGTCTCGCTAAGCACCTGTTGCTTTAAAGGTGAAACAAGCTGGGAAAACTACACTCTGAATGACTCTCTCAATAATAAGTGGCTGCTGTATTAAATGTCGAATAATGTATTGAAGAGAAATGTAAATGATGTAGTTATTGATTATTCATACAAAAGGGGACATTCTATTAGGGATGTGACTTCACCATAAACTTGGTACAATCTGCTCATTAATGTAGGTTTCAGTTCAAAAATGAAATACTGAACATAAATACAATGTTCTAACCATATAAACACATTCAAACATAATACTATGCATTTGTTTTCAGCGTTTCATTTAATTGTTTTTTTTCCTCAAGCCATATGTGTACTCAGTGTCAATTTGTTATTCCCAAAAGCGTTATGCTAAACTTATTTTACCGCTGGCTATATGGTGTATATCTCTGTGCTATATTGTAAGTGATTTGCATGCTTAAGTCCATATGGAAACTTCCTTTTGACCTGCTTTCCCATCCCCGTGGTATTGTCAAGCCTGTCACCCGATAAAGAATCACTTGACTTGCTATAACAAGTTCAAAAGAAACTGAGGACGCGCTGTTGATCCATGAAGAATCGAGAAAAGGAACACCCCTACTGCTCGCGCTATCATTCCCATAGAGATAGCGATATTATTGATGGGATGGTTATGCTAATTTCTTTAGAGACAAACTTTTATTTTGGAATTTGTTCAAAAAAGAATTTCATACGCATGAAACTGGAAAATGCAGGGCTGAATTCCTAACCGTTTAAGGGGCAGCATGAGAATCAGATTTTCATAGTGAATAATGAATGTGGACTATCTTATAAAAAAGTATGTTTTGTCTGGAAGGAAAAGAAAGTACAGCCGGGTTCTTCCTCTCACTGGATTATCTATTAATGTTCCACTGCAATAAGATACCAGCAAAAAAGGAAATACGATTTTATTTTATTTAATCATTATTAATATTATTATTTTCAAAATAAGTGACTACAGCTACAATAGCGTATGCACCGTTTACTAAATCTAGAGGACAACATGTAAAAGGAAAAAAAAATAGTCTTTAACTTATTTTTCAGGAAATAATGTTTTACATGTATTTATGTGTCACAAAGAGTGCATGTTCAAAAATCATCCCCACTTAGGCTCATCCTTCACACTTGCCAAACGGCAAGGTCCGGATCAGTTACATGCCCAGATGGAGCGTGATGCACTCCTAGCACGTTAGTTTACTCGGCCTGTCATACCGCCATAGTGACCGTTATGGGAGTATCTTTGACTCTATCTCTCTCTGCCTCTCTCTCTCTCTGTCTCACTCTGTGTGTGTCACACACACACGCACTCACACACACACAGCCCTGCATGACACGGGTGAGGAGAGGAGGAAACCTAGCGCGCAACCCTGCTGTGAATACTACCCAGAAAGACCATTGTGAACCTGTGTCCGGTTCTGGGGGATTTGATACCATTCGAGTTCACTGCCATCATGCGTGTCATAGTTCGACATTTTGAATAATCAAACCCTGTCCGCCTCTGCCCAAGCCGTCATCGCTCTACTGTCTCTCTCATTGTCAGCATCTCTTCGCATGCCCTCTCTGTCTCATCATCAGCTCAGTCACATGCACTCACATTATAGAAAACAAGCTGTCCGCGGGAGTACTTGATACTTTTTTATTATTACCAAACCGTTCCCATAATTACGCCGTAATCATTATATAATCCTACAACAAAGCTTCTATTGAGGCAGTGGCTTTTGTCAACGCCGGGACACTGAATCTATAATTGCATTATTCAGTCTCTTCCAGCCCCCTATAGAAGCATAACGTAACAAACCATCCTGATGCGAACATTTCAGAAGCGTGAACGGCCTGCCAGTAGCCTATCGTTGTCCTGTACAGGAAAAGTTAAGCCACCAAAGTTTAGACTCCCCTTGAAATGTTCAGCTCTTTAAAAGAAAAAAAAAGAAAAAAAAAGAAAAAACATTTTCCCACGTTACTTGGGACTGAGGAGTGAGAGCGCGTTATTTTGGACTTTTCCTTTCTCTGTTTTAATACCAGGTGTGGAGATCCCGTGTTCAACATCTTTAATTGTATAAAATATCACATTTATAAATACATATGTTGAACACCAATTGCTTTGAAACGCGCTCCCAGACAAGGTGTTAGGATAAACCCTGTTCGTCAAGGCGTCAGGGAAAAAAAACCGTCCCTCAGGAGCGGTTTGCGTTTGTGTGCATGCGACTGGCAACATAACAGGCTTATTTACATTAAATACGCCACAAGGTTACAGTCCAGATGAACGTCATTTTATCTCTGATTACTTCTCTTAAGCGCTAGAGCGGTGACTGATGCACGGGACGCGCAGTCGACACCGATTTACCCTGGAGTTTTGGGGAAGAAAGATACTTGAAATAGTTTCCAGAAAAAGGTAAGAAATTCTACTTTTTAAATATGATTCATTTTCAATTGTAAGTCGATGTGTCCTGGACAGCGGATATCTGAGCCAATTATACGGGGTGCCTCTGTAACAAGAATGACAATGTGTATAGGCTATGGTTCAAGAGAGAATAGACATATTTTAATATCAATGTTTATGGAAAACTCAAGGTCAGGGACCAAGCCGCGAGGTCGAGATTCATTTTCGACCGCAACACGGGTTTTAAATGCACGGTTAGAGCTGATTTCTTAAATCCGGTTATTTTATCGTGGGTTCAGTAGGCTACTAAGCCCCATCAATGCTGAATGCCGCAAGACCTAGGCTATCCAGTTGCTGTGCATTACGCTGCGAACGACAATGGAGTGCTTTTTTAACGGTACAATGCATTTCACCTACCAGATAGGGGGAGTCCAAGCTGAAAGATGGAAATGTGTTGTGATGCACGGTGATCAGTATCAATGAACACGTTTGACCAGAGAAAGAAAAAACAGACCGAATGAAATAAAACGCTCTTTTTTACTCAGGATGCGTGCGGAACAGTTAGGGAGAACATTGTGGAGTAGAGAATTGTAACAGGTCCGAAGCGCACTTTTCCCCCTTCACCGAAAGAAAATGATCCGGTCAATCATATGGACAAGCCTCATTATTCAATGAACACACTCTCTCGCAACGCATCGTTTACACGCTGGAGTTGTTACTTCGCTGTTCTTCAAATTTAAAGGTAAGTGCTGGGCATGGTGGCTTTGGGGAGGTTTGGAATTGCAACTCGACAGCTTTTCGCTTTTGGAAGTCAGTTTACTGAACAATTGTTAGCATATCGATTGTAGCATCTCAGCGGGGCCCTGTCTCCCTTCGTGATTAAAAAATACAGTATAATTAAATATCCCTAACGTGACGTTTGTATGCGAGGTTGTCAGGGGAAAACAGCTCCATAATAGCAGAATGCGATCACATGAACGTCGTCTTTGAACTTACTGTACAATTGGTATACTGTATCATACAGTGTAAGGCTATACGCATTTGTCACAACTAAGATTCTTAATGTATTGCATAGGTTTGATGTTGTTTACAATTACATTGTGTGTGCGTAAATGCTTTGGAGACGTAGGTACAGCAGTTGTTTAGCCCGTGTATTCGCGACTACTTTCGGAAAGTATTCTATGTTCCTCTAAGAATCTGCTTCGAAAACTTTCTCTCTGCATCCCCGGGGGTCCCTGGTAGAATTTCAGAGGAACCTTGGCAGTTGATAGTTACAGAAATGGGATTAAAGTTATCCGGTGCATGCCATGTGTCAAAACTTGTGAGATGGAAGAGCCGGTGAGACCTGCCATTTTGTGCTGTGATCGACCTCTTATGAATAGCAAGCCCCGCATTATGCTTTGAGGAACGTTATGATGGCATTCAACAACTGAGGGCGAAATGTCATATCAAACTATAAAACCGTTTTATCTCGATACAACACTTCTATCACAAGAGACGAGGAGATTTAACGACTGATTCAAACACAGTCGCTCTGGGGAAATAGTGTAGATCTGGGGAAAGTTCAAGAATTTTGGAGACGTGAGACGTTGCATCCGCGCGACTGTATGACAGATAGTTTAATGAAAATGACGTAGTCTTAACGTGGACAGGGTTGACTGTTAGCTACATATAATTCCATTTATCATCCGTGATTATTTATGTAATCTCTAATATACTTTTAATTTCTTTAAAAATGGAAATGTATTTAGAATATTTATTGTTAGGCATCGTTACGCCGTGTCCTTGCGGTTGAACCTCGAGATGATTTTCGTATCTTTAGTTCAGACACATACGTGACCCCTGGGCGTCTGGTGTAGCTACTTAACTATGAGCAAAGTAGGATATAATTTGTGAGGAAAGCAAAAACAAAACAGTACCGTTAGACTACAACGCCGTCGCCGTGGCTTGAAAACTCTCCGCCGGGGTAGCGTTGCAGGTGCCCCTCTTTAAATGAGCAGTCTCTGTCTCACCTTGAGTCTTAAGGGAAACGACCTCCCATGTAAGTACAGATGACCCTGGTGTGTTCTGACCCCAATTGCATAAACTTACACCGACTAACAGCACAATGGTTGTTAAGACACATAGCATTAAACAATGTCCATCTCATTGTATTGTGCACTGCTGTTTTATCTTTCGCAACGTGGAGTTTAGATAAATGGTTCTTCCTCTCTTTGTCGAAAGAAAGGGACAGATGCCATGCTGTGCTGATGTTCTGCGAGTCTGTCATTGTTTAGTGGTATTTACCAGGCGGATATTATGTCTGTAATACTGTCTGGGCGTGGGCTTGACTTTCTATGCTCTTTTCATTTTTCTGATTTGAGTTGAAATAGCGATGGACAGGAGTTCAAACTAGTTTGTCCCCTATTCCCATTATTTTCCTTATACTTGGCTGTTGAACCTCCGTGCATTACATTTGAACTTCTAATCCAAGCAATTAACCAGTAGGTAGGCCTATGGCTAAAACTGTGTGGGGTGTAGTATTAGTTAAAAGGAGAAATTGTAATTTAAAGAATTAAAAGAAGAGTTAAAGTGTTTATTGAGGGGCATACAATAAACATAAAAATAAAATAAGAGTAATGGCAACAATAATGATAATAGCAACATTAATCATTTTTGTTAGTATTGCAAATATTGTTTTAATCGTTATTATTGTTATTATTATTATTTGTGTGTGACCAAACTGTACTAATAATACTAGTCCATATAATAAAAATACATTTTAAAATGCAATAGTCTGTACATGGATAAGAAATATTTGCTAAAATTATACTGAGTCTAGAAACTTTTTTGCACATTTCTGTCAGATTTAAAACTCAAAGTAAAAAAATATTTTAACAACCTGCCATGGTAAAAACACATTGCTTGCAGTTGTCTAGAACCATTCCTAGATAAGGCAGTGTGAGTGTGTGAGTCATGGCGCTGAACAGCTTGTTCTGAGGTTTCCTTCTGCTCCACCTTTGAGCTGAGAAACCTTAGCTTTAGGTTCAGTGTGAGGAGAGAGAGGACTAGAAAGAGACAGAGAGGGTTAGGGTTAGACAGAGGGACCATGTCACGCTACGGATCTCATCACATCCGCAGTCCTTCTCTCCAACATGTCAGTCTGTCAGTCAGCCAGTCAGTCAGTGTGTGGTGGTGAAGCCAATGAAACAGAGCTGTGTCCGGATCTTTCTCAGTGAGACCCTGAAGACCAACAGGCCCACTCTGATAGGCTGAGCAGAGACATGGAGGGTGGAGTGGTGTATTCTCTCTGAATCAGTCAGTGGATGATGTCCATCAGCTGTATGTAGCTCTGGAGAGACAGCTATGGCAGACCATGCCTGCTCAGCTTATTGGCTATTAGTTATTAATTAATAGTGTACCAGCCCTCTCCACTCACTCAGAGGGTACATACCCCAAGGTAGTATACACTAACCTCACCCTCTTCCCAGCCTCACCCTACCCTCACCCCAACCACCAGCGAACGTTGAGTAGTGCTGTAAGTGGGGTGGGGGGAGGACAGCATGTCACCCAAGTGTTAGGCCGGGATGAGTCTTGTAGTACCGTCACCTTCATGTAGAGGGGTCAGAGGAGGGGAGGGGCGGAGAGAGGGGGGGATGTGTGGCGAAACAAATATCACATAGGACTAACTTGCTCTATAGCTCGAACACAACCTATCATTAAAAGAAACAATAACCCTTTCCTAGCTTTATGCTTTAATGGATAGTTGTAAAACACATACCTCAAGTATATGCATCGATGCTTGTTTCTAAACAGTTGCATTGACATGCTCTACCTTTTGTAGTAATACTAGCCAAATCTGCTTTTAAATTCCCTTTGACATTATCATGTTTGGGGTCTTGTGACGGTGGCTGCCGGGGACGTCAGTCCAGTGGGCTGGGAGTGCTGTTGTGAAGGGTGTGGCTCCTGGGCTGGGAGTGCTGTTGTGAAGGGTGTGGCTCCTGGGCTGGGAGTGCTGTTGTGAAGGGTGTGGCTCCTGGGCTGGGAGTGCTGTTGTGAAGGGTGTGGCTCCTACAGTATTTCTCCTAATCCGGTGGGGCTTGTCCACTATTGTAGAAGAGCACCAACACTGACTGCTGCATCTCAACCTTAATACGTACGATTAGGGTGTGGGGGAGCTTGGGCAAAGTAAGCTGACCCTGGATCTGTGTGTGTGTTAGGATGACTCCTGCAGGGTCCAAGTGCAGGCTCAGATAACTTCTCGCTTGATTGGCAGCGGCATTGTGTCCGTTATACAGTGATTCCCTTTGTGGGAAAGATTCCCTGACATTTCGTCTTGAGCTATGAATCCTAGCTGCATCTGCGTGTTTTTCCGAGACAAGAAAAGTAGATGTCACCGACAAAAAATAAACCAAACCAAAAACAAATGAACAAATAAATCGTACCCAATCTATAATTGTAATTCATGTTTTTTGGGGGGGATAAGCGGTGCCCTTTGAACACGGGTCCTGCGAGGGACAGAGAGGGAAAGCGTGAGAGAGAGAGAGAGATATGGACGAGAGACTCCTAGAGAAGTGTAGCAGCAGAGTGATCATGGACGTCAGTGGGATCTAAGAATAAAGAGCGTCCGCCGGGTGAGGTGATGATGGACCGGCTCGACTCAGGCTCCTCGTGCCAGGGTGCCAGCGGAGGAAGAGACTGTCTGTCTGGGAGAGAGAGAGAGAGAGAGAGAGAGAGAGAGAGAGAGAGAGAGAGAGAGAGAGAGAGGGGAGAGGGAAGACAGAGAGAGAGCGACAGAGAGAGAGACAGAGACAGAGAGAGTGAGAGAGAGAGAGAGAGATACAGAGAAAGAGGGGACAGAGAGAGAGAGAGAGAGAGAGAGAGATATAGAGAGAGAGAGAGATTAAGGAAGGTGAAAGGGACTTGCTAGATATGATTTTTAGTTTTTTACTGTGAAAGAAGCGATTGATCTGGAGAATGTATCTATGGACTTGGACCTGGGGGGTCATCATTAATATGAAGGTTCATAGAAGGAATGTGTTGATTCCTGGCTCACGCTGCTTTGTCAGAGATGGACCTGTTATCTGGCCTTGCCCACTGTCTTAGCCATTCGCATCTATAGACATCTGGCATACTCAGCCATGTGCATAATTTACTTTCATATACTCTATAAAATACTCGGTGGTACTTGCTCTTGGTGTGTTTTGGTGAATGATAGACGTACATGATCAAAGTGTTTCCAGTTGGGGTGGGGGTGGGGTCTGGGATATTCTCAAGTTCGTTAGCATTAGGATTTATGAATGCATTGTATCCTGTCAGGTCTGTTTCCTTTTGATGTGTGGAGGAGCACTGCATTCCAGCCCTGTCATTTCTGGAGACAACAGCTTAACACAAACAGGCAACAGGCCATCAATCAGGCCTCCTCAAGCATGGCACTGGACTGCTTAACAGGCTGTCTGGCTGGGCTAAGACAGTGGTGCACATCTGAACCTGGGAGGAGATGATTGTGCAGGGGATGCTTGAAGACTGAGGTTACGCGTGTGTCTGCGTGTGTAAGAATGTACCGGTACTGGGCTGGGGGTTTGTGTATATGTGTAGGTGTGTATGTGTGTGTGTGTGTGTGTGTGACTTGAGGACGGGGCGAGAACGTTTCGTATCTCCTTCATGAAGAGGTCTCCCCAGCTCCACTTCCGATGCCTGAACGATGCCTGCTCTCCACCTCTGACCCTCTGACTACCCCCCCTCCCACCCCCGACGACTAGTTAGAGCCAACACACGTCCTCAAAGAGGGGACCTTCAGAGAGCAGGGTCTGAGGGGCTTGTCTCTGCACACAGAGAGGAGCAGGAGAGAGGACCCTGCACCTTTAATTATCATCAAGAGGTTTTCTCCAAAGGACGGAGGCGTTGCAGTTATGTTGCGTCGTAAATCTGCCCTGGATGCCGTATATTGTGTTGAACTATTACTGTACACTATTATACTGCATATCCAACTGCCTCTCTAGGACCTGATTTACATAATTGGATCTTTAATGAAACTTGCCTTGTGGAACAAAAAAAAAGAAGAAAAAAAAAGAAAGAAAGAAAATAACTGATGGAATAAAAAACATGATAGGAAAAAAGAAGCTGTGGAAGTTTACGTTTTTGAAAGAGGGGTGGGTGTGTGTGAAGAGGATGAGGGTGGGGAGGGGTGGGGGGTTGGTGTCGGAGCTTAAAAAGAGGGGTAGTATAGAGGAATTGCTGGAAAGAGCGAGAGAGAGAGAGAGAGAGAGTGGGGATAGAGGAAGGGAAAGTGACCTGCCTAGCTCACACATCAGTGGCGGTGCTACAAATAGGATGAGATGTGTCTGTGAAAGCTGAACATTCCCAGCCAGGTCTCTCGGGTTATTACTACAATGGCTGGATATTCTTTAGCCTGGGGGATTTTAGCTCTTCTGTCTACACTCATTTCATATACGTGTTACGCGGCGAAGATGGGCCTTTTGTAGCGGGAAAGCCGCCGCGCTACCACGTTCCTGTCTGACGGAATTCCTCCGTCGCAAATATTTTGACAGTGTCTAATCAGGAGGGGAGCGGGGCGTTTTTTAGGAGCGTTGCCGTAGCGCCTGTACTGGCTCTGTTCTAGGTCTCTCTGGGACAGGTTCAAAGACTGGGCTTGCTGCTGTTCTGTTTTTTTATAGAAGGGATGAAGGGGGAAGTGTTGAGGTGGAATTGTGGAATTGTTGGTTTGTGTGTTAGCGCATTAGTGTGTGTCTTATATTTTGGAGTGTGTGCATTTTTTGGTATCAAGGAATGTGTTTTATTTGTGTGTGTGTGTGTGTATATGAGAGAGAGAGAGACATAATCTGTGTGTGCCTATCTATAAGTTACTTCCCTTATCCTCCAACTTGTTTGTGCCTGTGAGAGGGCATTGTGTTTAATTGGTTAATTAAATTCCACGTGCCTTTTTCCCTCCGCCGTTGGAAGGTGAAGGTTAAAATCCTGATAGTGGCACTTTCAAACAGACGTGAGAGCAATAGATAATGACATGTTGTTTGTCCTGCGTTTGAAGGAGCTATCGTTTAAAACGGAACGTGAAAAAAACTCCATCTCGCCGGCTTTTTAACGACGCGTCAGATGAGGGCCTCTTTAGTAGAACAGTGGCATGAGAATATCGGTGTGTGTGTGTGTGTGTGTGTGTGTGTGTCTGGTGGGAGAGTAATCAGATGGCAATGTTAAAAACGTATATCAACTGAATGGTGGTGATATATCAGAGCGTGCATGTACGTGTGTGTGTGCTGTGTGTGTGGGGGTGTGTGTGTGAGTTGTGGTGCGTGGGCTGGAGGGCCAGAACTCAGCCCTCCCCTGCCGTACTCCAGAGAGATCAGAGTGGATCATGTGTCTGCCTGGTTTACAGGTGGCTACCAGGGCACCACTACAGAGCGCTCCAGAGGACTGGAGGGGAGGAGGGGAGGAGGGGGGAGAGGAGAGCTTGTTACACTACAGAGAGGACGAGGCAGAGGAGGAGGAGAAGAGACAAGGGTTCAAGCGTGGCAACTTGCAAAGAACCGCCGTTTGCCGTTTGGCGCCCGGAAAAAAAAGGGCTGTCTTTTTCTCTCCCTTCTACTTTTCTTAACACTCATCTCCTGTCTTCTCTTTCCCTCCATCTCTCTGTCTCTCTCTCCCTCCCATCCTCCCCCCTCCCGCTCTCTCTCTCTCTCCCTCTCTCCCTCCTCCCTCTCCCTCTCTCTGTCTCTCCCTCCCTCCCGTCCTCCCTCTCTCTCTCAGCATTTCTCCGTCTCTAGCCTCCTCCCTATGACTCCAGTTCTCACATCACAGGTGGACATGTATTGTATTATCCAATCCCCCTCCCTCCCTCCTCCGCCCCTCCACCTCTCCACCAGACCCCCCTCCTGTGTAATTCCTTGAGGAGATGCCTGGGCCCCGGGTCTCTGTATTGTTCGTTGGCCCCCCGCAGACCTGAGCTCTCCCGCTGTTGATTCTCAGGGTAATGATGTCACGGCGATAGTGGAGGGGAGCAAATGTCTCCTGATTCCACCATTTAACGGCTGGCTGAATTGGCTGATAATGATAGCACTGGCGTCTCCCCGCACCGAGACGGATCCGGCCCGACGAATTAACGGCTCCTAACCAGGGAGAGAGAGGGATGAAAAGAGAGACATGGAGGGAGAGATGGATGGATGCATCGAGAGAGAGAGAGAGAGAGAGAGAGGGAGAGGGAGAGAGGGGAAGGAGGGAGAGAGAAACGAGAGGGATGGAGGGAGAGAGAGGAGAAAACAAGAGAGAGGGATTGACCGGACGAGAGGCGAAGGGAAAGGAGAGAGAGAGAGAGAGAGGAACGACAGAGTGTCATAGGAGGAGAGGAAGGACAGAGTAAGGGGCTGCGGGGGCGGGGGTGGAGGGGGGTACTTAACGGTATCTGTTGTCTGCTTTAGAGCTAGCTGCTGGAGGTCTCATGACAGCGCTGATAAATCTGGCATGATAAAAGTCGGGGAAATGTCGGCCTGTCGACACACCTCCATTAAGACATAGTAGGCTGGCCCTGCCACAGGGAGTTAACCACACAGGTTTAATGTCACTTTTTCTCTGGATTACACTAACAATGTCCGAATGGATTTCTAAAAATGTTACAGTATGTCTGTGTAATTTGAGTTAAATCTAAGATCTACTCTGTCTTGACATGGGTCGTTATTTATCGATGTCACTTTGATGCAAAGGACTTTAGTGAATCGTATGGTCTGGGCTTCTGAACAACATTATGCCTTTTATTCCTTTATTTCCCCTTACATTTGATTAAATATAATAAAAAATTATGCACGCTGCATATCATCTTCTCCCTTAGTGAAACGTTTAAATGGGAAACTGTGAGGGCGTTTAAGCTGCATTTTAAAACACAAGTTTCCCCAGGAGATGCCCCAATACCGGAGAACTGTTCTCCATTTATGCAAAAGTAAATAAGTAGGCCCAAAAGGCAAATGAGCATTCCAGTCTTCAAACACATGCCCGTCTGTGAAGGCTGCTCTCCCTGACCACATCTTCAGGGGAACAGAGCCATGAGGACGCACAACCACACCGCCTTGCTGTTTTCCTTTTCTGTTTTTGCAAGAATAAATATGGAGTATATATGTTTGTATATTAATGCCATGCTCCACTGTAATAGCAGGGCGTTGCTGCTCTGAATGTTTGCTGTGTGTGAGAGAGAGACATCCAAAGACCTGCTTTCTGGAGTTTTATTCACTGACATTTTGTTCATGGTTAATCATGAAGTGATGATGAAAATGATTAGATTACATTATAATCTTTCTCTCACCTTTCATCTCCAAACATTTCTGCCTATTTCCCTCTCTCTCTCTCTCTCTCTCTCTCCCTCTCTCTCTCTCTCTCTCTCTCTCTCTCTCTCACTCATCTCTCTCTCTCTCTCACACACACACACACGCAAAACAATGGGCACCTGCCACCTGGTGTTTTAAAAACATTTGAACCAGAGCTGTGTTTGAGGAGCTGTCAGTTGTCTATGAACTGCTTGAAATTCCACATCTCAAGGTGTGAGCTAAATAGTATTTACTTCGGGGAATTTATCTTTATTTATCTTCTTTATTACCGAGGTGAATTTTAAAAGGGCTCTGTGTGAGAATTCCCAAGGCACCCAGCCTTCTTTTACACACCTTTTAAGTCTTAAGATGTTTGGCGCAGTGCCCCCACCAGAGACAACACTTAACTGATCTTCCTCCATTCCTGATGATTCCCACAAATCAGCCTTGTTTACCCTCTCGCTTTTGTTCTCTTGGATCGTCGGCTTCTTCTTCTTCGCGATCGCACGCCGCGGTTGTCTCCTCTTCTTAGTTTATTATTATTTGTCGGAGATTTTTCCTTCCATTTCATCCTTTTGTCCTGTCGTTCACTCCAATCGCAGTAATGGCGTGGCGAGCTAAGTGGAAGTGCTGGGCCAGATTCTCGTTAGGCTCCAGAGCCGTTTGGGTAAATAGGACTGTCAGGGTGGATCTGAGCGTGGGCAACGCAACATGACTGCCTCACCGACACGTCCTCCAGAGACGGGAGGAGACACACTGGCATCTTGGAACAACACGGAGAACGAGCGGACGGAAAGGACTTGAAAAGAGAAACTTGTTTCGGAGGGAACATTGACATGGTCTTGTTTTGGATGACACACAATGATGGGGCCCAATGAGGAGAGAGGGATTGTGTGTCACATGATCTGGTCGCAGTGTGTCTCTCGCCCAACAAGTGGTCGAGTGTTCACGACTGAAACGCTCCGGTCAAGTTGAACACATCTCAATCTGGGGTCGCGACCCCCCGTCTGTTCCACAGGCAGTAGCAAACCCCCTGTCCTCTCAACCTTTTGAATTCTCTGCTCCTCAATTTGGGGATCCGTCTGAAGTTCGTCCTGTTTTCCCTGACTGCCGTCCGCGCGGCTGTGATGTCATGAGTTGGGCAGTGTTTCAGAGCTGAAGCCGTGCTTGTTAGAGCGCAGGGTGGATGGGTGTTGATTGTGAAGACCCTCCGTGTGGGGGGCCTGTGTTAGCGCTGTGAAATATCATCTCTGTTTAAATTTGCATGATGATGGTTCTGTGACCAGTCACAGCTAGATCAACCAGCCAGAGGCTTGGGTTGTGGAGACAAGATTCATATGTTACCCCCCACAGCCCACCCTTTCTACCTACCCACTCCCCCCCCTTCTCTGTTCCATCTTGGGAGGTCTCTGTGAACGCCCCTACCGATAAGCGGCGATCATGAGCGACGTTCGGTGGGCGATCCAGTTTCAGCCGACGGGATTGGGAGCGTTTCCCCTAGATTTGGCCGCCGTTTATTTCTCTCTCCATCTCTGGTCTCTCCTGCTCTCCCGCCTGTGTGCGTGGAGCGCTCCTCTGATTGCTCTAGCCTCAGGGCTCTCCAGTGTTCACTAGATCCCTGTGATTATATTAATGGCCTCCCTCCTTTCCTCTACCTCTCTCTCTACCTCCCACCATCCCTCCGTCTCTCTGCTCAGTGCAGGGCGTCCCGAGGAGAGTCCTGGGTATGGAGGGAGTGTGGATGTAGAGTGTGTGTGTATAGAGTGTGTGTGTGTGTGTGTATATAGTGTGTGTGTGTGTGTGTGCGTGCGTGCGGAGCGTAGAGGGAAATGGATCTCTGACCATTCAGGTCGCAGGTTTCCAGGCTCCTGTGCCCCCGGTGCTCCCCCAGGCGCGGTACTTAGCTGGCTGCGCCGTGTCGGAGAACGACCCGGTGATGTTGTAGTAGGAGCCGTGGGACACGCCTGCTTGAAGGGAGGAATGATAAGTAGGAACACTCCTCAAGGTACATCACACTCCGGCTCCAACTTCCTGGCTGACTGTAGTTTATGTCGGTCATGTAGCTCTGCGGTGGTTGTTATGCTTTCATCCCAAGAACACACAGCGTGATAACGTTTTCTGTGTGGTTTCTCATTTCATTTATCTTAAGTGGACGTGTATGTGTGTGTGTGTGTGTGTGTGTGTGTGTGTGTGTGTATAGTCGTGTGTGTGCGTGTGTTTGCCAAATTGTAGCGTGCCCGACTTTCTTCTGTGCGAGTCCTGTTGCTTTATGGCCGTGCTGTAGTGCGTAAGCCCTGGAGCGCTCCCTCTCTTTCTGTGTGTCTGTGTGTGTGTGTGTGTGTGTGTTGAGGATGGGAGGGGGGTGAGCCCCTGCTGGGGGGGGGGCATTTGATCCAGCCGTGGAGGGTGTCGGTGTGCGGCCCAGCGGAGGTCAGGCTCGTCCTCGGCTCGCTTTTTCATCCCTTTCCCCCTGGCTGCAGGCGGCCGTGGTCCCCACTTTTGTTGTCGGAGGTAATCTGTGAAGTGATCTTAATTATGGAGCTTCGCCCTGTTTTTTCTCCCTCTTACACGCTTTTAATCAAACAGCGTAGTTAGTTAGTAATGAGAAGGAGGGAGGGACGGAGGGAGGGAGGAAGGAAGGAACGGAGAGAGTGTCTGCTCGTCGCCGAGTAAAGAGATGGATGGAAGGACTGGGGTTCTGAAATAAATGTAGACTAGCTGAATAACTAAAAATTATAAGAGGATAATAGGCCGTTTTCCTGTCCATTGTACGAGGTAAGAAATTGCCTGTTTTAATTAAACTCTTTCAGCTATGGTTGGTCATTTATATTCTAAATGTGACATCCTCTTAAAAGTTCAGTGCATACTTCCTGGTGTTGGCGTCGCCATGGCGTGAGAGGAAGCTGTCATAGCGGCGCTGACATGTTCTCCACTCAGACATCGGGACTTCAGACCACACAGCACCGCCATTCACATCATCCGGCAAGACGGCACATAAGGGGATGATTTCATGAACGTAGGGATAAGTTGAAGAGACAGGAGGAAGGGAGGGAGGGAGGGCGGGGGAGGGGAGGGGGTGTGGGACAGGGTGATGTGGAGGGGTGGATTGAGAGAGAGAGGGAGGGATAGAGGAAGGGTTTAGAAGGAGGGAAAGTAGTGGTGGGGTGGGCGTGTAGATGGAATCCATTACACACAAACACCCTTAGCACTGATAGGATGATCCAGGGGGATTAAAGAGCTGGAGTGATGGACAGAGAAAAGGTGACCACATGGAGCGCTGCATGCATAAAGAGCCTCGCTGCCCACGCCTCACACACACACACACACACACACACACACGCCTCACACACCACACACCACACAACACACACAACCTCCAAGGTCACTCAGCTCGACACTTCCAGGTCATCAGAGTTCGGAGGTCACCGCGCTGAGTGCACATGCACGGCATGTTCAAGGTTCGACGTTGCCTGCTCAACAAAACAACACCTCAGTTTGCCTTTTGTGGGGCTAATCTAATCCCCATGACTTCGTCTTACCTCCTATATTTGGGAATTTCCTCTGAGCCTGCAGCTGTGTGGGAGGCCCTGCTCCTTCCATGGCTTCTGTACCTTTCAACCCTCCTCTCATAATGATGCAGTGATCTGTACCTTTCAACCCTCCTCTCATAATGATGCAGTGATCTGTACCTTTCAACCCTCCTCTCATAATGATGCAGTGATCTCATTAGGAGTCCTGCTTGATGGAAGTCCTGCTTCCATGTTCCTGAGATGAGGTGTGTCAGACGAAGCCGTGTCGTGCCTCTGACCCATGGCTTGGATGCTCTGCAGTGTGACCAGGTCCTTCTAAGATCCAGACCAGGGCTAAACCAGGCTCACAGAACTGCTGGGCTGGTTCCAGACCAGGTCCAGACTAATGTGCTGAGGGAGGGATTCTGGTGTCGGCTGCAGCTCAGACCAGGTCACAGGGAGGGGAAAGGGTTAAACGGTGGGACTGGAGAGGTCAACAGTGATTAGCTAGCATCTGACCCACTCTGGGAGTATTGGATGGAGGCTGGGCGCTGTGTGTATGTGTATGTGTGTGTGTATGTTTGTGTGTCTTTGATAAAGAAAGAGAGCTTGTCTTTGTGCCTGTGTGAAGGCTGCTTGTCTCTCTGAGTGTGTGTGTGTGTACGTGTACGAAAAGGACAATAGCTGATAACATCAGTAGCTGTGTGTATCTGTCTCTGTGTGGCTGTGATTGTGTTCCTGGTTCCCATCCTCCTCCATAGCCACACACCCAACACTCTCCGTGTCTGTATATTATTAAAGGTTGCCTCAGCGCTTCAGGAGCAACAACAGATGGCCATTTTTCATAAATCATGGGTATAAGATGATTACAGGAATCTCTCTCCACGCAGCTCAGCTACAGTATCTTACTGCATGCTATAGGCCTCGTGTGTCTGTGTGGACCAGGGGTTAAAACCATTAGTAGATGTTAATTATTATTTCAAACTCTAGGTGCCCGGATCTCAACCAGGGGGGGTTTGCTAACGCTAATTTAAAAGCTAGATATGGAAGACCATGCGCTAAAAATCCTGCCTTTTTTTCTTCTTCTTCGTCCTCCACATGTCCCCCTCTACTCACACTTGTTTTATTTTCTTGTGCACTTGGCTGAGAGTTGCTCATAACAGGAAGTTAAATATATAGCACGGAGAGGTGTTGGCGGATGGGGGGTGGGATTATGTCTGTGTGGTTGCACTATTCCTTGATGTATGCACCATGTCAGGCAGTCATTGTCTCCTGGGTAAAGAATGATAGTTCAAATACCTACCATCCCTCCCCTGGTGCTCCAAACGCTCGCCTTTGAAGTTTTTATAATCCATCTGTCATCTTCGAGCAGGGAGGGCACATGTTCTGTACTGCTCAATTACAGAATTCTCTTTTGCCTGCTACAATGAGACAGGAAGCAAATAATATGGGCGACCCAAAAGAGAGGGGGAAGGAGAGAGAGGAAGATAGCTGGAGAGAGGGAGAGAGGTAACGGGAAAGGGAGGGAGAAAGAGAGAGAAAGAGAAAGAGAGGGAGGATCGCTCTGAATTCCGCATTCCCAATGTTCTCACGCACTTGATTGTGCGCCCCTTCTCTCTCATAGCTGGAGAACAAAGCATGTTTGTTGTGGGTGGAATGCCGAAAACACTTCCTACTGTTACAATTATAAGGAATTTGATTGAATGCTTATTGTTTGAAGAGTGGCGATTTTTATCATATTATAATGGGGGCTAAGTTTTCTCTCTGCCTCTTAAGAGCACTAGCTGTTTGCTAATCAAATTTCATTTGATACGAACATTCATTTGTGTAAAGAAAGGATTGAGGGTAATAGATGTCGACAGCAAGGAGAGTGAGGAAATATGCGTTGTGAAGATGTATAATTCATTTCCTTTTCATCATGGATTCTAGTTTTATAGACTAGTTTCCGATCACCCAGTTTTATGTAGTTTCTAATGAAGTTGGTTGCAGTTCTTGGTGGTAAAATCGTCTTTAATTGGAAGAGTCTTTGTTGTGTTGCTTTAAACCTCCAGGAAAGACAACATAACTTCAGAGAGTCTCTCCACTGTAGACAAACAACAGCAGCAGCTGCAAATGACACCACAGAAACATATTTCATTAGCATAAGTGGAAGATGCTTTTAATGCTTCTACCTTTAATTATTTTATTTATTTATTTATAACCAACTGTTCACTCTCCATGTCTGTGTGATTTAGGTGGAGAAAGATCTGGAAAAAAGCTTCCCCCCCCCAAAGAATTTTGTTCAGAAGATGAATAGATTGTTTTGAGAAACTAGAAAGGAAACTTGACATTCTTTTGTTGCCTTTGAAACTTCCAATATTTTGCCATAATTGTTTCATACACGTTGTATATCTTCATTTGCTGGGGAATAACACATCGGGCCTTTCTTCCTAAATAAAAGGCAGCACCCATCTGCCAGTGAATCCACTGCAGGCCGCCTGCTCATCGTAGAAATAATACAGATCCTAATGACTCCCACATATTCTGAAATCTCCCTTTTGAAATTGGTCTTGGCAGATTATTTGCAGGTACTTGAGTTGCATCTGTTTGCAATTTTGCAAATGTGGAAGACTTTAATGTGCTGCTCGGTGGGAGCGGAGAAAGAGGGGCTATTTTAACCCAGGGACAACACCCACTGTCATCTCACACCCTGGACGCTCACCCAGACCTAGCTCTGGCCTGCCTGCCTGCCTGCCTGCCTGTCTGTCTGTCTGTCTGTCTGTCTGTCTGTCTGTCTGTCTGTCTGTCTGTCTGTCTGTCTGTCTGTCTGTTTGTCTGTCTGCCTGCCTGTCTGTCTGTCTGTCTGTCTGTCTGTCTGCCTGCCTGCCTGTCTGTCTGTCTGCCTGTCTGTCTGTCTGTCTGCGTGCCTGCCTGCCTGCCTGCCTGCCTGCCTGTCTGTCTGTCTGTCTGTCTGTCTGTCTGTCTGCCTGTCTGTGATTTAGTGCCTGTGTATGTGTATGTATGTGTATGTGTGTGTTGGCTCAAGATGGGTGTTTGACCTTCGTATTAGTCCTGAATGACTCAGTTGATTGAAGTAGGATGGCATTTTGAAGAACAGTGCTTTTACCGTGACATTACTAGTTTTACTATGCATGACAAGTATCCTGATCACATTACAGAAGGACATTACTTGTTTGAGTCTCCATGGCGTTAAAATAGGACCACACCTGGGTGCCACTATACCTAGTCAGTCCTTACTTCTCTCTGCTTCTGTCTGTATCAGATGGATAGTTAATCAAATTAGTTTCATGAAACTGTAACCTAAGCTGAAATCATGGTGGCTTTGGTCCCTATTATTTCTACCATGTGGCAAGCAGCTGACCAACTTAAGCCGTTTTTTTTCTCCCTTCCTCTCTCTCTCACTCTCCCTTCTTTCTCCCTCCCTCTTTCACTCCATTATCTCTTTCTGTTTTTCCCCCACTTTGTCTCTCTCTCTCTCTCTCTCTCTCTCTCTCTCTCTCTCTCTCTCTCTCTCTCTCTCTCTCTCTCTCTCTCTCTCACACACTTTCTCTCCCCCTTCTCTTCCTCCTTCCATGTAAACTGTAATACCATGGTCCATTGTCAGGCCAGGCGAGGGCCGAGCTGGGCCTAACTGGGATATTTGGACATAACCAGGCGTGTAGTAACTGGTCGGACTGTAGGTGGTTACAATTATATTGATTGGAGAATTCATTAACAGTGTTTATTCAGCAGAACATGAATGAAAACTCTGAACTCTTGACTCCATTCTTTGTTTTGTATTTTTCCTTTTTTTCTTCTTTTTTTGGGGGTAGAGGGTGGGGGTTTGGTCTTTTTTGTTTTATTAGGAGCGAGGGAAGGGTGGTGCCAGGGTTGGAATTATGTTGAAAGTGTATGCCTTGCAACTTTCTCCCTGTTGGAAATGTTTATTTGAACAGTAAGCTCATGATTTGAATATTTGTAATCCATGCTTAAATTTACAGGCCAGATGAACTTTTTGGCACGCAATGGCAACCATAAGTAGGATTTTCACAAAAGCTTTACAAAATTTTAAGCCATTTGCACGGCTTATATAATTTAGAGGGGGGAAAATGTTCCCTATCTTATTACTTTGTACCTTTAAAAATATCAATATTTGTCACTCAAAGTGTTCAATCTATACCCAGGCATGCTACTTTAGTAATATGCATCCAGAGAACATGGTGTGGACGAAAGACCGGATGTATGACTGTAGAATCCATGAAGATCAGAAAAACATGTCTAATAGTCTTCCATGTTCAATTCAAACTAGTTTACGCCATGCTAACAGGCCACCCATCCTGTGGACTGTGCTAAGCTGGGCCAGGCGAGGTAAGCCAGTACTAGACTGTCTGGTCTGGCCTGTGCTTTGTGTTCTGCTGTTCTGCTTTGGTCTAGGCTGTGCTTAACTGGTCTGGTCTCGGCTGTGCTGGACTGTGCTGGACTGTGCTGGACTGATCTGGATTGATCTGGTCTCGGCTGTGCTGGACTGGTCTGGTCTAGGATATGCTGGTCTGGTCTAGGCTGTGCTGGACTGGTCTGGCTGTGCTGGCTGGTCTAGGCTGTGCTGGACTGGTCTGGTCTAGGCTGTGCTAAGCGGCTGAAAAGCCAAACAGAAAGGACGGCTTTCTTAAATGATGCTAATCAGTCCGGAGGGGCCTGGCCTCCATCCCTCATCAGTTCTCTGTAATTCAGATGTGCTGAGAACCTGAAATTAAACGTGTCACTGTGTGTGTGCATGAGAGAAAAGAGAGAGGGAAAGAACACTGAGAGAAAAAGGAAATGTGTTTGTGTGTGTGTGTGTATGAGTGTGTGTATGAGTGTGTGTAGTAAGCAGGGCTGTGGATGGGGTTAAGGAGAACCAAATTAGCGGACGGGGGTAATAACACAAGCCATGGCTTTCTCTTTCTCCTTGGAGAATGTCAAGATGATTTAGCTTCTCCCTGTTGTCTGCTTGAGCTTCTTCAGCCCTCCACTGCACACCCGGCTGTGTTCCGACCAGCTGTACACCAGCAGAGCAGAGTGCTAGCTGTAGCATGTAGAACATAGTCAACTGTGTTTGTGTGTTCCTATTCTAAATCTGTGTGTGTGTGTGTGTGTGTGTGTGCTTGCTTGCGTACTTCCTTGCCAGCGCATGTGCCTATGTGTGTTCTCCTCGTTTTGTGTACACGTGTGTGGTGTGTGTGTGTGTGAGACGCCAGTTGGGCGACCAGCTGAATCGTGGCACTGCTCCTGCCCCTCGTGGTCCTTGGCAGTTAGCGGTGTGAAAAAGCCCGCTCTTTGAGGGCATTATATAGATTAATGTGCTGTGCCTGGGGCTTCCAGCGACACCCCACCAGGGAGCCCGTACGGCAGATTTGGGCCTGACGGTGTTGGGGTGGGGGGGGGCTGTGGAGTGGGTTTGGGATGGGGGTGGGGGGGGGTCTGGCGGAGGGACCGGGACTGGCTGAGCCCCCTCCTGGGGAAGACAAACAGAGGCTTCTGGCCTGGATCTGGGGGGTATATAGGGGGTATCTGGGGGGGATCTGGGAGACCAGTGTGACCTGATCCAGGCCTCATCTGGTCCATGTGTCTCATTAGAAGATCCTCCTCCCTGGCTCCTCCTTCGTCAGTTAGCCAGCAAGGAGCTGCTGCTCCCAGTCTCCGAGAGCCAAGCACACACCTCCACACACACACACACACCACCTCCACACACACACACTCACACACATGCACACGCACACTCACACACACTCACACACACACACACACACACACACACACACACACACAGTGGTCTATAAACCCTCTGACGTAGGATCTCGGAGAACAAAAAGAGTACATATAGTAAAGGGTGACAATAGAGGGTTAATCTTGGAGGTTGTGAAATCATGCCTCCGTAAACAGCACGTTCACACTAACAAAGGCACCATTGTCATCTCTCTGGCGATTGTTGTGTTTAAATCGCTGATTTCATGACTTTACCTTTTACTTAGTGAAACTGGGGAGGTGTTCTTATCATGATTTTAGTACATCTTATCAGCATTCCATTCATGATTAGACACATCTGTTTGTGTGCGTGCAGGCGTGTGTATGTGTGTGATTCGCTTTGTCTCAAATCATGTGCTTGGGATACATGAGTATGTCTATCTGTGCACCCTTGTGTGTCGGTGTGTGTCTTTGTGTGATTACATTGGTCTGTGTGTGTGTCTATGCATCCGTTTGTCAACGTGTAGGCCTGACAGTGTGTATCTCTGAACGTGTGTGTTTTTTTACTGTGTGTGTGGGTGTGTTTTAGTGTGTGTGTCTGTGTGTAGCTGTTGTGTATTTGTGGACCATTGTAGCGGCAGCACTGCTTAAATAACCTACTTTTGTCTGACACCAGCATCAGTTGTAGAGGTGCACATATGCAGAAAGCTATTTGGAAAGGCATCCTCGTGCCTGTCAGCTTTTATTATGCTGGAAGGTGTCATGTTTGTAACGAAGCTGAGTGCAGATGGCAGAGTGGAAGAAATGGATCACTAATTTTAACAATGATTAATGAACAGAGATGGAAAATGAATTACATCGGACTATTGGAGGCAGGGAATATTTTCTCTGAAAATGTTAACTTCGGCTGCCAGGCTGTTGTAATGTAGAGCACCAGAAAGCAGTGTGTGTGCGTGTGTGTGTGTGTGTGGTGTGTGTGTGTGTGTGTGTGTGTGTGCGTACCTGTGTTGTATGTGTGATTATTTTCCCCACATCCTTTGTAAAATCAACACTTCACTGCTTTCGTCTATTACTTCGGCGTTTGCCAGCTTTAAACAGTGCATGTGCTCTCCATATTTTACCCCCCTGTGTATCACTACTCCCGTAAAGGAACACACTATTAATAAGGTAAACACTGCAAAGGTTACCTTGTCAAAAAATAGTACCTATTTTCATTTAACTTGTGTGCTTTGGAATCGTATGCCCATATGTTATAGTGAATTAAAACACTAGTCATGTCCACAGTCTTGGTTTCCTGGTCCTTCCAGTGTAATGCCAGTCTTTCACACACCTTTGTGAAACAGGAACTTCATGGCGTTTCATTGGTCATTCAAGTTCATACCAAGACACACTTTTCTTATCGGTCTGACCTGCTAACTATTAGAAGGTGTTACCTTACCTTTCTGTCTTTGCAAGCGTTTCTCTCTCTTTGTCTTTCATAGAGAACTCTTCCCTTACATTCCCAAAGTTCCACCTTTGCTTGTCTGTCAAGGTTTTGTCAGGTGTGCGGCCTCTGAGGGTTGTTCTAATAGATGTATGTGAACTATTTTGAATTTAATTAAGCTCCTGATGGGAAATACTTAAAGGAAGAAAACACAGCTACTTCTGAAAACAATACACCTCCCTCTCTCTATCTCTCTCCATTTATATCTCTCTCTCCGCTCTATCCACTGTTTCTCTATCTATATTTCTCTCTGTTTCTCTCTTTTTTCTCTCTGTCTCTCTCCTTCTCTCTCTGTTTCTCTGTGAGCGATCTCGTGTTACCTCAGCATATGCTAAACACTCTGAAAACATACACAATGCCTTTGGTGAACAAGGTAGACGGAATGCTCCTGGGAGCCAATTTAGAATGTGACTTAAGGCAAGCGTGGCTTTTGTGTTAGCATGTGTGTGTGTGTGTATGTGTGTGTGTATGTGTGTGTGTATGTGTGTGTGTGTATGTGTGTGTGTGTATGTGTGTCCTCTTGGCGCTCCATTGAAATAGTAGTTCTGATTAGAATTCCCCTTGCTGGCTCCTCGGGTGGCCTTCTTTGAGATCTCTTGGCCCCTCTTCAGCTCTGTGAGCCTCAGCCCCAGCCTCAACCCCAACCCTGGCCCCAGCCTAAACCCCAGTCCCAGCCTCAACCCTAACCCTGGCCCCAGCCCCAGCCACACCCCAAGCCTCACTTCTACTGACCCACTCTCAGCTCTCTGTTTCCACTTATGACCCAGTCTCACCCATCTAACTGTAGCCTGCATGTAACTTTTCTGCTCCAGTCTCACCTTCTAACTCCAGCCACAGTATCACACTAAACCTCCAACGCTTCTGTTCTACTCTCACCTTCGTCTCCAAACATTTCTGCCTATTTCCCTCACGTCGCTCTCTCGCTCGCTCTCATCTCTCGTCTCTCATCGATCTCTCCCTCTCGTCTACCCCTCTTCGCTCTCTCCTCATCTCTCTCTCTCATCTCCTCTCTCCTTCTCTCTCTCTCCTCTCTCTCCTCTCTCTCGCTCTCTCTCTCTCTCCCTCTCTCTCTGTGAGGTCTCAGTGTCAGCATAACAAGTTATGTGCTACTTTAAAAGGGAGGAGACGTGTTGTAGTTTGCACATCTTACGGGAGCTTGTTTATTCGTCTAATATTAAGCAGCAGCCCTTTAAAGAACGATCTGGTTCCAGTGAAATAGTTTGTTTCAGTTTCTCACACTCGGCTCTGAACCAATCAACTCTGGTCTTCCGTTTAAAAGGGTGTTTAAGCTCTCACTGAGCAGAACGTTTGTTACAGTTGTTTATTCTAAACCATGATATTCTAAACCAGTGTTGTTGATCTTGACCTTGAATTTCCATTCAGTTTAACAATAAAACAATAAAACCAATTCATTCTTTGTAACTGAGTAAACTCTGTACGAACCATGAATTGTCACGGCCTTAGAAAGCATCGTTGGTTTATTGGATGCTTTTTTCTTTCCTTTGTTCCAGATTGTTACAAACGTGTCAAACTTTAATAACACTGCCTCTTTATGACCTGGTTTGGTGGTTGTGTTTACAGGTACCTGTCGCCCCCTGTGCTAAGCTGTCTACGTTGTTCCTGAAGCCGGTGGTGTGTGTCAGAAGAACAGAACTGCAGGTATGGATCTTTGCCACCTCGATTGATCACGTAAAGAGGAGGATATTAAACATGTCTGTCACATCTACCCCTCCTCTGGCATGGTGGGCGGTGGATGAGAGTGGAGGGTGAAAATCTACGTGTGTCTCTGTGTGTTTGTGTATGTGTGTTTGTGTGTGTATGTTTGTGTGTGTGTTGTGTGTGTGTGTGTGAACTTTATAGTTCCATGATGTTCTCCAGCCTAATCAGGAAGCACAATTTGTATAAAAAACAAAACAAAAAAAACAATCATTAAAACATTCTTGGAGACTCCATACACACATACATATACACACACACACACACACACACTCACTCACAAACACACACACACACACACTCATAGACATACACACACATGCAAACACTCCAAGAAAAGACGAGCAATCTTTAGCTGGAAGTAATGTGATTTCTAAATAAACGCCCGCCTGTCAAAAGCAGGGACGTGTTCCCTTCCCCAATGTAGCTCAAGGAGACAATTAGCAAACAGAGGTGACACGGTAAACAGGTGCAGCCATTATTCTGGGAGCTGGAAGAGATGCAGCCCAATCTCTCACCATGATGGAATCGTATGACAGGCTGGGTGAAGGATCTATCTGCATCAGGGCTCCGCTGATAGGGTCTGGAATATCAGTTTAGAACACTGCATGCAATGTCCTCCAAGAATCTTCATCATCATCCTTGTCATCATCCTAATCCTTGCGATAGGTAGTCGGCTCACTAGCCTGTCTGTCTAGATAAGACCTGAGGGTTGGATAGTTTCTGCTCGGTTTGAGATGTTCTCATGGTACCATACGTCCCTGGTTCCATTCCTTTGTCTATCGATTCACCTCCCTCCGTCTGTCAATCTATACATTTCTTTCTCTGTCTTTAATTCACCCTTCATCCCTCCCTCCCTTTATCTCTCTCTCGAATATCCTACCTCCAATCCCTCTCCAATAATTATTTACACATTTTCTATCACTGCAGCTGCCTTTTAATTCCTGTCAGGCCACCATCCTGTGAGAGAGAGAGAGGTCAAGCCGGTTTGTAAAAATGGATTGTTCGTAAAGTGCTAATCAATCGAAACCTTTTCTCTTGAAGCTTGGAAATGGAGGCTAAAACATTTATAGAAGAAAAAAAAAGAAAAAAAGATATAGATTTAGGTGTCGGAGTGTGAATTTTAGGACAGCTGTCTTTATGCACCCTCAAATAATTCCCACGTCAAATCACTTTTGATCACACTGTATAGATAGCAGGTATGTAGATTTGAAGTTGTACAGATACACATAGGTCAGCCTTGTCCTCAACGCTTTCACGATTGAACCATCTCTGGACATTTGATCCTGAGATTTCATTACTCACAATGCCATTTTTCAGATCAGTTGGGTTACATTCCCTGTAGTAAATCAGTGTTGGTAATTGTCCGTTGTTTTGGGCCCTGTCTGTTTGCTGTATACATATGAATCAGATAAAGGAGGGTGAGTCAGTGCGCTTGGCTGGAGTCACGTCGGAGGTATGTGCGACAGATTTCAGTCATATTGGATCCGTGGCAAACACATGCTCCCCTTGACGCATTCTCTCACTGGTTCTCACAAGATGAACACACACACACACATACACACACACACACACACAAATATACTCACTCATGCATACACTCACATGCTTGCACACACACACGAACACACACTGTAGATTATACGTTGGATATTCGACAAACAGGAACAACTGATGAAATAATTGTTTAAATACTATAATTCTCCTCAACTCATAATATATTGAGAATCCTTTACATTTGAAGTGGAATATCTACGGTAATCAGCTCAAAAGATTGATGTTTTAGATATCTCCAGGTCTAGTTCCAATGCTCTCAGATAGTTAACATCACAGTAATGTCATGGATGTGCAACTCTGATGGAGGTAGGATTTTAGTCCCAGCCTTCCTTTACAGTAATCAATCCCTTATAAGGAACCAAACGATTTTTAGCATTTGTATTCCGGGCTTGACACAAGCTAGGGTACAGACTGTCATGATTATCTTAGATACATGTCCTGTTCCTCACAGTGGTCTCTGGCTAGGTTTGATCAGAGTTCATCCTGTCTCTGTTGTGCGTTAGTCCATCCTGCTGTCAGGAATAAAAGATGATTGGCGTCCTAGCGACGCGTCCTGTTCCCCTCAGCTCCAACCTCGGCAGCCAGACGAACAAACACAAGACTTGGTGGGAGTTAATGATAATAATTATTTCGCTTCTTTTTTTTTATTGCAGGATAATTATTTAAGAGGTTCCTCGTCATCAATGTAATCAGTAAAGAGAGATTACAGAAAATCCACAGGCAAACAGATGGTACTTAGTCGTTGTTGTTGTTTAATATCAAACTCGCTACTGTAGTACAGTACACTTAGAGCTGGCACACAGAAAGGACAATCAAAAGGGCAAACGATGGCAAAATGTAATCTCTTCATCCTTGACAAGAGAAATAAAAGAGAATCAGAACTGTAATTAAGACTTGTTGGGTGTCCTCGGTCAAAGCCACCCAATCAACCGACGTCTCCACACTCGCATACAAACAGCGATGTGAAAAAAAGAGCACAAAAAAAAGCTGTTCGACTGGACGAGCAGTATTTAAACACAAAACACTGACCCTGTGACTTTCTCTGTTAGCACAGAGCTTGTTGCTTTGGTCGTTCGCACGCAATAGTCACGAATAAGGTCAGCGTTTGTTAGCTTCCCTCTGCTGGGATGAGCCTACGCGCCGACATCCTCCCGGACTGGCGCTTGTGCCGGGAACCTCGGATCCGCATGTGTGTGTGAGTGTGTGTGTGTGTGTGTGTATGTGTGTATGTGTGTGTTTTCATTATTTCTTTTTATTGTACACGACCAGCGAGGAAGAAAAAGGCTCTTGCTTTCCAGGGTCGGTGCGATCGGAACACCAAGGCTGCTGGCCTACATTCCTGACTAATTGTATAATTGGAAAAGCTCTCCAAATGAGCAACTCCCTATCACTCAGCACCCCCACCCCCCCCCCTTCCTTAAGCGTTGCTCTTCTTCCCAGCGCTTCCCCCCTTCAAAGCGAATCACAAAAGAGCATTTTGGGAATAATAATAATTTAAAAAAGAAAGCGTCCATTATTAATCGGGTGTACCACCAGCAATGTCTCAGTGCCTCACTCAGCCTCACATACGTGCCTGTGACACAACCTTCCTACCCAGGCCCGTCCACATGCGCTCTGCCGTTAGCCAGAAAACCTCCAGAAAATGATCCGGGGTCTGTCAAAAAACAGAACTCTTGTAATGAAAGTAATTAAAAAAGCAAATTATCTTGAGAATAGCTTAATAAACACAGTAGTGTGTAACCTAGGGATGACCCTGTGGTGTTGTCATGGTCTGCCAATCCCAATGGAAAAGTACTGGTAGCTTCTTAGCTGCTGAGGAGGAGTGAAGCCTCCCTGCCTGGAACGGATGGCCTACCTGTGAGCTGTCTGGACAAGCCTTCATATTTTACTGACGTGAACCAACTCTCATGGTCAAATTGGATTTCCAGATTTATGTCCCCTTGTCGCACGTCTCCTATTCCCATGGATACAGAGGGATGGCGGGATGGTTTCTGAGGTCCACGGACGGCCCTAACAAGATTTCCAAAGTGCAGTTAAGAAGAATCCGTTAATTAATACTATTGATCAGTAAAAAATAGAGGCAAATGTGATTTGCATACACCGAGAGTGATCAATGCATTAACCGATTTTCTCCTTTTTTTCTCTCTCTTCAAAATCTGATTTCCTTTGTTTTCAAAGTGAAAGAGGGAGAGTTCAGACTAATGCTGATCGATCCTGCCTTTCCTAGACAAGAATACAAAGTATTTTATTAGTCACTGAAATATACCAAGCTATTGGTCAAAGTTGTATGAAATGCTAGATAGTTTGGCTTTTTCATCACATTTCTCACTTTATCGTTAGTCTTCACTGTAGTTAGAGGTTCACAAACACAAACATTTGGATTTTGAGTAATCCTCTAATTGTTAGCAGAATAGCGTGTTATTAAAGTAATATACTGCCTCTCCCAGGCAAACAAAATCTGTTCTCCTGTTCTAAAAGTGTCAACAAAATTAACAGCATCAACAACAAACACAACACCAACAAGAGGAGAAAAAAAAACAAAACAATAGGTGTTAAAAAAGCAATATGCTGTCCCCCACCCCCTTCTCAAGAGCAGCTTATTATAGCGTATTGATTTATAAGGCTTTAAATGAGATCCTCCATGCCAGAGTCAAGGGCAGAGAGAGAAAGAGAGAGGGGGAAAGAAAGAGACAGAAAGAAAGAGAGAGAAACAGAGGGAAAGCGAGAGAGATGGCTGGAGAGAGACATGGCTTCATGGCAACAGACAGGGAAGCAGCAGAAAGCCTTTTTCTGAATAGTTTCTGGAACACAAAAGGGTAATTGTTTTAGCCCAGATGTTGCTCTAGCACAACAAGCAGGATACAATGTTCCTACTGAGCTGATGAGCCCAATCAGTGAAATGATTAAAAATTGATTTTGTCCCTGTAATTACAGTATGTAAACTACTTAGCCAGGATTGCAAAGGAAGTGATTTTCTAATTACGTATATACTCTGGTGTCTAATGATTGGTTTTTTGAAGTAATGAAGAGAGGGCCCTAACGACTCCACTGTGTTCTGTTGTTCAAGAAAAAAAAAGAAGAGAGAGTCCATCGTTAGGGCAAGGCACAAGACAGACAAAGAGATCAAATTGAATTTTCGCCAGTGCTAGCGTGCTAACGCTGGGTTCTGTTTGTTAACACGCAATCTGGATGCTAATGGTGACCGTGACTGGTGCAGGGGCAGGGCGGAGGTGAGGGGGGGTCAGCTAGCCCACAACCTGGACCCTGCAATTAAAACCTCCGGGGGTTATGACTTTATTGTTACCCCTCCTTTTCCCCACCCTCCCCAACCCACACCGTCAACCCCCACCTCACCTCTCCACTCGTACACAAACATTTAAGAGATGATTCTGTCTCTAAACATCATTAGCAGCAGTTTCTTCCTTGACTGAATCTGGAAGGCTGGAACAATGGCCTTCTGGTTTTATATATTTGAGGTGATTACTGGACATGACTTTCCCTGTCAGCTGAATAGGTCTGACCTCCACGCTTTAGGGTTCCACAGGGATCCCTCTCTCTCTCTAAACCTACTATATCTCACACCACAGTCACTTTCTCTCGGTAACACTCTTTTCTGCACGTTATCTCTGTTTTCTGAGAAGTGGATTAAAACATTCAGAAATGTGTGAATCTTGCAACTTGTTTTCTTGTTCTGGAACATATTTAGGTGACATAAATCATTTCTGCCTCCCCAAGTCCTGAAGTATTTTTTTTTAAAGACGGAAAGACAACCCCACCAAAAGAAAACTGTAAAAAAAATCTGAACAAAGAGAAACAAAGACCGAGCGTTGCCATTGTGCCAGCATCACCAACTGCATCGCTCACTCACACTTGATTGTAAAAGAAACGGATAACTCAGGCTGCATAACCCTTTAATAATTCATTTACTTAGGCTATGATCTATCATTTTGTACCTTTTGACATACAATATTGAAATTTAATATTGCATCAATACATGTGATGTATTGCCAGTCATCACAGCAAGGATGTGAATGGCAAAGAGATCTCTTCGCCCTGTTTTTCAAAGCCTACATTGTAGTGGGGAAGGAAAGGCATCAGAGACACATCCCTCTCTCTCCAGCTTTGATATGTATGTTTAAAAAATGACAAGTTAAAACGCTCAGGGAACTGGTTCTCCCGCTACCCAAAGTGGTGTCTGGGAGTGGAAGAAAGACAAGTGAAAAGAACATGACAGCAGAGGCAGAGGGAGACATCTTGTGTTTTAGGGATCTTTGACACGAGCATGAATCCCCCCCCTCTGGTAAAACTCTGGAGATCACTACCTGCAGAGGGAAGAGTTGACGTTCTGGGTTTCCTATCTGCCTGGGTGCCTCACTCCCAGAGCGTCCTCGTCGATTGGATCCACGAACGTGAGTGTGTGCCAATGTACAGTATGTAGCAGTGAGTAGTGGTGTTGGTGTGTTCATCGGGGGTGCTAATGACTTCCTGTTTGTGTGTCGTACCCGTGATGCTTGTGCTGATGAGGAGGACGTTGGTGTGTCATTAGCACACTGTTTTTCTCTCCGCTCTCATTTGCATCCTACGAAGATCTCCAGGATGGATGTCAATGAAATAGGACCGGGGGAGAAAAAAATCTCACAGACAACCACCTCTCTCTCTCTACCTCTCTCTCTCTCTCTCTACCCCTCTCTCTCTACCGTTCTATCTCTACCTCCTCTCTCTCTCTCTCCTACCTCTCTCTCTCTACCTCTCTTCTCTCTCTACCTCTCTCTCTCCACCTTTCTCTCTCCACCTCTCTCCTCTCCACCTTTCTCTCTCTCTACCTCTCTCTCTCTAACCTCTCTCTCTCTACCTCTCTCTCTCCACCTCTCTCTCTCTCTACCTCTCTCTGTGTATGTGCAGCGTCTGGGTGAGTGTATAGTGTTGGCTGTGCAGCAGGTTAGGTATTCAGCGGTCCAGGCCAGACTCGGTCTGCCAGGTCAGCACACAGAGGAGTGTGTGAGGCTAGCTTGTCCTGGTGTCTGGGAGTGTGGCTCTGGGTGAAAGGTGTCCTATGTAGAGCTTCTCAGATCCCTGGCATGTCTCCTTACCCCCCTCTCACCGCCCCCCCCCTCCAGCCGTATGGCCTTCTGGCCTTGAGTCTGAGGTGATTACTGGACCTGACATTCTCAGGCTCACCTCAACTCTTCATTCTTTCTTTTTTTCTTTCTTTCTCGCTCTCCCTCTCTCTCTTTCTATCTATGTCTCTGTCCCTCTCTCTCTCTCTCTCTCTCTCTCTCTCTCTTTCTCTCCCCCTACCTCTCAGGAGGGGTGCCTGAGGTGTTGCCCCACCTCTGCAGGGGGGAGTGTCTGGGTGGATGACCTCTGTCTGTCATTCACTCACACCTCACCTGGAGGGCCACAGAGACCGTCCACCTGCTATGTGTCACAGACCTGAGGTGCGCGTAGTATAGAGACACGCTAACAGCAAACCTCAGCCGTCCAGGGATACGAGGACGTGAAGGAAAACAAAGCTAGGCTCTGAAAACAGTCCCTTCCCAGGTGTGGTACTGTCCAGGTGTAGTTGATTGGTCTCACCGAGTGCTGGCTGTCAGAGAGCGATCTAGCATCTATCTCTTCATCTGCCTTCTGTCACTGAAGCAGCCCTGCTGGTTGCTGGGTAGTGTTTGTTTGACTGATGCGTGTGTGCTGGCGGTGTGATGGGGGATGGACTGTTGACACACTTCATATTTCAAAAGGCAAGGTCTGAGGAAAGAAATGAAGATTGATGTGGAAAAATAGGCACGACGCATTCCACACTTCCATACATATATTATCATTTACACATGCGTGACACATCCAACACGTGCATATATGCATATAGACACGATCCCTAGCCCACACATACCCACTGGGGGGGCTGCCTGTTATTAAAGCTATGGGATATAATTGCATTTGATCTCCAAATAAACAGAGAATCAGTCCATCTCCTTCATAAGGCTGGCAGATATGATGGACGAGTGCATTAGCGACGGGGACAACATTAGATTTGCTCAAAATTATTGATCTTTTGTTTGCGAGCCAAGTCGGCGATAAATAACCCCATAAGAGAGATGTGAGTCATTATCGCCGCGCCAACTGACGGACCTCTGTCAGAACCCAATCTCCGTCCTTTTCCTGTGCCTGTCCCCTTGACGACAGACGGATCATTTTAATCTGCTTTTAATCCCTCTTCTTTTATAGACGTGCTCTAACTTCAGGACGTCCCCCGTGTCAATATCAGATTCTCTTAAAATGTTAATGCAGCTCTGATAACCCTGCGTGATTCTGTGTTTTAGTCACACACACATACACACATACACACACACACACACACACCACACACACACACACACACACACACATCACATACACATACACATACACATACACACACACACACACACACACACACACACACACACACACACACACACACACATACACACCATCACACACATACACACCATCACACACACACATACACACCATCACACACACACACATACACACACAGACACACACACACACACATACACGTACACATACACACACACACACACACACACACAGATTCACTGGCTTCTCTGTTTTATTCCTTTACCTTCTTAGTAAAAAAAATCCTTTTATCACACAATGGGTAATTTATATCCATTACCAGCGTTTTCAATCCTTTTCAGCGTGGCTGTCAGTGCCTTTGGCACAGTCATGATTAATGTGATCTAATAATAGTGTGCCATTATATTTCCTTTAGTAAAACATGTACCAACATCCTATTCACATACACCAAATTCATAGCCCCTTAAAAATATTTTTAGCTTTTATCAGTTGAAAGACAGAATTGCTATTTTCTCTCCTGACGGTTATTGAGGGTTTTACTGGTGATATTTCCCCTGTTTTCAGTCATCTGTTGTGAGAATAATGAAAGGTGGCGGGATGGTGGTGTGTGACACTTGCGTGTGTGTGTGGCTGGTAATGTGGGTGTGTTGGAGTCTCCTCACACTGCAGGTAACACAACACTGAGCCTTGGTCTCCATTGTTCTCTGGCTGTTTGTCTTCGATCTGAGGGCTGAGTGAGGCTGATATATGAGCTTCAAATGCCAAGCAGCAATTTAACAGCATTTATGCCAGTTCTAAGGATGTGCCTTTTTATGAGCACTAACATATCATATCTATTTTCAACTTGTAAATCAAATACACCACGATAACGTCATTATTTGGGAGGGAGGGAGCAGAAATTAATTTGTGCTGGTGTCTGGAACGATAGGATACTTTCTCTGTGATCTGCATCTGGGATTGATTCACTGTTAGCACAGCGTTGTGCTCTAATATGCTGTGAAGGAGCATCTGCATGATCACTCAGTTCTTAGGTGGGTTGGGATGAGTTTGATGGAGAGGGAAGATGCAGACTGTGTATGGAGTTGGTAGTGTGTGTGTGTGTGTGTGTGTGTGTGTGTGTAGAGACCCAGGAGTGGGCTCCCGTCCCACCCAGACGGTCGACTGCAGCCAGGCTGCTACTCGCAGGGGCACGTTTCTGACTGGGGTGCCAACTGCCCCCCCCCCACGCCCCCCCCCGCTCCACACACACACACACATGCACACTCTCCACTCTGCTGCCTGCCCCTAGCCCCCAAACACCCCCACCCGTTCAGACAAAGAGGGTTAACCCTTAACGTGATCTTAGACTGTCCAAAATGAACAGGTGGTCCCACGAACCATGGCAAGGCATCACTTTCCTCATGGCTTATCTCTCATGCTGCCTCTCTCATACTGTCTGTCTCTCATTCTGTCTGTCTCTCATTCTGTCTGTCTCTCTGTCATACTACCTGTCACTCAGACTACTTGTCTATGTGTGTGTCTTGCTGGGGAAGGCTCGGACAAAGGAAATGACCAGTTGTAGAAGAAGAGCGAAACAGAGATGGAGAGAAAGATTATTAATATAACGAATATCAACTTACACATTGTAATCTGAGTATGGGTGTGAGTATGAGGTATTGTATGTTTCTGGCGTGCGTATGTGTTTGTGTATTCGTTGCCGCACATGTGTGATTGTGTGTGTATTTGTTTATGCTTGTGTTTGCGCGTGTGTTTGCTTTCCTGCACGCGTGTTTGTATGTGTGTGTGTGTATGCGTGTGTTTGTGTGTGTTTGCATTCATGTGTGTGTCTTGGTTTTGTTTATTACCAGTGTGGTGAGTGGTATAGGCCAGCTTGTGGAGGGGTCCCACCACTGTGTGAAATTGACATCAGATGGCCGCCATGACTACAACAATATCACATCCAGTTTCCATTTAGCAAGGGGCAGCTGAGACGTGTGTGTGTGTGCGGTAGTGCATGTGTGAGGCTGTGCACGTGTGTGTGTGCTGCTGTGTGCGGTCGTGCATGCATGTGTGTGTGCTACTGCGCATGTGTGTGTGTGTGTGTGCGGTCGTGTGTGTGTGTGTGTGTGGGTGTGTGTGTGTGTGTGGGTGGGGGGCACCTGACCCTGGAGTCAAACCACACTTAGACCTCACAACCCAAGCACCCAGCACAGCTGTCAGCACTTTACATCAAAACCTCCTTCTTTTTTCCCCTCCACTGCCAGGTCAGGATCTATCCAGCCCCATTAAGGATAACTTGTATTGAGCTGCAGTTTATATCTTTCTTCTTCAGTTTTTTTGTTGTTGTTACATCCGCCTCATGGCTGACGTATTTAGTTCCAGGCAGAGAAAATCGAACCAAACCATTTCAAAACCAAACAGTCTGGTCCAGAGATAGGGGGATTGGAGCCCACATGTGACTTTGACCACAATAGCAGTCAGCCCTGCATGTGCTTTGATAGCTGTGGTCATTTACACATGTCAAGATCAAACACTCCACATTCACTATGGGATTTTATTTATTTTTTATGTTTTACTATTTAGTTAAATAGTAAAACTTTACTGTGGCAATACATTGTTGTTTAGAGAAATAAAACCAGAAAGTATAAATACACATAAAAACCCAAAGTTAGTTTCTTGGTCAGCAGTAGATGGATTGTCAAAGTATCCAAGGTAGTGGATACCAAATGTGGTTTACCTTACACTGAAATACAATCATCAATCATGAGACACATACTTTAGTCAACTGTTTATAATCATTTAAAACCTTGTTGGGTTGTGACCAAGGAAATTATAGTTATGTATCAAATGGTGTCCTAGTCCCCATACTAGTCCCAGTTTGAGACAGAGAAACAAAGACCCAGGAAAGGGAGGAGGGAGGGGCTTAGAGGTGAAGAGAGAGGGCAGTGCAACTACCTAGTAGACTCACCTTCTCCTCCTCCAGCTCCTCCTCCCCTCTCTCTCTCTCTCTCTCTCTCTCTCTCTCTCTCTCTCTCTCTCTCTCTCTCTCTCCTCTCTTTAACTGGGGAAAACCCTCTGGGAGGGGGGTGGGGGCGGAGGAGAGGGGAGGGAAGGAGGCTGTGAGCTCAGCGATTTCCTCCCGAGACCCTGAGTAGAGCAGAGCTAAGCACAACGTCACACTACGCCTCAGACACTGGAGGTGAGTCAGGCGTCTGGACGGGGTGGGGTGGGGCGTGCGAGAGATGGGTGGGTGAAAAGAGAGAGAGTCACAGAGAGAAAGACATAAAGAAAGACTAAGAGTGTCAAGAAAAGAGACAAGTGGTGCGATGAGAGGATGAGAAAAGTAAGACGGAGTGTGAGGGCACATTGAAGTGTGTGTGTGTGTGTGTGGTTTGGGGGGGAGTTAGAGTGAGAGGAAGGCGAGAGGGAAAAGACGACAGTAATGAAATAAGCCTCGCATGTCGGGTGGCACCACTCTCTTATTCCCATGATGCATCTGTGTGATCATCATGATGATGATGATGATGATCGTGACGATGACGAGGGTGATTAAAATACTGATGAGCACACACACACACACATTACACACTACACACACACACAGAGACAGAGACAGCAGTTGCTGGTTGGCTGTCTTTCTGTTTCCATCATCTGTTCCTATGTAAATATGCAGACGGTCTACACGGGCACATCACAGATAATACCCTTTTAATCCAATAAGAGCTCCGCTATGGCAGAGGTGGGTCAGTGTCTTAAAGTCCCAAGCTGGCTTTACCTCCTTCCTTCCCTCCCTTCCTCCATCGCTCCATCCACACGTCCTCCCAGCCTCTAATTAAGAACGCGGCGATCAGAGGCGAGAGGCTGTGGACGATAGTGTCAGCGTCTGGAGGATTGAGGCGTGGGAGCCCAGGGAAGTGTCAGGTCACTGGGGGAGAAGAGCAGGGGGCAGCCCCGGGTCCTCTGGAGGTGTGGTCCAGCAGGGGCTCTGCCATGCAGCGGAGCACAGAGGTCAGTTCACCGAGCTGCTATTTCTAACCCAGCCGCAGGAATGCTGTGCGCTTCATACTGGGAATATGTAGGGGAGGTGTGGGGGAACATGTAGCGCTGCTCTACTGATAGACTTCACTAGCATGAGCCAGCACGCTGATTTATTCCTCTTTTTATTAAAGTAGGGATGAACTGTGAGGCTGCTTGACACCTAAATGTAGTGGTGTGATGGAGTCACCCAAACCCTCTCTCTATCCTTCCCCTCATCCCTCTCTCTTATCCCTCCCTTCATCCCTCCATCTATCCCTCCCTTCATCCACCCCTCCCTCCCCCTAGCCCCTCATACCTTCCCTTCTCTCATCTTTTCCTTTTCTAAATTTGGATGCTGACGTTAAATGGATGTGCAATAATTCAGATAAGAGTGGGAGGATGTGTGTGTGTGTGTGTGTGTGTGATGTCTGTGTGTACATCTACTGTATGCCTTTATGTGTGTGAGGGAGGGTGAAGTTGTGTGTGGTTATGAAGTGAAGCATTATGGCAAAAAAAATGCCTGAATAATTTAGCACTCACATTATTTTGTAATGCCATTCTTTAGAACCGACTCAGTCACTCTAATAAATGCCTTTGCCGGAAAGTTCTCTGGGTTTGTGGGCCGCTGGTGAGCGATGGCAACCACCCGCCCCTGTCCCGCCCCCGTCCCACCCCCCACCCCACCCCGACCACAGTACCGTACCATGCCGCATGCTCTGAATCTTTATCCCTGGGCTGACGTTGTGTTGAATTGAAACAAAAAGGCCACATATTTTATTAATGTGTCAAAAGTGCGGCGAAGAAAGAGAGGAAGAAGGGGAGGGTGTGGTGTATCACTTTATCCGTCCGTTAGTATCACTCCATCCGTGGAGATCAATGTCCTTAGACGGCGGGAGGAGGAGGAGAGGATGGAGGGATGGAGAGGAGAAACGGAGGGGTTATTGATCTATCAAAGAAATACAGCGTGCGTGTTTCGCTTAAACGTCCACATAAACCTGAGCTGTCACAGGCAGGCGAGCAGAGCGCTGACATTTAGCCACACAAACCCAACGGATGGATTTACTGCTATCCACACTGACACCGCCACCGCTACCGCCCCACGCCACCCGGCCTCTCCGCCTGTCAGCCTCTACGGCCCAGTGCAAGCCTCAGCATAGCCAGCCTCATAGCCCCAGCCTCTCCAGTCCCAGCCCTAGCCCCAAGTTTAGTTTCCAGCCTTGCTGTCCATTTACAGCCTCAGCCCTAGCCTCAGCCCTCTAACCCTCCTGCCCCAGATCAAGCCTCAGCTCCGGTCATTGCACCAGCCCTAGTTTCCCAGAACCAGTACCAGCCTCGGCCCAGCCCCAACGTCAGCCCCAGCCTCCCAGTCCAAGGCTGCTATCATGTTCCTTTATTGTGAGAGGTTGGGAGAGGTTCAGTCATAGAGAGGATCATTCGCATTAGACCACCGTAGCATAAAACCTCTGCCTTTCATGGATACATACCTGGCGTTGAGACAAGAGTGATCAGAGAGAGCAGAAACGCACAGAGCCCAGTCTGGGCCATAAAAAGGATAGTTTAACCATTGATCGCAGTGAGCAGCAGTGGAAATGGCAGCTGTAAATCAATTTTATCTGGGAGCCGCTAAAGAGTGTTTTCTAATGAGTTTAATGTCACATAATGACCAGATTCCACCAGTTAAAATATGCACTCCAGGTGGTTGAGGGAGATAGATGTCGCCCGGGCAACGTCAACACGCCGTGACCCGACACCCAGGCAAGAAGGAGAGAGAGAGGAACATCTTCAAAATATCTTCAAACGTAGACAAACCCAAATCAAGCTTGACTCGCAGAGCCCTTTCCACAAGTCACCAAGGCCTGAAGAGCTGTCCCGGGGTCAGCATCGACCACCAACCTAAACCACTGTTGAAGACGGTGAAGGAAAAACATTCCCAAGAACGTTCAGATATGGCACTTTCAAAACGGAGGCCAGCTCAGTGCAGAAGCCTGGTGACACTCAGGTGATTCCACTCACTCACAGGTGGACGTGCCCCTGCTGTCACCGTGTAGAGACCCTGTCATAAACACTGCGTTGTCATTGGACTTCTCCTAAGTCCTGAACCCTGTCAGAGTGTGAGTGGCAGGCTGGTGAGAGAGCGGGGCGGGGCGGGCGAGCCCAGCAGGGTGAAGGCAGGGCAGAGGCAGAGGTTTTCTCTTATGGCATGAGAGACAGCACTTGTAGATCTGGTAGGGCTGTGGAACACAGGCCAGAGGAATGCCAAGACAGACACACACAGGGACACACACTCATCCGCATAAACACATGACGTTAATGCTGAGATATTTGTTATTCTCTCACTATGGTGCCCTGAGGAAGAGCAATGCTGGCCCCAGGACACGACAACTGCAGCATAACTTAGGCTTTTTGTTACCTTGGCTGAAGACATTCAATCAATATGACAGAATAAACCTAGTGTGCGTGTTCTAATGCCTTGTCCCAGAGAAAGGAGTGGACTGAGACACCGGCAGTGCTGATACTGGGGGCTGAAGTACAGTGAGGCTGGGTCACACCTCAAGCTCTTAGACGGCTCCCCCTGCTTGCAGCTGCAAAGTATCATTGATCAGCCAGGCCCTAAAGCTATTATCATGATCTAATTAGCTGTAACATACATCTGTGCCCCGGTCCCAGCTACACTTGTCCTTTGCCCCGCACACACTTACACACTCACTCACACACACAGCATTCTGACAGGAAAGTGTCACTCAGGTACACACTTAAACACCGTGCTCACAGACATACAGACAGACCCAAGCATGTACGGTAGATTCTTCCCACACACAAACAGAAACACACGTATCAAAAAGCTACATCTAATTTTACGTCATTTCAACAGTTCAGCTATTTATTTTTATATATATATATATATATATATAAAACATGTGGATACTTTTAGATTTTAACATGACTAAACTATGGTTAACAACAACCAGTAAAGTCTTCATCTTCTCCTCCTCTCCTTCCTGCCCCTCACCTGCCCCCGCCCCTCTGCAGTAATGGTGTGAACTTCAGAGCAGATTCTAGTTTTATGTGCTTGAAGTATTGCTGCTGAGCCTCACAGACACTGACCCATAAACACGCACTTTAAGGAAGCTCCATGAATTCACCTGTCTAGTAATACTATATTTACATGCGAATGTGTATCTTAAATCTAGGCTGAGATGCTCAGAAGCAGCTCTGAACACAGAGAAGTGATTCCTTCTCATGGTGATTAGTAACTGAGGTGGGGATGTCACAGTGGGTGGTTGGGAGTGCCCTGACCAACAGACCATGGGCCTATTACACACACTAACTGTCCTCAGACGCACACACACACACACACACACACACGTACACCGCTCACACTCTCACACGCTCATGCACATTCCCACAGACGAGCACGCGACCACGTATACACACACCAATACACAGCCAAGCAAACACACACACACATCTGCTCATACTGTACACACACACACACAACCTGGAGTATTTGGTCCTCCTGAGACCTCGCTCTGGCAACTTCTATGTGGTTGCATTTCGCAACCCGTATTAAAAACTGTGTTTTCAGGTCACACGACGAACACAACATGATGTTTACCACTCTGTCCTTCTTCTTTTCTTCCTGGCAAGTCTCTCTCTCTCTCTCCACCTCTCTCTACCTCTCTCTCTGTCTCTCTTCATCTCTCTACCTCTCTCTGTCTCTCTCTGTCTCTCTCTACCTCTCTCAGTCTCTCTCTCTGTCTCTCTCTACCTCTCTCTGTCACTCTCTGTCTCTCTCTACCTCTCTTTGTCTCTCTCTACCTCTCTCTGTCTCCACCACTGTCAGTCTCTCTCTCTGTGTCTCTCTGTCTCTACCCTCTCTCCCTCTCTCCCTCTCTCTCTCCCTCCCTCCCTCTCTCTCCCCCTCTCTCTCTCCTCTCTCTCTCTCTCCCTCCCTCTCTCCCTCTCTCCCTCCCTCTCTCCCTCTCTCCCTCTCTCTCCCTCCCTCCCTCTCTCTCCCTCTCTCTCTCTCTCTCCCTCCCTCTCTCCCTCTCTCTCTCTGTTATCTGAATGGCAGCACTGAGGGGAAAAGCATATACTCAGTTTTGATCTGTTCAGGGTTTTGAAGGACCACTCTTACCAGACGAGGGTCTTTTTTTTCCCTCTCTCTCTTTGATTGATATGTGAAATCCGTCTCTCTCCCCGTCTCCAAAGGCACTGCCTGTGTGTGTGAAAGGTGCTCATTGTAAGGGCCGAACCACTTTGTCAGGAAACAATTCAGTTCCCAAGGAACTAGAGAATGTGTTAAAAAAGATACAGCTTCCTCATTGTGGACTTAAGGGAACTTTTTATTTTGCCTGTGAGGCCATTCTAAATCCTGATGAATTTTCATAGTTTGTTTGGAATTCAATGGTAGGCCATTCTAATGCCTGAAAACCCACCCACAGACTGGGCTTACACTCCCACAGTAACAGACACACCGTGTAGTTAAGCTTTACAAAGGAGTTAGTTTCTTTGAATAAAGCCTGATTTCTGCTTCAGGTTTAAAATGTGGGGCCTAAAAGTAGATAGCGGTGTTACCAGAGTGTTTAGTGATTCAGGGTCGGTGCTGTGTTATGTGTGCTTTGTGAGTTTGGGAGGAAGGTTGTATGGGAACAAAGAGACAGTAGGAATGGAAACAGAACAAGACAGAGGAAGATTGAAATATATAAACAATACATGTTCTAAAGAGTTAAAACACCCTAAACCACACTGTGTGTCTTGGTTTTTATTCAGTCTTAATTTGTCAGACAGTGCTCTTTAAGTTTTCTCTCAGGAAGAATTATCCTTGTTCACAAAGGGGTTGCTCTTTTACCACTGTCACTGTGTTTTGCATTTGTCGCCTCTTTTCCCTTTCAACCTCTCGACCTTTTGTTTACGGGCCTCTGATTGGTGGTACGTTTATGCTAATGAGGCAGGCTGATCCAACCAGAGGGCAGGGTGGCAGCTGTGGGTGCAAATTCAACGACCACGGCCCTCAGCTGGGCTGACGGACACAGACTAGTTCCTCTCTCGCCCTTTCTTTTATCTAACTTTCTTTTTAACTCCCCACCCTCCTTCTCTGCCAATGTTGCCAGATACAAATAAGAAATAACTACCCTCCGTGCTCGGCAGTGAGTCATCATGGACAGTTATTTATGTAAGATAGATCTCAGCAGGGGGGGAAGTATGCTGTGGACTCGATTCATCATGATCCTCAACACTTGGGCCACATTCACAACATATCCATGGGTGGGGTGTCTCAGAAGTATATTACGTGGTAACTCTTGTTGGTTAGCTGTAACTGATTTAAAAATGGTTGTACTCGCTGTGAGTATTTTTAGTGTTGGTTGCTTTCTACAGGTACACTCTAGCACTTTTTTGAGGTTCATGTTGTTTAATTGTAACTCGTCGTGTTTGGCTACCCGCAATGTTTGGGATATCTCGTTGTTACGATCAGTGACCTATGCCCTTTTGTAAAGCTCTCTCTTGGAAGTCGCTTTGGATAAAAGCGTCTGCTAAATGAATAGATGCAATGTAAATTTAACTAAAATGCTTTAATCTATATGTAGTTTACAATCTTAGTGTCTGAATAATCTAGTCATTACAGTCATGTTTAGGTTTCCAATCCAAGCTGGATTCCCCTTTATTTTAGGGTTAGGTTTAGGGTTAGGCTTTGCATTCTACTCATTAATTTAGCTGACACTTTTAACCAAAGCGACGTACACAATTACACATCCGTCCATGGCCTATAATAACTGACGTTGCTGTCTCTCACTCTCTGTCTCTCTACCTGCTCTGTTCCTGCCCCGCCTCCCCCTCTTCTCTGAGGTTGAGTCTTCCAAGTGCCCGATGGTGCATTAATACAGACACCTGCTTTGTTCTGGCGGCCGGAGTGGCAAATCTCTTGCTCTCCTCTCCTTCTCTCTCTCCTTCTTATCTTTCCTCTTCTCTCTCCTCCTCCACCATCACCCAAAACACGCTCTCTCATCCTATCGCCTCTCTTTCCTGTTCTCTCTCCCTGTATGTCCTCCCTTCTCCCTCTCTGGCCATCTCCCACGTTTGTATCCGAATTCTGCCCTCTCCTGCCTCCTCTGTGGTTTCTGTAGTGGATCCACCTGATCTGAGCTGAGTCTGTGGCTGGCTAGGGTTTCTCCATCGCAGCCCTCACCCCTGGAGGTGGGGAGGACGCCTTGTCTGTTTGTCGTGTTGTTCCTGGATGTTTGTTCTGTGGTGTCTTTCTCTCTCCAGACCGCACCGAAGCCCTCACCTACAGTTCTGTGCGGTACCAGTGGGCCACCAAACGTTTAGTGGGTTTTGGGTTCCTGTGTTTCCTCCTCGTGCTTTTGGCAGGACAGCACCCCTGCTCTGTCCCCGTGACCGTAGCAGAGCAAACTGCCACAGCCCGGGCCCTGTCCTTGAAGGAATCAGAACGACCCCTTCTCGTCTTGTCATTTCATGAAATGTGAAAAGCAGAACCAGTGAGAAAAAAACACTGTGTGTGTGTGTGTGAGAGAGAGAGAGAGAGAGAGAGAGAGAGAGAGAGAGAGAGAGAGAGGGGGAGAGAGACAGAGAGGGAGAGAGAGAGAGATAGAGAGAGAGAGAGAGAGAGAGATACTTAAGAGGGCACAATATGTTCTGTTACTTTATCCGTGCCTCTCCAGGAGAGAGGCAAAAGGGCAGGGAAAAGAAATACTTTGCTATTTAATTACTGTCAGCCGAATGAGACCCCCCTCCCTCATGTAAAAAAAGAAAGAAAAAAAGAGTCTTATTCACTTAGTATGTAGGTCACATTACAGTGGTGTCTAGTTATTGGACATGGGCTTAGATAACTGTTTGTTGAGTATTAAATGCTTGTGCTGTCTCAGCACCCTTTCCAACTGGTATTTTTCACACAGCTGTGCGACTGAAAGGAGGCAGCGCTGCAGCAAAAATCATGTCACCCCCCCCATCCCATCCCAGTCCCCCCCCCAACCCCCCCCTCCAATCCTCCTCCCCCGCCTACCAGCGCCAAAAAATGTGTAGCCGTTCGCCTTTGTGTACAGTACTAAAAAAAAGACAACATTTTGTGGCACGCATTTCCCATATCTGACACGACGAGCGAAGCAGAGCCCGCCGGAGTGCTCCGCGTCCTGGCCGGCGCGGCGAAGGGGATGGAGCTAGTCTGGGCCGGTTACAGGTGCACGGCTCCAGATAGAGAGCAGGGTAAACATAGCAGAGCCGGCGGAGGAAGGAACCCGGTGACCTGAGGTGCCGCTCAGGCAGATGAATCTCTGCTGTCTGTCCTCTTATCCCTGTTTGCTTTGTGTGACCTTGCTCAGCGGCCTGACACACCGCGTTCACACACTGAGAGGCAGCCTAATGGCCCAGATAGGCAGCCCTGTTGCCACAGCGCCAAGTCCCAAGCTCTCCACCTTCACAGAGGAAGATTAACGCTTGTTCTCCTGAATCCAGTCATCCGGCCCACAGATGTACAACAAACCGATGGGTGTAATCTTCAACTGGAGGGAGTTCACACCCGATTTCCTACTCCAGTTCATTTCCATGGAAATCTATAAGAGGAGGAAAGGGGTGTAATTCAAGGGTTAATCTCAAACCAAACCAGAACTGTGTGTGCGCGTGTGTGTGTGTAAACGTGTGTGTGTGTAAACGTGTTGCCTCTCCTCCCTCTCTCTCTTGTCTGAGATGAGCCCAGATGGTGATTGATTTTTCAAGTGCTGACATCCCTGCTTGAGAACGCGCCCCCCGTCCTTCTTTGTGCCGAGCAAGTCAGGCACACTAACATCGCCCTGCCGTCGTCAGCGTCGCGCACGCAACACACAACGCACGACGCACAACACACTCACCATCGACTGACACGCAGCCGGACGCACACACCCGTACGACACTCGCACGCGTACAACACAGATCCAATGTTTCAAAAACCTAATCGCCCACCGTCGCACAACAAATACGCTTCCACAAACAGCACTTAGGAGGTGTGTGTGTGTAGGGCTGGTGGGTGCTGGACAGCAGGGCAGGCCTGTGCAGGACATGGTCAGCAAGCAGCGGGCAGCACGGAACATTTGCCGTGGCCCTATTGAGTCAACTCTGAAGCTAAATGATGTCATTGGCTAACTAGGCATTCTCAGGCCATTGCCTCCGTTTGCGTGACTAAATACATACAATTAAGGCCTCGGCACTTCTCAATCTCTATGAACTCATTGTTATCCCGGCTTCAAGTGCACTGATAATGGGGGCCGCAGGAGAACAGACGTGCTGTAGCATGGAGCCACTGGGCTCACAGGGCTGGTGGGGGGAAAGAAATGTCTCATTATTGGATGCATTCTCTTTCACCCAAAAGCACTGGACCTCCCCCCCCCTCAATCTCTCTCTCTTTCTCCCTCCCTTTCTCCCTCCCTCCCTCTCACTTTCTTTCTCTGTCTCTCTCTTTCCCCTCACTCTCGCTCTCGCGCTCTCTCTTTCTCAGGCTTTTTCCATCTGTATCTCACTCACTGTCTCTCCATCGCTGTCTTTTTCCTACACTTGTTTTTTGTGTTCACTCCCCTCTCTTCTTTCATCTCTCTTTCTTTTGTTTTGCTAGAACACTGTACAATCAGTTGTATCCTTGCATGGTACAATACCGGGTTGCTTGGCCAACTCTCTCTCTCTCTCTCTCTCTCTCTCTCTCTCCTCTCTTCTCTTTCTCTTTCTCTTTCTCTCTCTCACCACTAATACTCTCTTTAAATGCATCATTAGTCACTTATGGTGGTGTGAAAGTGGCTGGACAGTGGACAGGAAGACAAACGAAGAGAAAACAGGCAGCTAGATTTACACAGGATTTCAATGTGTTCCTAGTTCAATTTCGTTTTGCTGAGCTCTTTGTGTGGCACGGTTTGTCAGTAAATGTTATTTCATTAAATCTCAGTGTGTGTCATTTAAATCAACACTTCTCCTACTGGGTTGTCAATACTTCATAGATAGGTATTTGGTTCTACCGATGGAAGTCGAATGCTAATCTCTGGTTTTAGCCACACTGAGGGACAAGGCAAAATGTCCTGGGTGGCTTCCATCCATGTTTCTTTGCTCCACACTGATGCCTTGTAGTCATAGAGGAGGGAATCTGTGTCTGTAGCTCGGTTACTTTCGTCAATTTGTGTAACAGGATTCCTCTTAGACCCTCCGTCCTTCTCCCTCTCCGGTTCTGTCCCCCCTCCCCTCTCTCTTTCCATCTCTCCCTCTCTCCATCTGTTTGTCTCTCTTTCCCCCCGTTCTCTCCCTCTCTGTGTCTCTCCCTCTCTGTCTCCCTCCAACATTCTCTCTGACGGTCTCTCTCTCTCTCTCTCTCTCTCTCTATCTCTCGCTCTAGCTCTCTCCTCTCTCTCTCTCTCTCTCTCTCGTCTCTCTCTCTCGCTCTCTCTCTCTCTCTCTCTCTCTCTCTCTGTTCTCCCTCTCTCTTCTCTATCTCTCTCTGTCTCTCTCTACCTCTCTCTCTGTATCTCCCTGTCTCACTTATTCACACACACACACACACACTAGAGATAGATGGTCTGACCATGGAGGCAGCACCACAGTCACGGCGTCTTGTCAGCTTCTGGGTGTGGGGGGGTGCTGGGGGGGGTGCTCACCTCAGATATTAAGGGGCGGACCAGAGGGTGGAGCGTGCGTTCCCCTCCACTCGCCTCGGGGCGCCACTGGAGCCTAGCGTAGCCGCAGGTAAATGGATCTTATTTTGCTGCGCGTCAACACGTGTAAGGGGGCTCACGCCTCATTACCTGGCGCTGATCCCTCCACAGATACACTGATGGATGGCTGGCAGGGACGGCGACCCGAAGTGTCCTCCCTCCGCAGTCGTTTCTCCTCTCTTCCTCTTTGTCTCTCTCTCTCTATCTCTCTCTCTCTCAGTCTTTGTCTCTCACTCTGTTTTCTCTTTCATGCTCTGTCTCTCACTTTCACTCTTTTCTTACGCCGTTTTTTTCTCTCTCCCTCTTTCTTTCTCCCTCGCCCCTGTCTCTGGTTCTCTCTTTCACTCTTTCCTGTCCTTGAGAATCTTTCACTTTTGGGAGGAGGAATATCAGGTCCTCCCCTCGTCTTTTTCTCTCCTCCCTCTCTTCTCCCTCCCTCTCTTTATATCTCGCTCTTGCAGGGGAGGGATGGGCTGGCAGTAGCCTGGGACTCATTAAGGACCACACCAGGAGGACTATAAATCGTGGTCAGGTTTGATGGTTTTACCAGGTAGTGTGGTTGTGGTCTGATACCCATAGAAGGTTCAGTCCCAACCTTTACTTTCATGGTCTTCTACTCTTCTTACCGAAACATATAGACAGACAGACAGACAGACAGACAGACAGGCGGGCAGACACACATGCACACACACCACGTCTAATTCCTCTGTATTGAGGCAAGTCTTTCCAGAGCAGTGTGCCCTGTGCATTCTTCTCGTTCATGGGATGCAGGCTTTCCTAGTGAAACGCTTAATTGGTTGCAGATTGCTCTTTAACCCTGGGGTTACACACCACTGGCTGGCTGTTAAAGTCTTATGGGAAATGAACATAAGTTTTACAAACACAGTCAGAGGTGAAAGGTCATCGGATTTGTGACAGCAGATCTCATTGGCTGTGTCACTCACACTGTGACCTGCTGGCTGTCACTGGGCAGTGCGTGTTAGCTGCCACACACATACAGACACGCATGCACTCACGCACACACAACATACACATTCATACATGTAGACAGGCTCATACATACACGCACAAGCTTGAATCGGGCTTTTATATACACACACACACACACACGCAATCTGTTTCTTCAAGGCTTCAGGCGGTTTGTGTTCATCCTCTGTGTTCTGTGTGACCAGCATATCCAACTGGATCGGTACCAGTCATTCAGACTGAAACGCTCTGTACACTGGGAGACTGTTCTGAGCTGAAACAGCCCACATAGTCTCTTCATGCGTCAGTCCATCTGGGACCAAGTCAGCGGTCCTTCCAGACCCAGACCTCAGATGAGGCTGACAGTAGAAGAAGAACTAGGAGCTGGACAGGAAGTAGAGGGAAACACCAGAGGAAGACTTGGGACGTGTTGGCCGTGTGTGCACTTCCTTGAACACGGAGCCCATCATGTTCTGAGGTTCTATTAGCCCCTCTCTCGTTCCCTCCTCCTCGCGCAGTACGTCTCTCTGTCTGTCTCTCTCTCGTTCTGCCTGTCTTATCTCTCTCCCTTTCCTTTACTCTCTGACTCGAACTCTCTTTCTCTCCATCTATCTCTCTCCCTCTCTCTCTCTCTGACTCTGTCTCTCCTCCCCCTCTCTCTGTCTGTGTCTCTCTGTCTCTCGTCTGTCTCTCTCTCTCAGGTCAGACTCCATGGCCCGTAGTGCAGATGTCTGTGCCTGTTTCCCCTCCTGTTTGTGATATCTTAGTGACGTGAATATGCTTTTCCTCATGACTCACTCCTCCTCTTCCAAAAGCATTCAGATGTCTTGTTTATCTTCTACATTAGGTTTACACTCTTAGCCATGCGTGTTAGCTAGTCAGCCTTATTATGCATGTGTTCAGGAACATTTTGGTCTCTGCTCTCATGCGGTTCAGAGACTGTTATTGTAATGCCTAAGTAAGTAAGAAATGGTCATTCCTAAAAATAATTGGCTGCTTTTGTTTAAAAATATAATACAAGTACATTAAAGACATATTAAACAGACTAAATGGCTGATGTTTATTTTCCAATCAATAGCAGACATTGATCCACATCATTGTGTAAATGATGTTTATAAAAAAGGTCTTGTTGATTAAAGGGTGTGTACTAGTGTAGATGTAGAGCTGAGGTAGTGGTCTATGATTCACTCAGCTACAGTGTCACACGGGGCGGATCAGGTTTCAGACGCCATTTTGTCGCCTGTACACTCCACATCTTCAGCCATCATTGAAGTGATTTATTCCAAACAAGACGCTCATGTCCAGGAATCTGCCAGGCGGGCTGGACAGCCGGAGCTGGCGTGTGTGTGTGTGTGTGTCTGTGTGTGTGTGTGTAGGGTGGTGCTCAGAGTTAATACCCAGAGTTGTTGTTTTATTCAGGTCTCCTCTTTTACTGCATTTTGGACAGGAAGGGAATGTGATTGGCTTTGTTCAGTCTTCCTGGCAGCCGACACAAGCTGACATCTGTTCCCTCCTAACCATTCACACTAATCTCGATCAGAGCCTACACACACACACACACACACACACACATACACACAGACAGACAGAAAGACACCCACACACAGACAGACAGGCATACACACACACACACACACACCAGCAAGAATGCACACATATACCCATACATGTCGCACACACACAGTCTCAGAGGCACAGGGTTCCAAGCATGTACTTTGAACACCTGCAATGTAGATGGGCACACACACACACACACATAGACCTGCACAGGCAGTAGTGTGCACACACACACACACACACACACAGACCAGCACACACAAACTAGTGCAGACACACACACACACACACAGACCAGCACACACACACTAGTGCACACACACACACACAACATAGACCTGCACAGGCAGTAGTGTGCACACACACACACACACACAGAGACCAGCACACACACACTAGTGCACACACACACACAACATAATTGTGGCAGCAGCAGGCAGCCATGCAGAGTTCAGTGATGAGGAACATCAACAGTCACAATGGCATGGAGTGTAGAAAGTGGCCCTGCATTATCCACTGTGCTCGAGCCTGCCTGCTAGAGGGATGGAGGGATCATTATGACAACGAGACGGGAGAAAGGAACGGTGGCAGAGAAGGAAAGAGGAGGAAAAAGAGAAAGAGACCTAGCGTATAGGCAGTTGATTTGCTTATGCATTCAGGGCTGATTGTGTCAGAGTTGCAAGTCTTATTGCATTGCTAATTTCTGTTATTTGCGGTGTAGCTGGGCTGGCACAGAGGGCTGCAGTGTGTCTCCCTCATGGAGAATCTGAGAACCTGGGGGTAGGAGGTCGGAAAGGGCTTTAAGGAATCTCTGTCAGTTGTCCCCTCTTAAGCAAATAAGCGTCTGCAGATCTGGAGCGGTATCAAAAGAGAGAGAGAGAGAGACAGGTTTGCAAAAAAAAGGGTTCACAGACTGTTTCAAATTACCCTCAGTCAGTCAGATCCTGCGAAATGAATGTGACGAGTCCAGATTTTGTATTTTTGTTGCAATTACCCCCACAACTCCAGATTAATTCCTAGCAGGCTCTGTGTGATGGTGCTGCGTGGCGCAGAGCAGGTGGCAGCCATATTGGAGGATGACAGAGAGTGTGTAGAGACCCACGCCTGGCCTAATAAAACAGACTGTGTACACCGGTAAGCGTATGTGATCACATGAATTTAATGAGTTTTGTTGTTCCAGACTATCCCTGTCGCGTCCGGCGGGTCAGTCACACACGCATCGCACACGCACAACCGCCCACACACTCTCCCACGCACCACCTCCACTTACTACGCTCCTAGCCAATTTTACATCATGCTTTTGATCGTTTAACTCCTCCTAACCATCCCTTCTTTGGATGTGCTGATTGGGTAGTTGTTTCTATGTGTGTGATTGCTTGGTGCTGTATAGTACTCGCTAGTGAATGCTTGTCGTGCGGGTGTGTAGTGAGGTCCTGCTGTGTCTCTTATACCCAGATGACATTCTTCTGGTATTTCATGCTTAAACCCCATGAAACAACCTAACTCTGACATCGCTTGTCCCACTCCCATACATCTCTCTCAATGCGATGATTTGCCGGGCACTCTATAACCTAGCTACACTCAATACGGTCTGCTACTGCCATCCTATTCGCAGGACACTCCACAACGTCTTAGGCGCCTTACACGCTTTTTACAGACTTCATCTTAGCTCTCACCCTTCGTGGCTTCCTCTACGATTGATTCAGCTAGACCCAGGTCCGCTGCAGCCGCCGGTCTGAGTCCACCCAGGAACACCGTTTCTAGCACCCTCTCTCTGCCTACTGCTCTCGTGACTACAGCTTTCGTTCACATGCTTTGTGTATTGTGTTCTCACCTCTCGTTATTCCTACCTGGTAATTCCGGCCAACCCCAACCCCTCTATCCCCTCACCCGCTTGTGGCCATATACCGTGTGTGATCCTTCCTTTCTCTGCCAGTCGCCTCCACTAAACCCACCAACCCGTGCTCAGCGCTCCGGCGTATGGGGTGGTATGAGTTTATGCTGTGGGCCTTATGGTATACAAGCTGGGTCTCGTTAACACTGGAAGCATACCCTGCTCTCAAGAGTAGCAAGAGACAAAAAACCCCAAAGACACGAGTCCCCGGCCACACCAGGCGTCCCTGAAACGATAAACATGAGAGACCGGGAGACGAGCAGACATAAGCAATAGGGCGCTCCCTACACGACCATCGCAAAGAATCACCGCACTTAAACTACTCAACTGAACGGGACGCATGTGTGACCAGTGCACACGAAACACAGGGAATACAACCTGCTTTAGCTCACTATAGTGCATGCACAACATCACCGAATTTGGTCAGCAGGGCATATGGGTTCACGCTTCGCGTGTAGTCAGTGTGCCTTAGATATGCACGTTTACAGATCTTAAATTGACACGTTCAGCTTGGGAGGCAGTCGATCGCTGCGGAGGACTT
>CAEFZP010002818.1:0-32377 GCA_903064625.1 Mallotus villosus
CCCGTCTCTCTCTCTCCACGTCTCTCTCTCCCCCGTCTCTCTCTCTCCCCCGTCTCTCTCCTCCACGTCTCTCTATCGTTCTCCCCCGTCTCCTCGCTCTTCTCCCCGTCTCTCTCTCTCCCCCGTCTCTCTCTCTCACCCGTCTCTCCCCCTTTCTACCATTCCCCAAGACAGATGCTCCATTCCAGCAGTTAACACTTCCTAAAGAACTATGGCACTCTCTCTACCTCTCCAGCCACACACACACACACACACACTTCTCTCAGGGTAGACCGGGTCTGACGTGTGCCTGTGGGACAGGCTAGGATCCTCTGGTACCACCTATCTTGTCTGTTTCCAGGACAGAGCCAGGCTGGAGAGCAGGGGGCCGTGCAGCAGACCTACTATCCCTTCTGGAACTAACTACTTCTGACACCTCCCTCTCAGACTCACACACAGGTAAGTAATCATGGCACATTTCAACAACCTAGTCCCTCAGCAGTGTTTCCAGAGGTCCCTGCCCTGCCTGAAGCAGCACGAGCAGCTCCTCCAGGAGGAGAGCCAGGAGGAGCTGCAGGCTCCAGGAGGAGAGGAGGAGGAGCTGCAGGCTGCAGGAGGAGAGGAGGAGGAGCTGCAGGAGGAGAGGAGGAGGAGCTGCAGGCTGCAGGAGGAGAGGAGGAGGAGCTGCAGGCTCCAGGAGGAGAGGAGGAGGAGCTGCAGGAGGAGGAGCTGCAGGCTCCAGGAGGAGAGGAGGAGGAGCTGCAGGAGGAGAGGAGGAGGAGCTGCAGGCTGCAGGAGGAGAGGAGGAGGAGCTGCAGGAGGAGAGGAGGAGGAGCTGCAGGCTGCAGGAGGAGAGGAGGAGGAGCTGCAGGCTGCAGGAGGAGAGGAGGAGGAGCTGCAGGCTCCAGGAGGAGAGGAGGAGGAGCTGCAGGCTCCAGGAGAGGAGGAGGAGCTGCAGGCTCCAGGAGGAGAGGAGGAGGAGCTGCAGGCTCCAGGAGGAGAGGAGGAGGAGCTGCAGGCTCCAGGAGGAGAGGAGGAGGAGCTGCAGGCTCCAGGAGGAGAGGAGGAGGAGCTGCAGGAGGAGAGGAGGAGGAGCTGCAGGCTCCAGGAGGAGAGGAGGAGGAGCTGCAGGAGGAGAGGAGGAGGAGCTGCAGGCTCCAGGAGGAGAGGAGGAGGAGCTGCAGGAGGAGAGGAGGAGGAGCTGCAGGCTCCAGGAGGAGAGGAGGAGGAGCTGCAGGAGGAGAGGAGGAGGAGCTGCAGGCTCCAGGAGGAGAGGAGGAGGAGCTGCAGGCTGCAGGAGGAGAGGAGGAGGAGCTGCAGGCTCCAGGAGGAGAGGAGGAGGAGCTGCAGGCTCCAGGAGAGGAGGAGGAGCTGCAGGCTCCAGGAGGAGAGGAGGAGGAGCTGCAGGCTCCAGGAGGAGAGGAGGAGGAGCTGCAGGCTCCAGGAGGAGAGGAGGAGGAGCTGCAGGCTCCAGGAGGAGAGGAGGAGGAGCTGCAGGAGGAGAGGAGGAGGAGCTGCAGGCTCCAGGAGGAGAGGAGGAGGAGCTGCAGGAGGAGAGGAGGAGGAGCTGCAGGAGGAGAGGAGGAGGAGCTGCAGGCTGCAGGAGGAGAGGAGGAGGAGCTGCAGGAGGAGAGGAGGAGGAGCTGCAGGCTCCAGGAGGAGAGGAGGAGGAGCTGCAGGCTCCAGGAGGAGAGGAGGAGGAGCTGCAGGAGGAGAGGAGGAGGAGCTGCAGGCTGCAGGAGGAGAGGAGGAGGAGCTGCAGGAGGAGAGGAGGAGGAGCTGCAGGCTCCAGGAGGAGAGGAGGAGGAGCTGCAGGCTCCAGGAGGAGGAGCCAGGAGGAGCTGCAGGCTCCAGGTGTTCTGTGTCTCTGAGCGGGGGAGAGACTCTGGCCGGTCCTCAGGGGGGGGTAAATCCTCCCTGCTTCCCGAGGAGGCGCGGGGATTGTGTTACTGACTGGGTGAGCAGAGGAGAGGACGTCCTCCTGTGGGTTTATGTCTGGGTCTGGGGTCTGGATCTGGGGTCTGGGTCTGGGGTCTACCGGCTGGCCCCTGGTGGGCCTTGTGATTGGTGACCGGGGCTTGATGCTTGATTCCCAGAAGGTGTGAGTGAGGAGTGCTGTGCTTCCTGTGTCTCATAGCCGTTTATTAGCTCTGTACAGGCAGTGTTACTGTGTGTGTTCCTTAGGACATCCTGCAGGGGAAGCTGGACAGACACATTCAGAAAACCCCAACAGGAGAAGCAGAGTCACTCACTACTGCACTCTGTTGGTCAGACAGGGTCACTGCAATCTGAAGCTCACTTAACCTGGCACACAAATCACACACAAATCACAGACCCACACACTCAGCAGGTAAGACCGAAGGAGTGGTTATAACAAGCACACAGCGGCCAGGATGAAGTTTGAGCTCACATCCTGCCGGGTAAGTCAACTTCCTGTGGTCAGCCTCACCTGGTTTGGGTGCTGCAGGGGCTGGTTGGGGTGCTGCGGGGGCTGACCTGCTCTCAGAAACGTCAGCAGCAGGTTTTCTAGCAGGTTTTCTAGCAGGTTCTGAACTCTTGTCCTCCTGGATGGAGGTGACAGAAGGCGTCTCCTCCTCAGAGCAGCGAGAGGACCGCTCCATCACCCCCCCCATCACCCCCCCCTCCTGCATCACACCCCCCTCCTGCATCACACCCCCCTCCTGCATCCCCTCCTGCAAGAACGAGTCCATGGGCTCTCCTGTCAGGACAGAAGCACAGAATCAATCACCATGCCTACCACACACACACAACACAGTATCAATCACCATGCCTACCACACACGCACAACACAGTATCAAACCCCATGCCTACCACACACACACACACACAACACAGTATCAATCACCATGCCTTACCACACACACACACAACACAGTATCAATCACCATGCCTACCACACACACACACAGCACAGTATCAATCACCATGCCTACCACACACACACACACAGTATCAATCACCATGCCTACCACACACACACACACAACACACACACACACACACACACACACAGTATCAATCACCATGCCTACCACACACACACACACACACACACAACACAGTATCAATCACCATGCCTACCACAAACACACACACAGCATCAATCACCATGCCTACAACACACACACACAGCACAATATCAATCACCATGCCTACCACACAGACACACACACAACACAGTATCAATCACCATGCCTACCACACACACACACAACACAGTATCAATCACCATGCCTACCACACATACCCAACACAGTATCAATCACCATGCCTACCACACACGCACAACACAGTATCAATCCCCATGCCTACCACACACACACACAACACAGTATCAATCACCATGCCTTACCACACACACACACACACACAACACAGTATCAATCACCATGCCTAACACACACACACACAGCACAGTATCAATCACCATGCCTACCACACACACACACACACAACACAGTATCAATCACCATGCCTACCACACACACACACACACACACAACACAGTATCAATCACCATGCCTACCACACACACACACACACACACAGTATCAATCACCATGCCTACAACACACACACACAGCACAATATCAATCACCATGCCTACCACACACACACACACACAACACAGTATCAATCACCATGCCTACCACACACACACACAACACAGTATCAATCACCATGCCTACCACACACACACAACACAGTATCAATCACCATGCCTACCACACACACACAACACAGTATCAATCACCATGCCTACCACACACACACACACACAACACAGTATCAATCACCATGCCTACCACACACACACCACAGAACATGCAGCCCAGCCCTCATCTCCACACATCTCACCTCCACTCCCTACTGCAGGCATCTCCCCTTTAGACAGAAACTTGTTCATCTTCTTCAGGGTCTTTTTCTGGGTTTTGGAAGGCTGGAAGTTCAAGGCATGGCACCTTCACAGAGAACATCCTTTATTAATCGTTTAATGTTGACTGAACCAAAACCTGCTGGCCATTATGAATAACAGTTACTGAAATCCTTTCATGTGTCAGGTTCCAGTGAAGAGGAAGGTGGTTCTGTTGGGTGGCCCTGGGCCTCACCTGATGCTGTACTGTGGACAGCACGTCTTGTTCATGATGGGCTTGTAAACATACTTCCCACTTCTGAAAGGAAAACACACAGAACAAGAGAAGCTAAAGCATTTAGACCACTGAGTGAGACGCTGTTTCCCAACACTGAGATGCTGTTGGGAGGAGTGTTGGGAGGTGTGTTAGGTCATCTCACCGTCTCCATCCTCTGTCGATGAGGTCCTGGTAGTCCTGTACTGTCATGGCGTGGGACCACATCCCTGAGAAACAGACACACAACATGACGTCTGGGGTCATGACCCTCACCGCCTGTAGGTCCCTCTCGGTCCAGGGTCATGACCCTCACCTCCTGTAGGTCCCTCTCGACCCTAGGGAGGGATGTTTCCCACAGTGCTCAGGGAGGGAAACACACAGACCTCTGGGATGTCATGGTAACGGCCTCAGGGCCCCCTTGTCCCAGAAGAGATGTAATCTCTCTGTTTCCACCTCCCAGTACACACACACACACAAGCTACATTTCCAAAGCAAACTTATCAGTCTATGAATAAGAAAGCAGAGTACAGAGTTGATCTCCTCTCCTATTGTCTCTCTGGTCTACACAAACACTCCTGCCTACTGATTTACTGGGAGTGCATTTGGAGCCAATCGATATCCATAAATGTTCTTGGCAAAATATGATGCAGCCATGACTGTAGACTAGAGTGGACAACTCCCTTCCAGCTGAAGCAGCTCCACCTCCCACACACCCTGGGCTCTACCCCAGCCCACCTCCCACACACCCTGGGCTCTACCCCAGCTCCACCTCCCACACACCCTGGGCTCTACCCCAGCCCACCTCCCACACACCCTGGGCTCTACCCCAGCTCCACCTCCCACACACCCTGGGCTCTACCCCAGCTCCACCTCCCACACACCCTGGGCTCTACCCCAGCTCCACCTCCCACACACCCTGGGCTCTACCCCAGCTCCACCTCCCACACACCCTGGGCTCTACCCCAGCTCCACCTCCCACACGCCCTGGGCTCTACCCCAGCTCCACCTCCCACACACCCTGGGCTCTACCCCAGCCCACCTCCCACACACCCTGGGCTCTACCCCAGCTCCACCTCCCACACACCCTGGGCTCTACCCCAGCCCACCTCCCACACACCCTGGGCTCTACCCCAGCTCCACCTCCCACACGCCCTGGGCTCTACCCCAGCTCCACCTCCCACACACCCTGGGCTCTACCCCAGCCCACCTCCCACACACCCTGGGCTCTACCCCAGCTGAAGCAGCTCCACCTCCCACACACCCTGGGCTCTACCTCCCACACACCCTGGGCTCTACCTCCCACACACCTGGGCTCTACCCCAGCCCACCTGTGGGATAGAACAGACCACCTGGTCACACCTGATCTGCACCAGAGAAAGGGCTCCATTCAGGTGTGCTGAGACTGTGGGAGACACAGAGAGGAAGCTGCTGAAATGTAAGATGGTTCTGACAGGCTGGTTCTGACAGGCTGGTTCTGACAGGCTGGTTCTGACAGGCTGGTTCTCTGGTCCACACAGGAGCAGCACAGGTGACAAGGTTACTGCTTCTATGAGTCTGGCCTCTCTGCCTGCCCCCCCCCACCACCATGGGATTAAGCACGGTGCCTCGTCCTTCCTCCCTGGCCCCGGTGCCTCGTCCTTCCTCCCTGGCCCTGGTGCCTCGTCCTTCCTCCCTGGCCCCGGTGCCTCGTCCTTCCTCCCTGGTCCTGGTGCCTCAGGGGTTAACTGCATGCCCTGGGATTATCACCCTGGGATTACACTACCCTCCCTGCTCTCTTCTCAACTCTCCTCCATTGACTGGGACTGCCTGAGCCCTTATTATAGCCATCCCTCCCAGCCTCCACACACCTCGTTACACTCCCAGACGCGTGACATCCTCTATCTGACATCCTCTATCTGCTTACACAGCCGTTTATAGCTCTGTCTCAAAGGCAGGTGTGCCAGCGTCGGAAGGGGTTACAGTACTGGAAGCCCTTGTGTTCATGACAGACTCCTGGCCCATGAAGACTGGAGGGACAGGGTTAGCTTAGTGGTTAGAGACTCCAGACTGAGCTGAAGCCACCGTGTGGGCTGACTGATGACTGAGGTTACATGACAAACCTGCAGTCTAACCAAACTAACAGGTGGTTGGTAAAGAAGGGAGCTCCATGCTGCTACTTTCAGGTTCCCCCCCCGTTCACAGTGTTCATTTCCTAGAACTCACATTTGATAATGATTAAGCCAGTGTGTCCTCTCTCCTACACACACACTGGAAGCTCCTAATATGGTCACTGGAGAGAGAGGCCTGAACTCTGCTCTTCAGGTGATATGGAACAGGAGTGTATGTGTGAACTGAGATAACCTGGGCCAGGCAGTGTTCAGTGTGTGGTTCAGGAGGAACAGGTTAGATAAATGAACTGAGATAACCTGGGTCAAGCAGTGTTCAGTGTGTGGTTCAGGAGGAACAGGTTAGAGTGTGTGAACTGAGATAACCTGGGTCAAGCAGTGTTCAGTGTGTGGTTCAGGAGGAACAGGTTAGAGTGTATGTGTGAACTGAGATAACCTGGGTCAGGCAGTGTTCAGTGTGTGGTTCAGGAGGAACAGGTTAGATAGATGAACTGGGATAACCTGGGTCAGACAGTGTTCAGTGTTCGGTTCAGGGGTATCTGGCTGAATGTGCAGCTATACAGTGATCATAAACATGTAGGCTATAAGTATCCACTCGTCAACGACTAATGGTTGTAAAGTCAACATTGAGAAAATGACACAAGTGCCTGACATTTCCTGGCAGTGTGAAACTTGTCGATGACAGGAACTCTTCACCCAAGGCAAAGTGTCCATGCGTCTGTTACAAAGAGCAGGACAAACTTTCATTTGAATGCCTTATGTAGTACCCTAGTTCACTGGACTGAACCCGCTCATAATGCCTTATGTAGTACCCTAGTTCACTGGACTGAACCCGCTTATAACTCACAGCTGATCCTCGGCTTCCTCTTTGACAGGCCAAGTGAAAGCGACAGCTGGTTGTCTAGCTAACTGGTTAGCGATAGCTATCAAGCTAGCTAGCTCGCTGGCAGATACCAACACTGCTCTCTACTAGCTTGTTAGCTAGTTAGCCAAGACGCTAACTTCTTTATTTCCCTAATACAGTACTGTGAAGAAACTCAAGGAAACACAACCACCACCAGTCATTACACAGGATGCAGCTGTATACTAGATTTGAGGAAAGCTGTCACAAGTTATGCTACGTAGCCTAGCTACATATCTAACATTGGCAACTTGCTATGGAACGACGATCCTTGTTTTATTTGCCTGGGCAGCCCCGTTTACGATTGAATCTCGTTGCATTCGATTTCGTGGGCAGTAAGTGACAAACTTAGGTTTGGCTGGCACCGCACACTTTTAACTTGTGCATCTAAAATATGTTAGACGTTTCATGAGAACCCGCCGTTTTTAAGTCACTAGTAGGTTTTGTTTGTTTGAGTACTGGGTTCTCACGCTCGTCTGGCCTGGTCACGTGACAGGACATGTCTAGTCATAGCAGAACGAGTGAAAATGCTAAAGTCTCCTGGCTAGCCTGCGTTAGCTAGTAGTCAGCGGTGCATTATACCACTTTAAAGTAATACTGCTAATGAATTGAAAGGAAAAAACAGATGACTTAAAAACTTAGCTTACCATGAGAGAAGTTGCCTTTTTCATTTTTACAGTAACCGCAACGATAACCGTCATCTCCCCCGAAATATTCCACTATTGTGTACGAGCCACCAGCCATCGTGTCCGGTGTGTAGCAGGGCAGCAGACCGGGCGGTTAAAGAGAGCCGCCCCCCTGCGAGGCACAGCTGATGCTGGACACGGAACAGCTTTGATTCAGGACAGGCCGTCCGCTGTCATCCTGAATTGGCAATGCACACTATTGGTGATCTGTACTTCCGACCTATTAATTTAAATAGTTTGTAAACGCATTTTACCAATATTGGGGATAACTTGCAACTACTACTTGCAACCGGGAACACAATACAATTATTTATATAAAACCAAAAGAGGCTGAACAAGTGGAAATGAATAGGCCTACTTGGCCATGTGTGTGTGGTCATGATATCGTTTCAAACTGGTTCATAACCACATATAGGCCTACTGTAATGGTTCATATACTATATAACTACATGGTTGGTTGACTGTGTTTTTCCTCCGCAACAAATACAGAGTTTGCAACTCTATTATCCGAGAGGCCAGCTTTGTTTGTGTGACAATAGCTTTACATCCACAGGGCGTATGTGGATGACATGTGCTCACACTAGTCGTGGGGGAATAGAACAGTTTGTGCTGACAGGATAACTCACCTGATTTTAATAACAAAGCTTGGTTCTTCTTTTCAGACACATAAATGGCTCAGGGTAGTGGACAGGCGTGTCCTGTCGACCTTTGCAGTCACGATGGGCAAGGTAAGCACACACTACTCTCACTGAAAGATAGAATAACATATCACACTACCTTTTCATGTCAGATGTATTCAATAGTCGGTCATAATGATTTGATGTTGACACTACCTTTTCATGTCAGATGTATTCAATAATCGGTCATAATGATTTGATGTTGCATGTCAGTCTTCTTTGTGGATGGTTAGTAGGCCCGTTCAATTCCATATCTTTCATGTAGGCCAATATCCGGTTCTAAATGCGAATAAAGTAGTCATATTTTTGTAATGTACCGTAATATATAGCCTAGCCTATTCTTAGTAGTGTACAGTACTATAGTCAATAAAGTATCTTCATTAAACGTTGACTCCTCTGCTCAGATCATCTTTTACGAGGGCAGGAATTTCGAGGGCCGTCACTATGAGTGCAGCGGTGACTGTACCGACATGCACTCACACTTCTCCCGCTGCAACTCCATCCGCGTGGATAGCGGCTGCTGGATGGCCTACGAGAAGCCAAACTACTCCGGTTACCAGTACATACTGACCCAGGGCAAGTACCCCGACCACCACCGCTGGTCTGGCTTCAACGACTGCCTCCGTTCCTGCAGAATGATTCCTGCTGTAAGACCCGTTACCGTTCACTAACAGACCTGATGAGTAGTACAGTAACGCGATGTCAGTATGGTAGATCTACTACATTCTGGAACCCTTATATCCAGGCAGTTGTATTCACAGTTGATAATGCATCCAGCCAGGTCCATGTTACTGTACACGTGTTTGATTAGTCACAAGGTGATGGTACCCTCCCTGGTACACGTGTTTGATTAGTCACAAGGTGATGGTACCCTCCCTGTGTGCAGTACAGCGGGAGCTACAGGATGAAGATCTTCGAGAGGTCAGACTTCGGGGGGAAGATGACAGAGCTGAGTGACGACTGCCCCAACCTGCATGACCGCTTCCACCAGCGGGACGTGTCATCCTGCAGCGTCATGGAGGGCTACTGGATCCTGCACGAGCATCCCAACTACCGCGGCCGCCAGTACTTCCTGCGCCCCGGAGAGTACAACAAGCACGGTGACTGGGGCAGCCTCAGCACCACCATCGGCTCCGTGCGCCGCGTCACTGAGCTCAAACAGACCCAGTAGAGCTGCGGAGTACCAGCCTGACCCCAGCTCACACCCCCAGCCTGACCCCAGCCTGACCCCAGCTCACACCCCCAGCCTGACCCCAGCCTGACCCCAGCCTGACCCCAGCTCACACCCCCAGCTTGACCCCAGCCTGACCCCAGCTCACACCCCCAGCTTGACCCCAGCCTGACCCCAGCTCACACCCCCAGCCTGACCCCAGCCTGACCCCAGCTCACACCCCCAACCTGACCCCAGCTCACACCCCCAGCCTGACCCCAGCCTGACCCCAGTCTGACCCCAGCCTCACACCCCCAGCCTGACCCCAGCCTGACCCCAGTCTGACCCCAGCCTCACACCCCCAGCCTGACCCCAGCCTCACACCCCCAGCCTGACCCCAGCCTCACACCCCCAGCCTGACCCCAGCCTCACACCCCCAGCCTGACCCCAGCCTCACACCCCCAGCCTGACCCCAGCTCACACCCCCAGCCTGACCCCAGCTCACACCCCCAGCCTGACCCCAGCCTGACCCCAGCTCACACCCCCAGCCTGACCCCAGCTCACACCCCCAGCCTGACCCCAGCTCACACCAGGGGGCTGGGAGCACGCCCACCACAGGGCCTACATCAGGGGAGAGAGACACCTGGATGAGGCTGGCTGAACACAGGCTGGGTTGTCCTGGTGTAGCTGTGATAAAGGCCTAGAGGCAGGAGGCAGGAGTCAGCTCTATGGAGGCGCGCGTGCACACTCACACACACAGAGAGAGAGAGAGAGAAGACAAACAGACTTGTGTCCACTAGAACAGAAGTAGATGCACTAACAGACCTGTGTATAGTAGGACAGCAGCAGTCACTAACAGACCTGTGTATAGTAGGACAGTAGCAGTCACTAACAGACCTGTGTATAGTACGACAGCAGCAGTCACTAACAGACCTGTGTATAGTAGGACAGTAGCAGTCACTAACAGACCTGTGTATAGTAGGACAGCAGCAGCAGTCACTAACAGACCTGTGTATAGTAGGACAGCAGCAGTCACTAACAGACCTGTGTATAGTAGGACAGCAGCAGCAGTCACTAACAGACCTGTGTATAGTAGGACAGCAGCAGTCACTAACAGACCTGTGTATAGTAGGACAGCAGCAGTCACTAACAGACCTGTGTATAGTAGGACAGCAGCAGTCACTAACAGACCTGTGTATAGTAGGACAGCAGCAGTCACTAACAGACCTGTGTATAGTAGGACAGTAGCAGTCACTAACAGACCTGTGTATAGTAGGACAGCAGCAGCAGTCACTAACAGACCTGTGTATAGTAGGACAGCAGCAGTCACTAACAGACCTGTGTATAGTAGGACAGCAGCAGTCACTAACAGACCTGTGTATAGTAGGACAGTAGCAGCCAGTCACTAATGCAGTGTTGCAGCTTCACAGCAGCAGCTAACAAGGATCCTGCGTTCATGTTTGTGGTGTTTTAACTCCTGAAGTTCATCTGTTTAAGACCCGTCAGCCTGTCTATGTAGCATGTGTAGAACACCAAGAGCTCAACACAGTTGCTGTGTGAAAGGTTTAGCAATTAAATGTTGTTTTTGATATTAAATTCCAGTAAATCAAAATAAAACAGGGTGTAATGATCATTAAATAATTTGCCTACTCATTAAATAATACATTTGTAAACCAAGGCTTCAAACTATTTATTTTGCGACATATTTATAAATGTGACAAATATGAAACAGTACCTCAAATATATAACTGTCCAGAAGAACATTTATTGAAATCTGAAGGCAGACAATAACCAAAACGTATTTTCAGCAAAGACATGCCCAGACGTTGTACTGTACGAACACCCTGACACTCAAACTCACACGGTCCACATCACCATGGAGACAGTAGAATGTGTTCACTATCTCAAAGGACCCGAGCGAGGAGATGACGGAGTGTCAGTAACATCCATGAGGCCTCCTTAGCCGTGTCCACACGCACAGGCCTCCTGATCCTGTGAGCAGGCCAGGGGGCCAGCAGGCCAGGGGGCCAGCAGGCCCAGGTCCTGGTGTCCTGGTGTTCTGGTGTCCTGGCTCCAAGGAGACGGGCTCAGGAGGAGCTCAGTGGAGACGGCCTGGGAGCTCCCAGTCACACAAGCAGCAGAAAGAACAACAGCTGGTCTAGAATGGACCAGATCCGTACTAACAGGAGGGGGTCTATGTTAGCAGTCTGTAGTATCAGGAGTGGGTCTGTGTTAGCAGTCTGTAGTATCAGGAGGGGGTCTGTGTTAGCAGTCTGTAGTAACAGGAGTGGGTCTGTGTTAGCAGTCTGTAGTAACAGGAGTGGGTCTGTGTTAGCAGTCTGTAGTAACAGGAGTGGGTCTGTGTTGGCAGTCTGTAGTATCAGGGGGGGTCTGTGTTAGCAGTCTGTAGTATCAGGAGTGGGTCTGTGTTAGCAGTCTGTAGTAACAGGAGTGGGGGTGTGTTAGCAGTCTGTAGTATCAGGGGGGGGTCTGTGTTGGCAGTCTGTAGTATCAGGGGGGGTCTGTGTTAGCAGTCTGTAGTAACAGGAGTGGGGGTGTGTTAGCAGTCTGTACTAACAGGAGGGGGGGTGTGTTAGCAGTCTGTAGTAACAGGAGTGGGTCTGTGTTAGCAGTCTGTAGTAACAGGAGGGGGTCTGTGTTAGCAGTCTGTAGTATCAGGAGGGGGTCTGTGTTAGCAGTCTGTAGTAACAGGAGTGGGTCTGTGTTAGCAGTCTGTAGTAACAGGAGGGGGTCTGTGTTAGCAGTCTGTAGTATCAGGAGGGGGTCTGTGTTAGCAGTCTGTAGTAACAGGAGGGGGTCTGTGTTAGCAGTCTGTAGTATCAGGGGGGGTGTGTTAGCAGTCTGTAGTAACAGGAGTGGGTCTGTGTTAGCAGTCTGTAGTATCAGGGGGGGTGTGTTAGCAGTCTGTAGTATCAGGAGGGGGTGTGTTAGCAGTCTGTAGTATCAGGAGGGGGTCTGTGTTGGCAGTCTGTAGTAACAGGAGGGGGGGTGTTTACAGTTCAGTGTGGTAGAGCTAACAAACCTCTGGGTTATTAGTCATTCCTGGTGATGCTGTCCAGAACCGGCATGGTTCCTAGCTGAGGTTCCTCTGAGGAACAGGAATGTTCTCGTGGAGGAACTTCATGCTGCCCTGCTCTGAGAAGTCCACTGCTGTTTGTCCGTCTCCCCGCAGGACCCACTTGGTGGTGAGCAGCCCCTCCAGGCCCACAGGCCCTCGGGCATGGATCCTGGCTGTGCTGATGCCAACCTCCGCTCCTGGAACACAACAAGCCAGTCAGCAGAGAGAACCATGCTGGCTGCACCCAGAGCAGAGCTTGCCCCCAGGAGATCTACTCACACAGGAGATCTACTCCCCCGGGAGATCGACTCCCCCGGGAGATCTACTCCCCCAGGAGATCTACTCCCCCAGGAGATCTACTCACCCAGGCCGAAGCGGTAGCCGTCAGCAAAGCGAGTGCTGGCGTTCCAGAACACACACGCGCTGTCCAGCTGCTGCAGGAACTGCTCTGCTGTCTCCTCTGAACACAACACAACACAAGTCATCTGGAGACTGATCACTCTGGACGAGGCTTTCTGTCTGTGTGTGTGTGTGTGTGTGTGTGTGTGTGTGGGTGTGTGTGTGTGTGGCTGTGTGTGGGTGGGTGGCTCTGTGTGTGTGTGTGTGTGTGTGTGTGTGGCTGTGTGTGTTCTCACCGTTCTCAGTGACGATGGCGTCGGTGTGGGAGCTGCCGTACTTGTGGATGTGGTCCACGGCGTCCTGCATGCTGTCCACCACCTCGATGCAGCACTCCAGGTCCCCGTACTCAGTCCTCAGGGACTTGACCTCCGACGGGCTGAAGGTCAGGTAGGACGCGAACTTGGGCCCCGCATGGATCTTGACCTGGGAGAACACAACACTGTGTTACCATACACACTGTGGATAGATGGCAGGCTGTTTGCTGTGTGGTGTGTACCTGCTCTACTCAGAGCATACCTGCTCTACTCAGAGCATGTCTATGATCTGGTGTGGTGTGTGTACCTGCTCTACTCTGAGCATGTCTATGATCTGGTCAAACAAGGGTGTCCTCAGCAGATCTCTGTGGATGAGCAGCGTCTCCATGGCGTTGCAGGCAGCAGGGTAGTCACACTTGGAGTCTTTGACTGGAGAAACATCCAGACAGATCACCATGAGCTATTTACAGAACATCCTAGAAAACAGGCTTCCAAAGTGCAGAAGCTGGTGTCCTGTCCAATCAGCACACAACCTTCATCCTCCACAAGCCGTGTTCCTCTGACTCACTGATGTCCAGGGCCTTGTCGACGCTGGCCTCTGCATCCACGTACACGTGGCAGACCCCCTCGCTGTGGCCCAGCACGGGGATGCCCCTCGCCGCCCGCTGGATCTCCCTCACCAGCTGGGACGAGCCCCGGGGAATGATCAGGTCGATCAGCTGGTCCAGATGACACAGGTCCTCCACCTCCTCCCTGGTGCTCACCTGCGCACACGTGTAAAAAAGATAGATCTTTAGTGTCTGAGAAATTAAGAATGTAATGTCCCGCCCTCCCTGCCTGGCCATGAGAACACAGGGATATATTATCAACATGAATACTTTCTGGCCCTCCCCTGTCTCACCAGCTGAATGGCTTCCTTCACCCCGTGGATGGACAGCGCTTCCTGTGTGAGCTGGTGCAGGGTCCTGTTGGTGTTGGCGGCCTCCTTCCCCCCCTTCAGCAGCAGAGCGTTTCCACTGGCGATGGCCAAGGCTGACACCTGTGTCCAGGACAACGCCATCAGTCACACTCGCACACACAACAAGCCTCCCCACCATGTCCACCCCCTCAGCCTGTCCACCCCCTCAGCCTGTCCACCCCCTCAGCCTGTCCACCCCCTCAGCCTGTCCACCCCCTCAGCCTGTCCACCCCCTCAGCCTGTCCACCCCCTCAGCCTGTCCACCCCCTCAGCCTGTCCACCCCCTCAGCCTGTCCACCCTCTCAGTCTGACCTGACCTGGGGGAGACAGTCTGGCCGGGACTCGAAGATGACCAGCAGCACCCCGATGGGCACAGTGATCTGCTCCAGCTGCAGGTTGTTGGCCAGGCGGGTCCTGCGCAGCACGCGCCCCACGCTCTCCTGGGACGACACGGCGATCTGCCGCAGGCCGATGGCCAGGCTGTTCAGCTTGGAGGAGGACAGACTCAGACGGTTCAGCAGGGGAGCGGAGAGACGACCTGCAGGGAAACACAGAGACTCAGGAACTCAACTAGTCCTCTCTCACCCTGGACCTGATGAGACCAGCATGTCTCTCTAACCCTGGACCTGATGAGACCAGCATGTCTCTCTCACCCTGGACCTGATGAGACCAGCATGTCTCTCTCACCCTGGACCTGATGAGACCAGCATGTCTCTCTCACCCTGGACCTGATGAGACCAGCATGTCTCTCTCACCCTGGACCTGATGAGACCAGCATGTCTCTCTAACCCTGGACCTGATGAGACCAGCATGTCTCTCTAACCCTGGACCTGATGAGACCAGCATGTCTCTCTAACCCTGATGAGACCAGCATGTCTCTCTAACCCTGATGAGACCAGCATGTCTCTCTAACCCTGGACCTGATGAGACCAGCATGTCTCTCTCACCCTGGACCTGATGAGACCAGCATGTCTCTCTCACCCTGATGAGACCAGCACGTCTCTCTAACCCTGGACCTGATGAGACCAGCATGTCTCTCTAACCCTGGACCTGATGATGAGACCAGCATGTCTCTCTCACCCTGGACCTGATGAGACCAGCATGTCTCTCTCACCCTGATGAGACCAGCATGTCTCTCTCACCCTGGACCTGATGATGAGACCAGCATGTCTCTCTCACCCTGGACCTGATGAGACCAGCATGTCTCTCTCACCCTGATGAGACCAGCATGTCTCTCTAACCCTGATGAGACCAGCATGTCTCTCTAACCCTGGACCTGATGAGACCAGTATGTCTCTCTCACCCTGGACCTGATGAGACCAGCACGTCTCTCTCACCCTGGACCTGATGATGAGACCAGCATGTCTCTCTAACCCTGGACCTGATGAGACCAGTATGTCTCTCTCACCCTGGACCTGATGAGACCAGTATGTCTCTCTCTCACCCTGGACCTGATGATGAGACCAGCATGTCTCTCTCACCCTGGACCTGATGAGACCAGCATGTCTCTCTCACCCTGGACCTGATGAGACCAGCATGTCTCTCTCACCCTGGACCTGATGATGAGACCAGCATGTCTCTCTCACCCTGGACCTGATGAGACCAGCATGTCTCTCTCACCCTGATGAGACCAGTATGTCTCTCTCACCCTGATGAGACCAGTATGTCTCTCTCACCCTGATGAGACCAGCATGTCTCTCTAACCCTGGACCTGATGAGACCAGCATGTCTCTCTAACCCTGGACCTGATGATGAGACCAGCATGTCTCTCTCACCCTGGACCTGATGATGAGACCAGCATGTCTCTCTCACCCTGGACCTGATAAGACCAGCTCCATGTCTCTCTTGTATGTACCTGATGATGAGACCAGCTCCATGTCTCTCTTGTATGTACCTGATGATGTGGCCAGCTCCATGTCTCTCTTGGCGTTAAACCCGGTGTGACTCTCTGTTATTTGGCATGCCTGTGAGCCTGGCATGACAAATTGGGGGCTCGTCCGGGATTTGAACCCGGGACCTCTCATGCTGGGGTAATTGTGTTGGAGCTAAAGCTATTTGTTCCCTGTTAGGCAGAGCAGCGTTGATTCTTTGAGTTTCGCAGTTTTTTTTTGTAGTGTTGAGGTGAAAGCGGCTGGAGCGGTTGTCTCGGGAGCATCGCCGTGGTGGAGGGTTGTTGCCAGGGACTGGTCGCTTCCTTATATCAGCGGTATTGAGTGCGTAATTACCCGCCGCTTTTTAGAGGATTGCACTAAAGACTGCTGTTAAAGATTACGGACCATCATGAGATAGTCATCAGTGACAAGAGGCTGACAGATTCGGTGAAATCAGTATTGAAGGTGAACTTGCGGGAGCGGAAAGTGTTGCCGGGTAAACCAGGAAGCGTTGTGGGGGATGCTCCTGGTAGTACAAACTTTTCTTTTGAGCAACAGAAGGAGTTGCTGTTGTTGCAAATGGCACACGATAAAATTAAGTGCGAGGCTAGGATCAGCTTGGAGCGGGACAAGATGAGTTTGCTCAGCGATGGTAGGCTGAGCATGGAAGCTGTCCAAGCGTGGGGTGGAGAGAGGGTTTCTGCACATAGCCGGGTGCCGCATTTTGATCTGGTGGGGAACTTGAAGCTTGTTCCAAAGTTTAATGAGAAGGACCCTGAGATTTTTTTTTGCTATTTGAAAGAGTGGCGGACGCTAGGGGTTGGCCGGGCGCGGATCGCACGGTTATGTTACAGTGTGTACTGACCGGGAAGACGCAGGAGGCATATTCAGCGTTGTCAGTGACGGATAGTGTGAGTTATGAATCGGTGAAGGATGCGGTGCTTAAGGTCTATGAGATGGTGCCGGAGGCCTATTGTCAGCGGTTCAGGGAGGGTAGGAAAGAGGACAAGCAGTCCTACCTGGAGTTTGCACGAGAGCTGGCTAAATAAACTCATACTGTTTGGCGTTAAACCCGGTGTGACTCTGTTATTTGGCATGCCATTGAGCCGGGCATGACAAATTGGGGGCTCGTCCGGGATTGATGTTACAGTCTTACTGCTTAGACATACGCCACATCAAGGGGTCAGACGATGTGGTAGCGGATGCGTTGTCCCGTGCTCCTGTGATGTGATGACCCGTGTTGTATTAATCTCTCCTCTTCTGTGTGCAGGGTACTAGCAGGATCCTGGTGGAGGGGGAGTGCAGGCGGTATGTTTGTTTTGAAGGGGGTTTATTGTTGGTCGGGGTTCCTGTTAAGACCCCGTTCTTATGGGTGACGACCCCGCCTCTTCTCGTTGCTGGGAGAGCTACTCGTCTGTGCTGGTGTCCTTGTATTACAGATGCCCCGCAGGTGTGGCCAGCTCGTTCGTTATTGGGAACACCTGGGTCTGCTACTATAAGAGCACCGCCCACGGATTCCATGGGGATAGAGAGAGAGAGAGACGCGGGTGGAAACCTTGCTCCCTACTGCTCGTCTTGCACCAATATAACCCTAGGTGCTAAATAAACCCGGTGTGACTCTCTGGGGGATGTTATTTGGCATGCCTGTGAGCCGGGCATGACACTTTTATGTACCTGATGACGTGGCCAGCTCCATGTCCCTGTTGTTAGCGTTCAGGATCTCCTCCTTCTTCTCCGTCAGCAGGTCAGCCAGCCTGCAGATGATCTCTGATCTCTGATGAGCAGGACGGAAGCAGGACAGTTCAGGGACACTGAGCACCTCAGTACATACGGGTGAGGCCAGGGGGAGGGGTGGGGTTAGGGCGGTGTAGGTAGGGGGAGGGGTGGAGGGGGTTAGGGCGGTGTAGGGGTGGAGGGGGATAACTCACCTCCTCAGGGAGCAGAGAGGCGAGAGCACGCCCTCCCTGCCGGGCCATCTCTGTCTGCTGCTCCACCGTGGGGCCTGAGAACACAGGGATCACTCGAACCTTAACCCTGAGAACACAGCAGCCACCAAACCTCCTTCTGCAGGTCAGCATGTCTGCAGTGTGTGAGGGGGTCAGTGACTCACCTGCAGGTCAGCAGTGTGTGAGGGGTCAGAGAGGGGTCAGTGACTCACCTGCAGGTTTCACCTCTGAGAAGAAGGTGCCCACCTTCTTCCCCTCCACGATGTCAGTGATGACCTGACCTGTGACCTTGGGGTGGGTGCCGTTGGCGATGACGACCGACGTACCTCCCTGCAGCGCCCACAACGCTGCCTTCACCTGCAGACGCACCAACAGCACATGGTCAGGGTCTACCATCCTAGTACTGGTGACTACATCAGACCTCAGGAGCCCGTTGGACTGACCTTTGCTTCCATGCCCCCGATGCCCACCCTGGACTTGGTGCCGTAGGTGATAGACTGCTGGTCTCCTGGATAGAAGATGTCGATCAGCTTTGCATCGTCTGTGCCTGGAGGACTGTCATACAGGCCTGTAAAACACAGCAACAACAATCAGAACATGGAACACACTACACTTCTGAGCGATACAACATGGAACACACTACGCCTCTGAGATACAACATGGAACACACTACACATCTGAGAGATACAACATGGAACACACTACACCTCTGAGAGATACAACATGGAACACACTACACATCTGAGAGATACAACATGGAACACACTACACCTCTGAGAGATACAACATGGAACACACTACACCTCTGAGAGATACAACATGGAACACACTACACCTTTGAGAGATACAACATGGAACACACTACACCTCTGAGAGATACAACATGGAACACACTACACCTCTGAGAGATACAACATGGAACACACTATGCCTCTGAGAGATACAACATGGAACACACTATGCCTCTGAGAGATACAACATGGAACACACTACACCTCTGAGAGATACAACATGGAACACACTACACCTCTGAGAGATACAACATGGAACACACTACACCTCTGAGAGATACAACATGGAACACACTACACCTCTGAGAGATACAACATGGAACACACTACACCTCTGAGAGATACAACATGGAACACACTACACCTCTGAGAGATACAACATGGAACACACTACACCTCTGAGAGATACAACATGGAACACACTACGGCACCATGACTACGCCATGTGCTCACCTTCGACATCTGACAGGGCTATGAGGAGGTCAGCTTTCATCTCCACAGCCAGCCTTGCTGCCAAGCTGTCATTATCCTTGATGCTGATGACCTGCAAACACAACATGAACCGTGACGATGGAAACTATGGACTCAAATGATAACACACATCAGGATCAACAGAAGCCCATAATAACACACATCAGGATCAACAGAAGCCCATGCAGACTATCAAGGGATCATGCCCATCACCTTAACGACGCGCTTATATTAGCATGCACTATTAGCATTAGCTTACTGTGACTGTACCAGCTAGCCATCACCATCACCAACAAGATGCATTACCAGTAGCTTACTGTGACTGTGACTCTGCCAGCTAGCCATCACCTTCACCAACAAGATGCAATCCCAGCATGCCCGGCACATTACCCACATTTACCCCCTGCAGGTCGCTGTTAGGCACGGGCGGGGGCACCACCGCGTCGTTGGTGTTGATGATGGGGACGATGTTCATACGCAGCAGCTCATGCAGTGTGCTGTTCAGGTTCCTCCTCTTCTGCTCGTCGTGGAAGTCCAGGTTGGTCACCAGGATCTGCACACGCACACGCACACACACACACACACACACAGTCAGCAGCACCTCCAGCACTGAACACATGCTGGTTCATAGGATTTGTAAACTTTCACTGACCATCACACACACATGTGTTTATGTGTTGTGCATACCTGTGCGGTGCAGATGCTGTACTGTGTGAACATGGCTTCATATAAGGCCATGAGGCCACTCTGGCCAGCAGCAGCACAGGCCCGGGCCTCCAAAACTGGGACAGACTGACATCAGGACACAGGGACATCAGGACACCAGGGACACAGGGGACAGGATCAGCAAGTGAACAGGACATGAGTTAAACGACTTCCTCTTTGAGGCTGTGTACCATCTCTGTACCATTTCTTTGAGCTGGTTCTGTCCGGAGTGGAGGGCTTGTCTGACGCTCTGAGAGAGGAGAATCTCATGCCTCAGCCTCTGCCTCCCAAACGCCACGGCCCCGCTGGTGACAATCATCATTTCCCTGCCCTGGTTCTGCAGCACGGCCACCTGAGGATCACACCAGCGTCTTAACTTGGATGGTAATGAGATGTGGTGATGAGTCATCATCACACTCAGCTTTCCAGAGAGTAATACTGGGGTGACACACACACACACACACACAGACACCTGTCACACAGACACCGGTCACTCCTGATCTGAAGCACCTGCTCCACGACGGAGGCCAGACGGCCCAGGGCCAGTCCACACTCATCCCCCCTGGTTACCACAGCACTGCCCAGCTTCACCACCACGCGCTTCGCCTGCTTTAGCTCACTGCGGTGGGCAAACGACTTTCCATGGGAGCGAGTGAGCGGGACTGCAACAGACAAGCAGGCCTGGGTCAAGCCCTGTCTTCTCTCGTCAAGGTTAATAGAAACAGCAGTGTTAGGTTGTGGTGTTGAAAGGTAGCGAGCTACATACACTTGGCCTGTGACATGGCTCGGGTAATGACAGGGCAGACATTAGCCCGAGTAGGTCTGGATCGGAGGCGGGAACACAACGCGAACCGTTGAAACATCGCACTGTGACCTGAGGACTGCTGCCAAACAAAGTGATTAATAACCCTTAAGCACGGTAAAGTGGACTAAACACATACTTATCATCTACAAGCTTAGTAGTAGTCACTTCATAATAACTGGTTGAGTAGTGAAAGCACATTTCCCAACTCGCTGTCAGGAACATTTTGAGTCAAGTCAGCGTATAACTTGATTGTCTTTCTGACAATAATGGGACAGGACAGACTAACCAAGCTCGTCCTTGTGCCACGTTTTCACTGTACTGGTATAATACACGCTGATGTTAAAAGCTACTGTTAAAGAAACAGTTGCAAGAAATCGAACCTGTTTTTAGTTTTAAACTAACGGGCTGAGTGACAAAAAACACAACCGTGCTTTTGCCTGTAAATCTACTTTATTGATCTGAGCTCGCTAGCCTAGCACTAGCTATTTAACTTCAGCAAGTAGGCTACTATTTAGCGATAAAGTATAGCTACCAAGGCCAGGGTAATCGATTAATGGCAACAACAACTTCTAGAGCGAGAGGGTTCATTAAAATAATAGTTCAATGATCTTACCTATCAGTGACAATGTGGATCAAATGTTCCAGTTAGACCAGTGTGTTCTCGCTGCTAGCTGGGGAGCTAGGAAAAGACACGTCACAGCCTTGCTAGTACAGAGCTTCAGGGTGGGTACCCGCGTTTTAAATCACAGCGTAGCGTGGCTGGGCGGAGGTTTTTACTTTTATGTTAATATCTTCTCTATTTTATGAATATGATTGGAATGATTTAAAACATTCGATTATTGCATGGTCATTTCATGTCATAATTGTGCATGTTTAGCTCATATAGCAGATTATAGGGAAATATATTCTGTGCCAGGTCGAATTACTGTCTGGCGCAGACCACTTAAACGAGCGTACATGTTGCTGAGGAGTAGCACACGTGGACATGATTGTGTAAGTATGTTCTGCCAGAAGAGGGCAGCCGAAATCCATCAATGAAAAAGTTGCCTTCTTCTATTCAATAGCGAAAAAATAAATACAATTAATTGCTACGGTTTAATAACTGATCTATATCCCGTTTACGTCCGATTTGACTTCAATAGAACTAAATTGAAATGTGTGTAATGTTATTTAAACTGTCTAACATCCGGAACCACTTGCTGCAGGAGTGGTTGTCAAACTGCAAGCCTAGTCCAACACAACATACCGATGAAAACAAAACATGATGTCATTAAAGCCGATGCAAAGCTTTCTGGGAGCTTCCCAGGGAGACGCCATTTTGGATTTAAAGGGGCTGGTACAGCTATCACAAACAGCTCTCGGTGAGTACAAATATGGATTTAGACAATTTATTGTATTTATTTAACATCGTTTCAGATAACTTATTACTAATACAGTATACGATAAAAAAAAGGAAATGTTCCGGATGGTGACTATGGTTTAAATTGCAAAGGATAGCTAGCAAACCGCTGGCTGCCTCTAACAATGAGGAATGCTATTGATAGCTAGTACCTAGCTAATTTAGCTAATCTGAAAGTTTCTCGCTTGCTAGCGCTAGCTAAGAGAAGCTAACCAGCTAGTTAAATTAAGTAAACTTAAGAATTTATGCTTGCTTGTTTTTCTGACGAAATGCGACAACTTAACAGCAGGTTAATATTTGTAATCGAAAGTAGGAAAGTCTGTAGCTAACTAACAGAGTAGCATGCTGCTGGCAAACATCGCCAGTTGATGTGATGTCACAATCAAACCAGTTGATAAGGAGCTGGACTGAGGAAGCTAATCCGCTACTGTAGCAGTTGCTGCATACATGTAGAAGTGTCTCCACTTCAACTCTGAGAAAATCTGTTGGAGACGTAAGTCAAACGTTTATTAACTATTCGTTGCATGGTATACAATTATACCAGAGCATATCGTATCACATCCCCTAGGTTTCTCTTATCTCGTATGTCTAACGAGTCTAGCCGGCCGCCTAAAATGATCTTGTGTGATTGGTGTAACAATAAATCGGAACAACTCCCTCATCCACTCCGTAAACTTCATACACTAAACCTATGTATGCTTTGTAAATCTGTCCTAGTGGAGAACATCCTTCTGGTGAGCTCAGAATGTGTTCAGGGTGATTGATGAGCAGAAACGGTGTCATGTGCACTTTCCGCACAGCTGCTGCCCGCCCTGCCGCACCCTGGGTGGACGGGCTGCTCTGCCTGCCGCGCCCGGGGGGAGTACCGGGCTGCTCTGCCTGCCGCGCCCGGGGGGAGGGGGGGGGGTACCGGGCTGCTCTGCCTGCCGCGCCCGGGGGGAGGGGGGGGGTACCGGGCTGCTCTGCCTGCCGCGCCCGGGGGGAGTACCGGGCTGCTCTGCCGCGCCCGGGGGGAGGGGGGGGGGTACCGGGCTGCTCTGCCGCGCCCGGGGGGAGGGGGGGGGGTACCGGGCTGCTCTGCTTTGCCGCGCCCGGGGGGAGGGGGGGGGAGGGTATGGGAAACACAGGATGATGAAGTGATCCGGTGGTGTCCAGCTTTTCTGAGCAAGGAAATGTATCTCGTGACTAATGCACAGAGATCAAGGATTCAGGAACTGTACTGCTACTGCTTGAACCCTGACCTCAGCATTAAACAGTCTTAACACTGGAAACTCCCTCAGTGTAAATGATGACCCCAGCTGCAGTTCTTCCCCAGGATAGCAGCTCCTGTCTGTCTGAGCGAGACCGGTAACCCCGTTAACCCCGCGCCTGCCGTCTGGAACCATCACACATTGCAGATGTTCCTCGGGATGCTAGTTTTCCTTTTGGTTCAACTTGTGTGCTAGTGAGGGTTAGTGTTAGTCAGAGGTGGTTGTTGGATGCTGTTGGTGTGCTAGTGAGGGTTAGTGTTAGTCAGAGGTGGTTGTGGGATGCTGTTGGTGTGCTTGTGAGGGTTAGTGTTAGTCAGAGGTGGTTGTGGGATGCTGTTGGGAAGGATGACATCGCAGGAAGCTGTTTCCCCTGGAGAACATGAGCTTGTCAAATCCTCAGGGTCTCCTCTCACTGTAGAGCCAGGCCCTGGCCCCAGGTGACTGCAGAGTGCTGTCTGCAAGGTGACATTGTCTGTTGTTGTCTTGTGATGTGGCCAAACCTGTTTCAGCCGCCAGCACTCCTGGTTCTCCTCCTTCAGCCGCCAGCACTCCTGGTTCTCCTCCTTCAGCCGCCCGCAGCACTCCTGGTTCTCCTCCTTCAGCCAGCACTCCTGGTTCTCCTCCTTCAGCCGCCAGCACTCCTGGTTCTCCTCCTTCAGCCGCCAGCACTCCTGGTTCTCCTCCTTCAGCCGCCAGCACTCCTGGTTCTCCTCCTTCAGCCAGCACTCCTGGTTCTCCTCCTTCAGCCGCCAGCACTCCTGGTTCTCCTCCTTCAGCCGCCAGCACTCCTGGTTCTCCTCCTTCAGCCGCCAGCACTCCTGGTTCTCCTCCTTCAGCCAGCACTCCTGGTTCTCCTCCTTCAGCCGCCAGCACTCCTGGTTCTCCTCCTTCAGCCGCCAGCACTCCTGGTTCTCCTCCTTCAGCCGCTTCAGACGATGTTGTTCCCCTGAGGTGCTGTAGCACACGTGAAGGTCACCTCCACGTCCTCTGAGGTGTGTTGGACCCATTTATGATTACAATTTAAGATTGAATACATGAAACACAGGCTCTTTGTCTTCCTATAACAGCGAGTCTGTCACCTAGGTGTACCACTATGGTCATATGCAGTCTGGATCTGGGATATCTGCTATATAACAGCTGTGTTGAACAGGCAGATGTTGTGACAGCCCATCCCTGCACCTGGATAACTGAACACTGTTGAAGCTGCCTGAACATGCAGTAGCCAGTAGCCAGTAGCCAGTAGGCAGCCTAATCCAGGTCCTGTTTGAAAGGCAGTGTGATGGATGCTTCCATCCTTATCAAAGCACTGATGTGGGATTCTGTGGTGAGAGGAGCTCCAGCTCTCCACAGTCATCAGGGGAAGGAAGAGGAAGGTTGTTCTAAACCCCTCCCCCTGCTCTGACTCCTCCCCTCGGGTCTCCGGGGCGGGGCTAGGCTGCTCTCTTTGAGAACAGAGGGAAGGTCACACACACACACACACACTTCCTGCTGTCTTGTTCTAACCCTCCACTTTGCCTCTCTTCTCCATCTGAACACTCTGTGGAGGTGCTCTCTGCTTGGACAAGCCTGGCTCTGTCAAGCCTGGCTTTGAGGCTGTTCCTACCAGTCTGGCTGTGAGGCTGTTCTTACCAGCTGTGAGGCTGTTCTTACCAGTCTGGCTGTGAGGCTGTTCTTACCAGTCTGGCTTTGAGGCTGTTCTTACCAGTCTGGCTTTGAGGCTGTTCTTACCAGTCTGGCTTTGAGGCTGTTCCTACCAGTCTGGCTGTGAGGCTGTTCCTACCAGTCTGGCTGTGAGGCTGTTCTTACCAGCTGTGAGGCTGTTCTTACCAGTCTGGCTGTGAGGCTGTTCTTACCAGTCTGGCTTTGAGGCTGTTCTTACCAGTCTGGCTTTGAGGCTGTTCTTACCAGTCTGGCTTTGAGGCTGTTCCTACCAGTCTGGCTGTGAGGCTGTTCTTACCAGCTGTGAGGCTGTTCTTACCAGTCTGGCTGTGAGGCTGTTCTTACCAGTCTGGCTTTGAGGCTGTTCTTACCAGTCTGGCTTTGAGGCTGTTCTTACCAGTCTGGCTTTGAGGCTGTTCCTACCAGTCTGGCTGTGAGGCTGTTCCTACCAGTCTGGCTGTGAGGCTGTTCTTACCAGCTGTGAGGCTGTTCTTACCAGTCTGGCTGTGAGGCTGTTCTTACCAGTCTGGCTTTGAGGCTGTTCTTACCAGTCTGGCTTTGAGGCTGTTCTTACCAGTCTGGCTTTGAGGCTGTTCCTACCAGTCTGGCTGTGAGGCTGTTCTTACCAGTGTGGCTGTGAGGCTGTTCTTACCAGTCTGGCTGTGAGGCTGTTCTTACCAGTCTGGCTGTGAGGCTGTTCTTACCAGTCTGGCTGTGAGGCTGTTCTTACCAGTCTGGCTGTGAGGCTGTTCTTACCAGTCTGGCTGTGAGGCTGTTCTTACCAGTCTGGCTGTGAGGCTGTTCTTACCAGTCTGGCTGTGAGGCTGTTCCTACCAGTCTGGCTGTGAGGCTGTTCCTACCAGCCTGGCTGTGAGGCTGTTCTTACCAGTCTGGCTGTGAGGCTGTTCTTACCAGCCTGGCTGTGAGGCTGTTCTTACCAGCCTGGCTGTGAGGCTGTTCTTACCAGCCTGGCTGTGAGGCTGTTCCTACCAGCCTGGCTGTGAGGCTGTTCTTACCAGCCTGGCTGTGAGGCTGTTCTTACCAGTGTGGCTGTGAGGCTGTTCTTACCAGTCTGGCTGTGAGGCTGTTCTTACCAGTCTGGCTGTGAGGCTGTTCCTACCAGTCTGGCTGTGAGGCTGTTCCTACCAGCCTGGCTGTGAGGCTGTTCTTACCAGTCTGGCAGTGAGGCTGTTCTTACCAGCCTGGCTGTGAGGCTGTTCTTACCAGCCTGGCTGTGAGGCTGTTCTTACCAGCCTGGCTGTGAGGCTGTTCCTACCAGCCTGGCTGTGAGGCTGTTCTTACCAGCCTGGCTGTGAGGCTGTTCTTACCAGTCTGGCTGTGAGGCTGTTCTTACCAGTCTGGCTGTGAGGCTGTTCTTACCAGCCTGGCTGTGAGGCTGTTCCTACCAGTCTGGCTGTGAGGCTGTTCCTACCAGTCTGGCTGTGAGGCTGTTCTTACCAGTCTGGCTGTGAGGCTGTTCTTACCAGTCTGGCTGTGAGGCTGTTCTTACCAGTCTGGCTGTGAGGCTGTTCTTACCAGTCTGGCTGTGAGGCTGTTCTTACCAGTCTGGCTGTGAGGCTGTTCCTACCAGTCTGGCTGTGAGGCTGTTCCTACCAGCCTGGCTGTGAGGCTGTTCTTACCAGTCTGGCTGTGAGGCTGTTCTTACCAGCCTGGCTGTGAGGCTGTTCTTACCAGTCTGGCTGTGAGGCTGTTCTTACCAGCCTGGCTGTGAGGCTGTTCCTACCAGCCTGGCTGTGAGGCTGTTCTTACCAGTCTGGCTGTGAGGCTGTTCTTACCAGTCTGGCTGTGAGGCTGTTCTTACCAGCCTGGCTGTGAGGCTGTTCCTACCAGTCTGGCTGTGAGGCTGTTCCTACCAGTCTGGCTGTGAGGCTGTTCTTACCAGCCTGGCTGTGAGGCTGTTCTTACCAGTCTGGCTGTGAGGCTGTTCTTACCAGTCTGGCTGTGAGGCTGTTCTTACCAGTGTGGCTGTGAGGCTGTTCTTACCAGCCTGGCTGTGAGGCTGTTCTTACCAGTCTGGCTGTGAGGCTGTTCTTACCAGCCTGGCTGTGAGGCTGTTCCTGAGTTCAGGGTGTGTTACTGCAGGAGGAGAGCCAGTCAGCAGCCTGTCGTTTCCCTCAGCAGGCAGAGAGGATCTGGTCTGTCTGGTGAGTGCTCTGCAGAGAGGATCTGGTCTGTCTGGTGAGTGCTCTGCAGAGCGGATCTGGTCTGTCTGGTGAGTGCTCTGCAGAGAGGATCTGGTCTGTCTGGTGAGTGCTCTGCAGAGAGGATCTGGTCTGTCTGGTGAGTGCTCTGCAGAGCGTAGGCTTGGTGGATGGTTGAGCAGAGCCAGAGATACATCTGGTATTTTGCAACGGGGTAAATGGTCTCTGGATATTTAGTGTGATGAGTTTGCTGCATGATGACCAGTTCTTCAGGATAACGAAGACAAATGATCTCTTCTGAAATGACAGTAACTTTTGTGATCCTTATATGACTAGCTTGTACTGCAGCTAAAACATCAAGCTTTCTTTCTTGCTATAGAACCGTGTCTGCAGAGCAGTGAGCATCATGTTAACTTGGTGCGTCTCCAGGTTCAGCACATGATGGCGTGTATAGCCATGCACTAGCCACATAGCAATTAGCATAGTTCTTTGCTTATAGTTGCCCAGTCAGACACCTGCCTGTCCCCAGCCGGAGGGAGTGCGTGTGGAAGCCTGTTCCTGCTCAGAGAGGAGAACCTCTCCTGTCTCACGCTGACTAGAGAACCTCTCCTGTCTCACGCTGACTAGAGAACCTCTCCTGTCTCACGCTGACTAGAGAACCTCTCCTGTCTCACACTGACTAGAGAACCTCTCCTGTCTCACCTCTCCTGTCTCACCTCTCCTGTCTCACGCTGACTAGAGAACCTCTCCTGTCTCACCTCTCCTGTCTCACCTCTCCTGTCTCACCTCTCCTGTCTCACGCTGACTAGTGGGGCTGATTTGTGAATGTGCTTGATCTTTCGAAGAGCTCATATCCATAGAGGTATTTTCCCCATTGCAAGCTGTAGCTGTGGTGTCACACCACTTCATAGAACCCAGAGCAGAGAGGCGGGGTTACAGTGGTTACCTTGGTTACCTTGGGTGGTGTTGCCCTGTCGCAGTGACCATGGCAGCCCCTGTGTGTGTCCTCTGTAAACAGATGGTCCTCTCAGCTGGTGTTGTTATTGCAGTATCTTCATCCACGCTCCTCTCTATAGCAACACTAACATGGACTGTAGCTCTTAGCTGACTTCAGTCCTGTAAGACTGCAGACATGAGTCACCCAGGCGGCTGCAGTAAGGGCCAGCTGCTGTGCCCTCACCTGCTGTGCCCTCACCCTGCTGTGCCCTCACCCTGCTGTGCCCTCACCCTGCTGTGCCCTCCCCCTGCTGTGCCCTCACCCTGCTGTGCCCTCACCTGCCGTGCCCTCACCCTGCTGTGCCCTCATCCTGCTGTGCCCTCACCCTGCTGTGCCCTCACCCTGCTGTGCCCTCACCCTGCTGTGCCCTCACCTGCCGTGCCCTCACCCTGCTGTGCCCTCACCCTGCTGTGCCCTCCCTCTGCCGTGCCCTCACCCTGCTGTGCCCTCATCCTGCTGTGCCCTCACCCTGCTGTGCCCTCACCCTGCTGTGCCCTCACCCTGCTGTGCCCTCCCCCTGCTGTGCCCTCACCCTGCTGTGCCCTCACCCTGCTGTGCCCTCACCCTGCTGTGCGCCCACTGCTGTGCCCTCACCTGCTGTGCCCTCACCCTGCTGTGCCCTCACCCTGCTGTGCGCCCACTGCTGTGCCCTCACCTGCTGTGCCCTCACCCTGCTGTGCCCTCACCCTGCTGTGCCCTCCCTCTGCCGTGCCCTCACCCTGCTGTGCCCTCACCTGCCGTGCCCTCACCCTGCTGTGCCCTCACCCTGCTGTGCCCTCACCTGCTGTGCCCTCACCCTGCTGTGCCCTCACCCTGCTGTGCCCTCACCCTGCTGTGCCCTCACCCTGCTGTGCCCTCACCCTGCTGTGCCCTCACCCTGCTGTGCCCTCCCTCTGCTGTGCCCTCCCCCTGCTGTGCCCTCACCCTGCTGTGCCCTCACCCTGCTGTGCCCTCACCTGCTGTGCCCTCCCCCTGCTGTATCAGGATCCTGAGGCAGCTCTTGAATGGTTGTTCAGGGACAGGCAGTACAGAGCCATGCTGGGGCTTGAATGATCAGACCAGCTGCTCCCCCCATACCTGGGGCACAGTGCCCACTCTCCATGACTGTGTAGCCAGCCAGTCTACCAGACAGGCAGCTAGTCTACCAGACAGGCAGCTAGTCTACCAGACAGGCAGCCAGTCTACCAGAAAGGCAGCCAGTCTACCAGACAGGCAGCCAGTCGACCAGACAGGCAGCAAGCAGACCGCTTGCTGCAGCCATGGACCCGGGTCTTACTGTGTCGTGTGTGTGTGTGTGTGTGTGGGCGGGCCTGCTTGGCCACCGGAACTTCACCCTCAGCTGTTCATTATGTAGACAGCACGCTCTCTATGAAAGACCACACACACACCCTTCATTTACAGCAGAGTAATTGGAATGTAACCTAAAAAGGCTACAGCAGTCCTCAGTGTAATAAACATCATACACGTTTGACTCTACTCTGACTAGGCCTGTTTGCATGAGTGCTTCACTGCTGTGCCCCAGTACGGAGTGTCCCAGTACGGAGTGTCCCAGTACGGAGTGTCCCAGTACGGAGTGTCCCAGTACGGAGTGTCCCAGTACGGAGTGTCCCAGTACGGAGTGTCCCAGTACGGAGTGTCCCAGTACGGAGTGCCCCAGTACGGAGTGCCCCAGTACGGAGTGCCCCAGTACGGAGTGCCCCAGTACGGAGTGCCCCAGTACGGAGTGCCCCAGTACGGAGTGCCCCACGCTGACCACTCTGGCAGCACACTCTCCCCCAGGCAGGACACAACATGTGACAGAATGTGACAGCACTTCAGATGGATAGTCCTGCGTTTTGAAGCTTATCTTCTGGACAGCCATGACAGCCCTCTGTGGCTGACGGGGAGAGCAGGTATCTGAGATGTGATCACACGGTGTGATGACACGCTTCCTGTCTCCTGACATCCTCTCCTCACCCCTGATCACACCTGAACACACCTCAGACACGTGACAGCCAGAGAAGGCTTGAGAAGGCCAGCTGGGGTAGCTGACCTGCTGGCTGGGCCTCTCAGCTGTGTGACCCCTGATCTGTTTAACCACAGGAGAAACACAATGCTTCTCTTGAGGGCTCAAATTGGAAATCTTCTTTTTCGTCCACTTTCTATCTCCAGATCCCAGACCTGTTCCTGCTCTGTCTGCAGGTCCCCAGACGTCAAAGATGTCCACCATGGTGTACCTGAGGGAGGACAAGCTGGAGAAGCTGTCCCAGGAGGAGATCATCTCCAGCACCAAGCTGGTGATCCAGGGTCTGGAGGCTCTGAGAAGCGAACACAACTCCATCCTGCACAGCCTGCTGGAGACCATCCGCTGCCTGAAGAGGGAGGAGGAGGCCAGCCTGGTGCACGAGAAGGCCAACCTTCTCAGGAAGTCTGTGGAGATGATCGAGCTGGGCTTGGGGGAGGCACAGGTGAGACCTGGGGGAGGGGGGCATGGGTGAGACCTGGGGTTACCAGACCTTCCTCTATCAGCCTCATTGTGATGATTGTGATTCACCCTCCAGCTAGCCTAGCCTAGCCCTCTGCTAGCTTTCTGACCTCCACAAACAAACCTCCTCTCTGCTCAGGTGATGATGGCTCTGTCCAACCACCTGAACACGGTGGAGTCTGAGAAGCAGAAGCTGCGGGCTCAGGTGAGGCGTCTGTGCCAGGAGAACCAGTGGCTGAGAGACGAGCTGGCCAACACGCAGCAGAAGCTGCAGAAGAGCGAGCAGAGTGTGGCGCAGCTGGAGGAGGAGAAGAAGCACCTGGAGTTCATGAACCAGCTGAAGAAGTACGACGAGGACCTGTCTCCCACTGTGAGTTACGGTTCCTTTCTCTCATACTAGAGGACTTGTCTCCCACTGTGAGTTACGGTTCCTTTCTCTCATACTAGAGGACTTGTCTCCCACTGTGAGTTACGGTTCCTTTCTCTCATACTAGAGGACTTGTCTCCCACTGTGAGTTACGGTTCCTCTCTCATACTAGAGGACTTGTCTCCCACTGTGAGTTACGGTTCCTCTCTCATACTAGAGGACTTGTCTCCCACTGTGAGTTACGGTTCCTTCTCTCATACTAGAGGACTTGTCTCCCACTGTGAGTTACGGTTCCTCTCTCATACTAGAGGACTTGTCTCCCACTGTGAGTTACGGTTCCTCTCTCATACTAGAGGACTTGTCTCCCACTGTGAGTTACGGTTCCTCTCTCATACTAGAGGACTTGTCTCCCACTGTGAGTTACGGTTCCTCTCTCATACTAGAGGACTTGTCTCCCACTGTGAGTTACGGTTCCTCTCTCATACTAGAGGACTTGTCTCCCACTGTGAGTTACGGTTCCTCTCTCATACTAGAGGACTTGTCTCCCACTGTGAGTTACGGTTCCTCTCTCATACTAGAGGACTTGTCTCCCACTGTGAGTTACGGTTCCTCTCTCATACTAGAGGACTTGTCTCCCACTGTGAGTTACGGTTCCTCTCTCATACTAGAGGACTTGTCTCCCACTGTGAGTTACGGTTCCTCTCTCATACTAGAGGACTTGTCTCCCACTGTGAGTTACGGTTCCTCTCTCATACTAGAGGACTTGTCTCCCACTGTGAGTTACGGTTCCTCTCTCATACTAGAGGACTTGTCTCCCACTGTGAGTTACGGTTCCTCTCTCATACTAGAGGACTTGTCTCCCACTGTGAGTTACGGTTCCTCTCTCATACTAGAGGACTTGTCTCCCACTGTGAGTTACGGTTCCTCTCTCATACTAGAGGACTTGTCTCCCACTGTGAGTTACGGTTCCTCTCTCATACTAGAGGACTTGTCTCCCACTGTGAGTTACGGTTCCTCTCTCATACTAGAGGACTTGTCTCCCACTGTGAGTTACGGTTCCTCTCTCATACTAGAGGACTTGTCTCCCACTGTGAGTTACGGTTCCTCTCTCATACTAGAGGACTTGTCTCCCACTGTGAGTTACGGTTCCT
>CAEFZP010002819.1:0-35000 GCA_903064625.1 Mallotus villosus
GGGGAGGAGAGGGGGAATCCAGGAACCTCGCCTCATACTGTGTTGTCTCCATGCTGCTGACAGCCAATTACCTGCCCCTCTCCGTCTCTCTAAAACAGGACCTGAGAAACACAGCTTCACGTGCGTGGTAACGACCCCAGCATGTCAGATCCATGGTTAACTACCCCCAGCATGTCAGAGCCAGGGGACTGACCCGGCACCTCCACACACTTGCACTTTGTCTTACTGTACACCCTGATGTGACTGAACAGTATCGATCCAACCAGATGAGCACTTAGCGTGGAGAGCAGAGCCCAGCTGGAGTCTCCCCTCTCAGGCTCACCAGGCTGGTGAGGAGACCCGCTGAAGAGCTGCTTCTGCTGGACTGAAGGCTCCACCTAACGCAGACTCACAAGTTCCTGTGGAAATAACACCATTAAAATACAGCTGCTTACCTGAGATGCAGAAAGTAGGGATGGAGTGCATTTCCAGAGGACAGGAACCAGAGAGAGAGGGGGGGGAGAGAGAGAGGATAAAGAGAGGGGGGAGAGAAAGAGAGAGAACATAGCCACAGGCTTACCATAAACAACACTGAAACACATATTTCTGCACAGAGAGGAATACAGTTGTATCTGCCTGAATCATTTAGGCTTGAGTGGGACCTTGGGGCAGCTGTAGACATTTCTATCTGAAAAGGTGGTTTGATTTCATGTGCATCTGACACACTACATCATGGATAAGAGAAAGATCCCTCCTGGCGCAGAAACTCACATCTGAGACAGATACTGAGGAGAGAAATCAATCCAGATGTAAACACAACCCTGCGTTTCATCACTCATAAACGCTTCCTTAAATTGGGCGGCCATGATGGATTTATGAGTCTGTTGGCAGTAAGGTGGGCAATGGGTGAACATGGGCCAGAACAAAGGCTTCTGGGTAATTCTTTCATCCAGCGGCAAAGAGTCAGAGTCAGAGTCAACCTTCTTCCTGTCTTACTCACCCTTTCCCCCCCCTCTTTCTTTGTCTCTTTCTCGCTTTCTTTCCTCAAAGGGAAAATTCATGAAAGGTGAACAAACCACATTCACTAAAAGGCCCCTGAGCAGTGAAATATAAATCCCTCCTCTCCAGAGCCCAGTCTAACTGGAGCAGAGCCCAGTCTAACTGCAGCAGAGCCCAGTCTAACTCCAGCAGAGCCCAGTCTAACTCCAGCAGAGCCCAGTCTAACTGGAGCAGAGCCCAGTCTAACTCCAGCAGAGCCCAGTCTAACTCCAGCAGAGCCCAGTCTAACTCCAGCAGAGCCCAGTCTAACTGCAGCAGAGCCCAGTCTAACTCCAGCAGAGCCCAGTCTAACTGCAGCAGAGCCCAGTCTAACTCCAGCAGAGCCCAGTCTAACTGCAGCAGAGCCCAGTCTAACTGGAGCAGAGCCCAGTCTAACTGCAGCAGAGCCCAGTCTAACTCCAGCAGAGCCCAGTCTAACTCCAGCAGAGCCCCAGTCTAACTGGAGCAGAGCCCAGTCTAACTGCAGCAGAGCCCAGTCTAACTGGAGCAGAGCCCAGTCTAACTGGAGCAGAGCCCAGTCTAACTGCAGCAGAGCCCAGTCTAACTGGAGCAGAGCCCAGTCTAACTGGAGCAGAGCCCAGTCTAACTGCAGCAGAGCCCAGTCTAACTCCAGCAGAGCCCAGTCTAACTCCAGCAGAGCCCAGTCTAACTGCAGCAGAGCCCAGTCTAACTCCAGCAGAGCCCAGTCTAACTCCAGCAGAGCCCAGTCTAACTGGAGCAGAGCCCAGTCTAACTCCAGCAGAGCCCAGTCTAACTCCAGCAGAGCCCAGTCTAACTCCAGCAGAGCCCAGTCTAACTCCAGCAGAGCCCAGTCTAACTCCAGCAGAGCCCAGTCTAACTCCAGCAGAGCCCAGTCTAACTCCAGCAGAGCCCAGTCTAACTCCAGCAGAGCCCAGTCTAACTGGAGCAGAGCCCAGTCTAACTGGAGCAGAGCCCAGTCTAACTCCAGCAGAGCCCAGTCTAACTGGAGCAGAGCCCAGTCTAACTCCAGCAGAGCCCAGTCTAACTCCAGCAGAGCCCAGTCTAACTCCAGCAGAGCCCAGTCTAACTCCAGCAGAGCCCAGTCTAACTCCAGCAGAGCCCAGTCTAACTCCAGCAGAGCCCAGTCTAACTGCAGCAGAGCCCAGTCTAACTCCAGCAGAGCCCAGTCTAACTGGAGCAGAGCCCAGTCTAACTGCAGCAGAGCCCAGTCTAACTCCAGCAGAGCCCAGTCTAACTCCAGCAGAGCCCAGTCTAACTGGAGCAGAGCCCAGTCTAACTCCAGCAGAGCCCAGTCTAACTCCAGCAGAGCCCAGTCTAACTCCAGCAGAGCCCAGTCTAACTCCAGCAGAGCCCAGTCTAACTGCAGCAGAGCCCAGTCTAACTGCAGCAGAGCCACATAGCCCAGTCTAACTGGGGGTCAGATGGCTGAGCGGTTAGGGAATCCGGCTATTAATCAGAAGGTTGCCGGTTTGATTCCTGGCCATTCGATGACGTTGTGTCCTTGGGCAAAGCACTTCACCCTACTTGCCTCGGGGGAATGTCCCTGTACTTGCTGTAAGTCACTCTGGGTAAGAGCATCTGCTAAATGACTACATGTAACTGCAGCTGGAGAGGCTTTGAAGATCTTCTAAAGAAGAAGGACAATAAATCTTGCATGGCTGCACATTAGGTGTAAAGGAATACCTACAGTAGCATCATCTGGGAGGTCTGTATCGGTGGCACAAAGACAAGTTCTCCTTGTCATCATCAGAGCTGAGGCCAGACCTCTGCAGAAAGATCAAGTGATCTAATGGTGCTCAGGCTCAGGAGAACCTGAGGAGAACCTGAGGGGAACCTTCTCCCTGAGTCATGGAAAGAATCGGCTTAAACCAGGCCAAGTTGGCCAGGCCAAGTTTGGGGGCTCTGGGGGCTTCCTGGGCAGAGTTATGGGCCGTACAAGAGGACCACATGAAATATGGTCCAAAAGAGAGTCAGGGGGAGGAGCCTGGAGGAGGAGCCTGGAGGAGGAGCCTGGAGGAGGAGCCTGGAGGAGGGGCCTGGAGGAGGGGCCTGGAGGAGGGGCCTGGAGGAGGGGCCTGGAGGAGGGGCCTGGAGGAGGGGCCTGGAGGAGGGGCCTGGAGGAGGGGCCTGGAGGAGGGGCCTGGAGGAGGGGCCTGGAGGAGGAGCCTGGAGGAGGGGCCTGGAGGAGGGGCCTGGAGGAGGGGCCTGGAGGAGGAGCCTGGAGGAGGGGCCTGGAGGAGGAGCCTGGAGGAGGAGCCTGGAGGAGGAGCCTGGAGGAGGAGCCTGGAGGAGGGGCCTGGAGGAGGGGCCTGGAGGAGGGGCCTGGAGGAGGAGTCTGGAGGAGGGGCCTGGAGGAGGGGCCTGGAGGAGGAGCCTGGAGGAGGGGCCTGGAGGAGGGGCCTGGAGGAGGGGCCTGGAGGGGCCTGGAGGAGGAGCCTGGAGGAGGGGCCTGGAGGAGGAGCCTGGAGGAGGGGCCTGGAGGAGGAGCCTGGAGGAGGGGCCTGGAGGAGGGGCCTGGAGGAGGGGCCTGGAGGAGGAGCCTGGAGGAGGAGCCTGGAGGAGGGGCCTGGAGGAGGGGCCTGGAGGAGGAGCCTGGAGGAGGGGCCTGGAGGAGGGGCCTGGAGGAGGAGCCTGGAGGAGGGGCCTGGAGGAGGGGCCTGGAGGAGGGGGCCTGGAGGAGGGGCCTGGAGGAGGGGCCTGGAGGAGGGGCCTGGAGGAGGGGCCTGGAGGAGGGGCCTGGAGGAGGGGCCTGGAGGAGGAGCCTGGAGGAGGGGCCTGGAGGAGGGGCCTGGAGGAGGGGCCTGGAGGAGGGGCCTGGAGGAGGGGCCTGGAGGAGGGGCCTGGAGGAGGGGCCTGGAGGAGGGGCCTGGAGGAGGAGCCTGGAGGAGGGGCCTGGAGGAGGGGCCTGGAGGAGGAGCCTGGAGGAGGACCACAGACCAGGTACAGAAATCACCAGATAAACAGATGGAGAGAAAGAGAAAGAAAGCAAAAGAGCAAAGGAAAGAGAAGAGAGCACTGATGGCTCTCATATCCCCTCTCCGTCTGCAGAGAAGAGAGCACCAGGATGGGGGAGGGAAGCTCTCATATCCCCTCTCCGTCTCCATCTGTCCCCAACACGTTTAGAGGCTGCGTTTCCAAGGCAACCATCAAGGATGCCGCTCCTCTGGGGAGAAGAGCCTATGTCTGTCTGGGGGTCAGAGGTCAATTGAGGGTAATTTATTTCTGCTCTGGGAAGTGATGTTCTGTCCTCAGCCAAGCCTCTTTCAACACGGTTCCCTTCAAAGGAACAGAGTTCATGTCTGGTCACCAGAGATGATTTCAGACTGTCTGACTCAGACCCAGGATTAGCAGCAGACTGCTCCCTTCAGATCCTCACAGGTCAGATTAGAACACACCATCAGCACTCTCTCTTTCTCTCCTTTTCCCTCTCTCCCTCCTTCTCCCTCCTTCTCCCTCTCTCCTTCTCCCTCCCTTCTCTCTCACAGACAGACACACCCTCAAAGCAGGAAAGACTAGTCCACCCGTGTTGTCTTATTAACCCATTACTGAATCTTTCCTTCTTCTTTCAGCCCAACAGCATGGCGGCAGCAGCCTATGTTTTGGGCGGACATCTTTAGGCCCGGGGGCATTTTCAAGTGAGAAACATCCAGCTCACTACGCTCTGGCTCCTTCAGCCCTGAGCACAGAAGCAGAAGGGTTATGGTGTCACTGATGGCCAACAGTAAAACACGACCTGCCACATGAATGTACAGGAAGCCTTTGACAAAGCTCCACCAATGAAGTGACCTAAACCCCCAGGACAATCAGCCAATCAGCCAATAGCATCTCAGGGCTGAATCTGAGCTGGCCTCTAGCTCTCAACAAGCACATCAGGAAAAATCACAACATGCCCAAATATTTCTGCTCCCAGTGCGATGCAGTCCACTGCATCAGGGGATAGGGTTAGTACTAGAATGCTCATTCAGGCAGATGACATTTACGGTGGAGTTATTTAGACGCTATCGGTGGCTGGGTCTTTGTGCTAAAGGGATTAGCGCCACCGTGCTCAGTGCTGAAAGGCCTCTTTGTGACCTGAGTCTTTAGTGGGGACGACGACTCCAGCCCCCTCCTCTTCAGACAGGAGGACAAATGTGTGCATTCAGAGATCTGCAGCTCCTTCACAGGGGTGACAGACAGGGGGGGGGATTACAGAAGAAACATAACAGAAGAGCATACCTGCCCTCTACTGCTATGTGAAATATGTACACACACAGTAGTTGTGGAAGTGTGTGTGTGAGTGTGTGTGTGCGTGTGTAGATGAGTAGGTGTAGTTGTGTGTGTGTGCGTGCGTGTGCGTGTAGCCGATGTGTATCGGTGAAACTCACTCCTCAGGTATGTAATGAGCCACCCGCGTCACTGAATAGCTAGCTTTTCTTTGGTGTAGTTGGTAGTGATGGCGCTAGGGAAGCCAGAGGTGGCGAGTTCGACTCCCGGTGGGAGCGATCTCCCCGGTGTGGGAGTGAACAGGTGCCAGATACCTCTGACGGAACGTGCAAGATCACGTTCGTTACATTCCCGTTACATGCGTGTGCGTGTGTAGATGAGTAGGTGTAGTTGTGTGTGCGTGTGTGTAGATGAGTAGGTGTAGGTGAGGTGATGAGGTGTGTGTCTCCCTCCACATCACCACCACATCACCACCACAGTATCTCAGAGCTCACACTGTAGCCTACATTACAAAAAATACAGTTTCTCCATGAACAATTCCAAATATTTCCAAATCAGAAAGGAAATGTGGCAACAGCTTAATCAGTTTGAGTTCCCTCCAGAGGGCAGCGAACATTCCCTGAAGCGGGAGTAGAGGGAGGAAGTGGGTCACAGGAAGGGGAGGGGCAGGGAGGAAGTGGGTCACAGGAAGGGGAGGGGCAGGGAGGAAGTGGGTCACAGGAAGGGGAGGGGCAGGGAGGAAGTGGGTCACAGGAAGGGGAGGGTCAGGGGGCTCTGATGAGACCACAGGAGCTGGTGCTCGGTCTCAGATAATATGAATCCCCTGGAGGGGGAGAGGCCGGAGGGGGAGTGGGGGAGGCTGGAGGGAGAGTGGGGGAGGCTGGAGGGGGGGGAAGCTGGAGGGGGAGAGGGAGTGGGTGGACACAGAAGAAGCAGAGAGAGGGATTAGTTGTGCTAAATGAAGTGATGCTTTATTCACACGCTCAAGTCATTTGTGTCCATGTCTGTTCCTCTTTCACAGCCAGGCCCCCGGGGGGTCCAGGTCACCTCTCCACCACCCCACGCAACTTGGGCCAGCCAAGCCAAGCCCCCCCAGCCTCTCCCCCCCAGCCCAGCCCCCCCAGCCTCTCCCCACCAGCCTCGACCCCCCAGCCCAGCCCCCCCAGCCTCTCCCCCCCAGCCTCGACCCCCCCAGCCCAGCCCCCCCAGCCCAGCCCCCCCAGCCTCTCCCCCCCCGCACAGTGCAGGGCTGACTCCGTTCCAGTCCAGTGGGAACCAGAAATGCAGAGTGGAGTGTTTGAAGGATATGTCTGTCTTTCCCTCAAAGACAGAATCCAGATCAGACAACACAGTAATAAAATGACCTTGTTAGCTTCCAACAGTTTACTTCCAGCATGGCCGACGGCCTACCCTCAGCTCAGCGCTGAACCTGCTGTAAGGTCGCTCACATACTTCTAGGTCCCGCCTGGGGCCCATTCCTTCACAAGGTGATTAAACCTAAACTCACATGAAGTTAAGCAGGCATAGAACTTCTGGTACTGGGGGAATTATCTGGGATTTGTGATTCACTTGAAGAGGACGCTAGCTAGCTAGTTAGCATGCTGTATTCAGTAAGATGCTGCTAATGCTAAGAGGACGCTAGCTAGCTAGTTAGCATGCTGTATTCAGTGAGATGCTGCTACTGCTAAGAGAGAACATTGTCTCCCTTAACCTCTCAGCCTATCAGAGTAGAAGAGCAGCTTGTGTTCACCTCAGCCTCACTAGCAGAGCAGCTTGTGTTCACCTCAGCCTCACTAGCAGAGCAGCTTGTGTTCACCTCAGCCTCACTAGCAGAGCAGCTTGTGTTCACCTCAGCCTCACTAGCAGAGCAGCTTGTGTTCACCTCAGCCTCACTAGCAGAGCAGCTTGTGTTCACCTCAGCCTCACTAGCAGAGCAGCTTGTGTTCACCTCAGCCTCACTAGCAGAGCAGCTTGTGTTCACCTCAGCCTCACTAGCAGAGCTGAGAGCAGGGAAGCAGCAACACAGGGTCTATGATTAGAGCAGAATAATGAGCTCTAATTGCTTCCTGTTGCACACATCGTCTCCTCCATGACATGTGCACCAGGAGAGGGTTTTGTTTGGGGTGTTTTTTCCCAGGAGGTGGGGGGTGAGGGTGGGTGTGTGGGGGTGAGGGTGGGTGTGTGGGGGTGAGGGTGGGTGTGTGGGGGGTGAGGGTGAGTGTGTGGGGGTGAGGCTCTTCAGAAAACTAGCAGGCAGACAGACATGCTGGCACACACACACACACACAAAGCAAACAGAGGGAGTTTGTTCGTCAGATTAAACTTGCAGGGAATTGAGTGACAAAACCACCTATTATTGGCTCATTTGTATGTAGGCTACATCACAGGCTGTCTTTGTATTGAAATAAGATGTGTTGTGGCACGCTCCTGTGCTGCTCAGGGAGAGCGACAGGCCAGTTCCCCCACGCCTCTCGGGGCAGCTCCTCTCAGGGCAGCTCCTCTCAGGGCAGCTCCTCTCAGGGCAGCTCCTCTCAGATCAGCTCCTCTCAGACCAGCTCCTCTCAGGACAGCTCCTCTCAGGACAGCTCCTCTCAGATCAGCTCCTCTCAGGCAGCTCCTCTCGGGCAGCTCCTCTCAGACCAGCTCCTCTCAGACCAGCTCCTCTCAGATCAGCTCCTCTCAGGGCAGCTCCTCTCAGACCAGCTCCTCTCAGGGCAGCTCCTCTCAGACCAGCTCCTCTCAGACCAGCTCCTCTCGGGGCAGCTCCTCTCGGGGCAGCTCCTCTCGGGGCAGCTCCTCTCGGGGCAGCTCCTCTCGGGGCAGCTCCTCTCGGGGCAGCTCCTCTCAGGCAGCTCCTCTCAGGCAGCTCCTCTCAGGGCAGCTCCTCTCAGGCAGCTCCTCTCAGGCAGCTCCTCTCAGGGCAGCTCCTCTCAGACCAGCTCCTCTCAGGGCAGCTCCTCTCAGGGCAGCTCCTCTCAGGCAGCTCCTCTCAGGGCAGCTCCTCTCAGCCTGAGTGAGGGTAGGCCTTCGTGGCTAAAATGACCTCATGACATATCCAGTTATGATGTGTCCACATGAAGCCACTCAGGAAGGAATGAGTTCAAGTGAACTCACAGACATGTGTGACACACAGCCAGAGTAATGAGGCCCCACAGTATCCATCTCCGATCTCACATCCATCACCGACGCTACCACAGCTAGAGCAGATGAGACAGACACCATCCATCCATCACATGACATCACAACACATGCAGGGTGAAGCTCTGATACCCCCGAGACGCTACACCCAGCTGCCCTGCTGCCCTGCCCCATTTAACACCTGACACACAACACACACACACACACACAGAGAAATCTGCTTGAAGACAAGGTCACTGGGTGCCTGGAAACACAGTCCAGCTCAGAGACAGAGAGGGAGGCTACCTGGAAACACAGTCCAGCCCCAGAGACACAGAGGGAGGCTACAGCAGAGCACCATCATGAAGCTCATTTCTGCTGTCTGCTACAGAGACACTTCACTTCTGCCTTTGTAGTTGTTGACCTCAGAGACACAACCTCCCAGAACACACTTCTCCATCCTTTTACCCCCATCAGGCACCCCTGTATACCTCTTCCATTTTCTAGACAAGATACCCGACATACGCAAAGAGGAAAACGATGAAAAGCGAAAGAAACAGAAACAACACTCACTGCACAATACGGGAACCTCACGCTACATCAGAGACAAGGAAGGACGAACGCAAAAAGCATAGAAAATAAAGAGAGAAGAGAGAGAGTGACAGACCTATAACAAAGAGAGCGAGCGAGAGAGTAGGAGAAAAAGGGAGCATGAGAGAGGGATAAAAACGAGAGCGAGAGCGGAAAAACAGAGAGGAGATGCTCGCCCCCCTCTCTCTCTCTCTCTCTCTCTCACTCCTCTCTCTCTCTCACCCCCTTTTTCTGCCCCCTCTTTCTGCCCCCTCTCTTTTTACCCCTCTCTCTCTGCTACTTCCCTATTGAGCTTTTCTGGGTCTGCTATCTGCAGCAGCCTCATGTTTCAAGGAAGAAAGCTGCTACAATGTCCGAAAGCCGACACTGTCACTCTGCTGGAAACCTGCTTTACTGCCTCTCGTTTGAAATGCTGCCTGGCTCAAGTCAAATCGTTTCCACAGACTGGGACTGCGGGACTCCAGAAACTGGAGAAAAGCTTTCCTGAGGCTCCATACAGAAGGTCTCTAGTCGACTGTCGACAAAAACAACCTCTTACTATCTGGAAAGGTATGCAAACTGTTTTGTTTGAGTTTCAGACAAACAGACAGAAAGAGAGGTTGGGGGGTTGGGGAATAAGCCAAGGATAGACTTTGTGTTAACACAATGTTGGCTTGTGTTTTCAGTTGAGACATCCTTCAGAAAGCTTTTGTTTTCTGGCATAAACAATGACAGGATTTACATCCTGACTTATCAACCTCCCACCACAGAACAAGCGTTCATCTCGTCAGAGTAAACTCAAAACCAGGGCAGCTGTGGGTGTTTGGGTGAATGTGACAATTTGTTAGGGTCTTCTCCTTGGTTAAATATACAGCAGGGTTGAAGGTTGTTACGATGTTTCCTGTGTCAAATGACATAGAAGAGATAATCAGATAATGACGGTGTAACAAGAAGACTTTTGTTGTAAGGGTGGAGGTCATACTGCTTTACCCCAGTGCTGGGTGGGTGGAGGTCATACTGCTTTAGCCCCAGTGCTGGGTGGGTGGAGGTCATACTGCTTTACCCCAGTGCTGGGTGGGTGGAGGTCATACTGCTTTAGCCCAGTGCTGGGTGGGTGGAGGTCATACTGCTTTACCCCAGTGCTGGGTGGATGGAGGTCATACTGCTTTAGCCCAGTGCTGGGTGGGTGGAGGTCATACTGCTTTACCCCAGTGCTGGGTGGGTGGAGGTCATACTGCTTTACCCCAGTGCTGGGTGGATGGAGGTCATACTGCTTTAGCCCAGTGCTGGGTGGGTGGAGGTCATACTGCTTTAGCCCCAGTGCTGGGTGGGTGGAGGTCATACTGCTTTAGCCCAGTGCTGGGTGGGTGGAGGTCATACTGCTTTACCCCAGTGCTGGGTGGGTGGAGGTCATACTGCTTTAGCCCCAGTGCTGGGTGGGTGGAGGTCATACTGCTTTAGCCCCAGTGCTGGGTGGGGTGGAGGTCATACTGCTTTAGCCCCAGTGCTGGGTGGGTGGAGGTCATACTGCTTTAGCCCCAGTGCTGGGTGGGTGGAGGTCATACTGCTTTAGCCCCAGTGCTGGGTGGGTGGAGGTCATACTGCTTTAGCCCCAGTGCTGGGTGGGTGGAGGTCATACTGCTTTACCCCAGTGCTGGGTGGGTGGAGGTCATACTGCTTTAGCCCCAGTGCTGGGTGGGTGGAGGTCATACTGCTTTAGCCCCAGTGCTGGGTGGGTGGAGGTCATACTGCTTTAGCCCCAGTGCTGGGTGGGTGGAGGTCATACTGCTTTAGCCCCAGTGCTGGGTGGGTGGAGGTCATACTGCTTTAGCCCCAGTGCTGGGTGGGTGGAGGTCATACTGCTTTAGCCCCAGTGCTGGGTGGGTGGAGGTCATACTGCTTTAGCCCCAGTGCTGGGTGGGTGGAGGTCATACTGCTTTAGCCCCAGTGCTGGGTGGGTGGAGGTCATACTGCTTTAGCCCCAGTGCTGGGTGGGTGGAGGTCATACTGCTTTACCCCAGTGCTGGGTGGGTGGAGGTCATACTGCTTTAGCCCCAGTGCTGGGTGGGTGGAGGTCATACTGCTTTAGCCCCAGTGCTGGGTGGGTGGAGGTCATACTGCTTTAGCCCCAGTGCTGGGTGGGTGGAGGTCATACTGCTTTAGCCCCAGTGCTGGGTGGGTGGAGGTCATACTGCTTTACCCCAGTGCTGGGTGGGTGGAGGTCATACTGCTTTACCCCAGTGCTGGGTGGGTGGAGGTCATACTGCTTTACCCCAGTGCTGGGTGGGTGGAGGTCATACTGCTTTACCCCAGTGCTGGGTGGGTGGAGGTCATACTGCTTTACCCCAGTGCTGGGTGGGTAGAGGGCTAAAACACGTCTTACAAAGCAGCCAACTCTAACTGTGACCGACAGGCTCGACTCTGGGGTCGACTGGGCTACACAGCCTCTCTGATCCAGGCTTCTGGAGGGTCAAAACTCTTCTCCAACAAGGAGCCCCTGACTCACCTCCAGTACTGCTCTACCTCACACTCACCTCCAGTACTGCTCTACCTCACACTCACCTCCAGTACTGCTCTACCTCACACTCACCTCCAGTACTGCTCTACCTCACACTCACCTCCAGTACTGCTCTACCTCACACTCACCTCCAGTACTGCTCTACCTCACACTCACCTCCAGTACTGCTCTACCTCACACTCACCTCCAGTACTGCTCTACCTCACACACCCTCAGTACTGCTCTACCTCACACACACCCCCAGTACTGCTCTACCTCACACACACCCTCAGTACTGCTCTACCTCACACACACCCCCAGTACTGCTCTACCTCACACACACCCTCAGTACTGCTCTACCTCACACACACCCTCAGTACTGCTCTACTTCACACACACCCCCAGTACTGCTCTACCTCACACACACACACCCCCAGTACTGCTCTACCTCACACACACACACCCCCAGTACTGCTCTACCTCACACACACTCACCTCCAGTACTGCTCTACCTCACACTCACCTCCAGTACTGCTCTACCTCACACACCCCCAGTACTGCTCTACCTCACACTCACCTCCAGTACTGCTCTACCTCACACACACCCCCAGTACTGCTCTACCTCACACACACCCTCAGTACTGCTCTACCTCACACACACCCCCAGTACTGCTCTACCTCACACACACCCTCTCAGTACTGCTCTACCTCACACTCACCCTCAGTACTGCTCTACCTCACACTCACCTCCAGTACTGCTCTACTTCACACACACCCCCAGTACTGCTCTACCTCACACACACCCTCAGTACTGCTCTACCTCACACTCACCCCCAGTACTGCTCTACCTCACACTCACCCCCAGTACTGCTCTACCTCACACACACACACGCTCAGTACTGCTCTACCTCACACACACCCCCAGTACTGCTCTACCTCACACACACCCTCAGTACTGCTCTACCTCACACTCACCCCCAGTACTGCTCTACCTCACACACACCCTCAGTACTGCTCTACCTCACACACACCCTCAGTACTGCTCTACCTCACACACACCCTCAGTACTGCTCTACCTCACACTCACCCCCAGTACTGCTCTACCTCACACACACCCTCAGTACTGCTCTACCTCACACACACCCTCAGTACTGCTCTACCTCACACTCACCCCCAGTACTGCTCTACCTCACACTCACCCCCAGTACTGCTCTACCTCACACACACACACGCTCAGTACTGCTCTACCTCACACACACCCCCAGTACTGCTCTACCTCACACACCCCTCAGTACTGCTCTACCTCACACACACCCTCAGTACTGCTCTACCTCACACACACACCCTCAGTACTGCTCTACCTCACACACCCCCTCAGTCCTGCTCTACCTCACACACACCCTCAGTACTGCTCTACCTCACACACACCTCCAGTACTGCTCTACCTCACACTCACCCCCAGTACTGCTCTACCTCACACTCACCTCCAGTACTGCTCTACCTCACACTCACCTCCAGTACTGCTCTACCTCACACACCCCCAGTACTGCTCTACCTCACACTCACCTCCAGTACTGCTCTACCTCACACACACCCCCAGTACTGCTCTACCTCACACACACCCTCAGTACTGCTCTACCTCACACACACCCCCAGTACTGCTCTACCTCACACACACCCTCTCAGTACTGCTCTACCTCACACTCACCCTCAGTACTGCTCTACCTCACACTCACCTCCAGTACTGCTCTACTTCACACACACCTCCAGTACTGCTCTACCTCACACACACCCTCAGTACTGCTCTACCTCACACTCACCCCCAGTACTGCTCTACCTCACACTCACCCCCAGTACTGCTCTACCTCACACACACACACGCTCAGTACTGCTCTACCTCACACACACCCCCAGTACTGCTCTACCTCACACACACCCTCAGTACTGCTCTACCTCACACTCACCCCCAGTACTGCTCTACCTCACACACACCCTCAGTACTGCTCTACCTCACACACACCCTCAGTACTGCTCTACCTCACACACACCCTCAGTACTGCTCTACCTCACACTCACCCCCAGTACTGCTCTACCTCACACACACCCTCAGTACTGCTCTACCTCACACACACCCTCAGTACTGCTCTACCTCACACTCACCCCCAGTACTGCTCTACCTCACACTCACCCCCAGTACTGCTCTACCTCACACACACACACGCTCAGTACTGCTCTACCTCACACACACCCCCAGTACTGCTCTACCTCACACACCCCTCAGTACTGCTCTACCTCACACACACCCTCAGTACTGCTCTACCTCACACACACACCCTCAGTACTGCTCTACCTCACACACCCCCTCAGTCCTGCTCTACCTCACACACACCCTCAGTACTGCTCTACCTCACACACACCTCCAGTACTGCTCTACCTCACACACACCCCCAGTACTGCTCTACCTCACACACACCCCCAGTACTGCTCTACCTCACACACACCCTCAGTACTGCTCTACCTCACACACACTCTCAGTACTGCTCTACCTCACACACACCCTCAGTACTGCTCTACCTCACACACACCTCCAGTACTGCTCTACCTCACACAAACCCCCAGTACTGCTCTACCTCACACCCCCTCAGTACTGCTCTACCTCACACACACCCTCAGTACTGCTCTACCTCACACACACCCTCACTGCTCTACCTCACACACACCCTCAGTACTGCTCTACGTTCACCTGAGTTCAGTAATCCACTTCCTGCAGCCTACACAGCTCAGAGTTTTCACCTCAATGTGAAACATTTCATACAGTGACTAAATACATTGGACTAAGCTATAATGTGGTTGTAAACGATAGCTAATCCCATTCAGTAATCTGTACGACAGTATGACTTTAATACGGAAATTAATTTTGCCTAACCCCAGATATGTGGTCACAGTTAATCCGGTGTATAACTCCTCTGTTTGCAACACAGTGAAGGATGAAAGTGTTCATGCAGAGACACATGGATCACAGATGAAGCCCTTGGAACGTCTGAAGTCACAGTTACAGACTTCACGCAACTCTCTTCCAGACATGGTGCGTCAGCTTTAGTCATGTTTGTATCGTTGATACCAGAGAGAGGGCACAGCTCACCCACAGAACAGACACAGAGAGAGGGGCACAGCTCATCCACAGAACAGAGCCAGAGAGAGAGGCACAGCTCATCCACAGAACAGAGCCAGAGAGAGAGGCACAGCTCATCCACAGAACAGAGCCAGAGAGAGAGGCACAGCTCACCCACAGAACAGAGCCAGAGAGAGGGGAGAAAGTTTAGTCCTGAAGCTGAAGCCCTGATGGAGGTTGTGGAGGACTGGGGATCAAAGACTGCCTGCTGCATGGGAGGAGACAGGAGAGAGAAGAGGAAGGAGAGAGAGACATACAGAAAGAGACAAACATAATAGGAGAGAGAGGAACAGAGATTGAAAACATGGAAAGGAAAGAGAGGAGAAGGAGAGAGGGAGTGAGGGAAAAAATACAGCAAAAAGAGAAACAGATGGAAAGTGGAAATGAGACAGAGAGAAAGAAGGAGAGAGAGACAGAGAGATAGAGACTCCTGTCAGATTCAGGCCCCAGGTCTCTCATTACACCTCCTTCCCCAAGACCATGTGATCATGATCAGAGGATGACAGAGCAGGGCTGATGTGAGATCCAGCAGATCTGAGAAACACCTCTGGCAGAACTGGAACAGAGTTTGAAGGCAACATAAATCCAGGCTTGACGATCAAAACGAGAACTTTGATTGAGACTCGGATCCAAGCCACTCAGAAGTGAGAAATGGGTGAACTGAGGGTGTTGTAACAACAGGGCTGACTCTCTTTCAGTTTTGGAGGGAAACCAGGTACAAGTAATCTTTTCTGCTACTTAGTGGTGGGGCCATGAATGACTTAATGGAATTGTTTGTTACCCATAATCCTCAACCAGAATTCTTCAACCTCTCTGGCTTCTGATTGGAGGCTTCAGAGGCTGACCTCACCTCAGTCTCCATGCGTGTGGTCTGGTGTTCCTCAGACACCAGGTCTGCATCATGACCTTGTCCTCCAGGTGTTCCTCAGACACCAGGTCTGCAACATGACCTTGTCCTCCAGACATGAGCCCTGATAGGGTTGAGGGTCTCTAATCCAAGTCTTATATAAGGTCTGTCAGGAAAGCAGAAAGCTAAAGAACGCTCCAAGGAAGGAAGCTGGCAGTCATAAAAAGTGACTCAGGAGAACATGACCCCAGCCTGCATCTCCTCCCTGGGTCTCTCCTCTCCTGGGTGTCTCCTCCCCTGGTCTCTCTCCTCCCCTGGTCTCTCCTCCCCTGGTCTCTCCTCCCCTGGTCTCTCCTCCCCTGGGTGTCTCCTCCCCTGGGGTACTGAAGGGCCCGTATCCTCCATGATATTACAAGTAATCATGACACGTTAGAAGACGATAGAAAAACTATTTGTGAACCCAGTAGAAAACCACTGAAGTGGATGAGAGTGTGTGTAGTTCAGTGGTTTTTACCAAAGACAAGGATGTGAGTGTGTGTACTTCAGTGGTTTTACCAAAGACAAGGATGTGAGTGTGTGTACTTCAGTGTGAACTGGGGTCTACAGCCCGTCTGTGGTTTGACTGCATGTTCAGTAGATTCATATTCTGGGAACATGCTTCTGCATCTCTCATGTTTAATGCCTTTTGAACTGTCGGTGGACTTGGTGAAAAAAATTACACAGCCTGAAAAGATCAAAAGCAGAATTAAAAAAATATGAAGAACACCAGCAGCTTCTTTTGTAAGAGATGAGAAACACGTGCGTGTCTCTCTGGCCTCTATGATGAGGTGATGTCAACTTCTAATCTGGTGGTTAATCTGGTCACCTCAAAGCCCCGTGCTTTCATGAAGGTAGAACTAGCCTGATGTCCAGGAAGCGTCCAGCCCTGGCTGATCCAATCAGCATCCAGCCCTGGCTGATCCAATCAGCATCAAGTCATGTTGCACATGGCAGCAGAACGTCTGTTTCCCTCAGGAGGAGTTCCAGCTTCTCAGCCAGGAGGGAGGATTAGCATTTCATACTAAATGTCAATTACAAACAGAGCACAAGAATACACTAAAAGCAATTTGTGTTTGTTCATTCCATGCTTAAGAATAAATTGCTGTTATTTCACGTCCATATTTCATCTCGCCGGCTCGCTACTCTGCAGACAACGACAGCACAGAGCTCCTCTACATCTGCTCACCAGGACGTCCACACGGACTCTACTGCTTCTGAGACACACTCTCTGTGTTCAGATGTTCACAGCCCCCCCAGCACCCAGCCCCCCCCCCAGCCGCCCCAGCCCCCCCCAGCCAGCCCCCCCAAGCTCCCCCAGCCCCCCCCAGCCCCCCCCAGCTCCCCCAGCCCCCCCCAGCCCCCCCCAGCTCCACCAGCCCCCCCCAGCCCAGCTCCACCAGCCCCCCCCAGCCCCCCCAGCCCAGCTCCACCAGCCCAGCTCCACCAGCCCAGCTCCACCAGCCCAGCCCCCCCCAGCCCAACCTGCTGCAGCGCCCTGTTCACACAGTCAGAGAGAGGTGGAGGGCGGAAGCCAGGGAGAGAGACGGGGAGGGAGGGAGACAGAGAGAGCGAGGTAAGAGAGGGAGGGAGGAGGAAGAGAGAGAGAGGGGGAGGGAGGGAGACAGAGAGAGCGAGGTAAGAGAGGGAGGGAGGAGGAAGAGAGAGAGAGGGGGAGGGAGGGAGACAGAGAGAGGGCAAGGTAAGAGAGGGAGGGAGGAGGAAGAGAGAGAGAGGGGGAGGGAGGAGAGGGAGAGAGAGAGAGGGGGAGAGGGCGATGCACCCAGGGCTTATTTGTCACCTGACCTAATTTAAAGATGGAGAGACAGGGTTGTGGAGAGACAGGGTTGTGGAGGAGGCAGGGGTGTAGTCTTTCACTCCCCCTTCTCTTTTCTTCTCCCAGCGACGGAACAAGAGAGCCACACAAAGCAGAAGAAGATGCCTGGAAACCGTCCACAGGGAGATGAAGAGAGCGTGGTGAAGTCACGCCACAAACACGCAGCAGTCACCAGCCCACAGCCTCACAGCCACACAGCCACACAGCCTCACAAGCCCAGAGCCCAGAGCCCAGAGCCCAGAGCCTCACAGCCTCACAGCCTCACAGCCTCACAGCCACACAGCCTCACCAGCCCACAGACTCACAAGCCCACAGCCTCACAAGCCCAGAGCCTCACAGCCTCACAGCCTCACAGCCTCACAGCCTCACAGCCTCACAGCCTCACAGCCTCACAGCCTCACAAGCCCAGATCATCAGGCTGGCAGAGACAGGCCTCCATCAGTACAGGGTTTACTTCCACGTCTGTAGGTTTCCCAGTGTTGCCACTGAGGCTCAACCTGTGGTTCTCTACTGGAATCTGCTCTCTGCTTCCAGTCTGGAAACATGAGGAACAGGGAAAGGAAGGGAGAGAGTCTCTCTCTCTAACTCTCTCTCTCTCTCTCTCTGACTCTCTCTCTCTGACTCTCTCTCTCTCTCACACACACACACACACACACACAGAGAGAGTAATGGATGAGGAACAGGGAAAGGAAGGGAGAGAGAGAGTAATGGATGGTTGATGAAGCCAGGAAGAGGACAGGATGTTTCCAGAGTCTCATACTGAACATTAGTCAGGCTCTACAGTTGTTAAAATCTGAACTCCCTGAAAAGGCACTGCAATGAGGCACCGTCAGCCAGGCGGAAGGAGGAGGGAAGGACACACAGTCAGTATGCATCTCTCTCTCTTTCTGTGTGTGTGTGTGTGTGTGTGTGTGTGTGTGTGTGTGTGTGTGTGTGTGGGTGTGTGTGTGTGTGTGTGTGTGTGTGTGTGTGTGAGAGTCAGAGACTCAGAGACAGAGAGACAGAGAGAGACGGAGAGAGAGAGACAGAGATAAAGCGTGTATGTGTTCTCCAAGCTGACCCAGTTTGAATGTGAGTCCTGAGAGGCAGGACAGGCTTGCTGTCTACCCTGAACACACCCTGTCAGCACAAACACACACTCTAAGGCTAGAATGAAACACACACACTCTAAGGCTAGAATGAAACACACACACATTCATGCGTGTTTCCTGAGACTGAGGGGTCAGACTGCACTAGCAGGAGCAGAGTCCAGTACAGAGCAGAGCACGGTAGAGTAGAGCAGAGGACAGTAGAGCAGAGGACAGTAGAGCAGAGCACAGTAGAGTAGAGCAGAGGACAGTAGAGCAGAGGACAGTAGAGCAGAGGACAGTAGAGCAGAGGACAGTAGAGCAGAGGACAGTAGAGCAGAGCACAGTAGAGCAGAGGACAGTAGAGCAGAGGACAGTAGAGCAGAGGACAGTAGAGCAGAGCACAGTAGAGCAGAGGACAGTAGAGCAGAGGACAGTAGAGCAGAGCAGAGCAGTGGAAAGGAGAGGAGACGGTACATGCATCACCCTGCTACACACAAACACGAGACAATGGCCTCTTTTCCCTGATCAACAAGGCTACGCAACCCTGCACCTGCATGGAACAACACTGTGTCCTGTTCCACTATGCATTGAAGTAGCGCAGGAATGTGACTCTGACAAACAGGATGTAGACAGACATGGCAGGCTGGCCTCACACCTTTGACCTGTACCAGCCAGGCTAGCTACTCTCTCAGTACCAGCCAGGCTAGCTACTCTCTCAGTACCAGCCAGGCTAGCGACTCTCTCAGTACCAGCCAGGCTAGCGACTCTCTCAGTACCAGCCGGGCTAGCTACTCTCTCAGTACCAGCCAGGCTAGCTACTCTCTCAGTACCAGCCAGGCTAGCTACTCTCTCAGTACCAGCCGGGCTAGCTACTCTCTCAGTACCAGCCGGGCTAGCTACTCTCTCAGTACCAGCCAGGCTAGCGACTCTCTCAGTACCAGCCGGGCTAGCTACTCTCTCAGTACCAGCCAGGCTAGCGACTCTCTCAGTACCAGCCGGGCTAGCTACTCTCTCAGTACCAGCCAGGCTAGCTACTCTCTCTGTACCAGCCAGGCTAGCTACTCTCTCTGTACCAGCCAGGCTAGCTACTCTCTCAGTACCAGCCAGGCTAGCTACTCTCTCAGTACCAGCCAGGCTAGCTACTCTCTCAGTACCAGCCAGGCTAGCTACTCTCTCAGTACCAACCGGGCTAGCGACTCTCTCAGTACCAGCCGGGCTAGCTACTCTCTCAGTACCAGCCAGGCTAGCGACTCTCTCAGTACCAACCAGGCTAGCTACTCTCTCAGTACCAACCGGGCTAGCGACTCTCTCAGTACCAGCCGGGCTAGTAAAGGATATACAATACATTACAGCACAATATATGGTCTGTCATCACCAGCTGTATCACGGGCACAGCATTTTCTATAATTCCAGACATCTGTGTAGCACCAATTATATCAAGGGCTATCATTATCTATAGGCTAGTTCAAGTTATCAATATTTGTGGCTTATTAATCACTGAATGCATCATAGCACAAGAACAATGTTCATACTACTTTATAAAGGATGCATGTCTTAAAGAATACATTGTGCTTATTAAAGTAATGTTTTATGTTTTAACTTAGAAGTTTGCTTAGGCCTAAACATAGTCTCATTTAGGGAGTGGGGAACAGGCTGTACTGTGTGCTCTAATCTCTTCATTTCAGGGGCCAGGAGCAACCTTGAAGCCGGGCTGAGATGGCACCGGAGCGTGGGGCGCGCCAGCAAGAACAACTCCCGCATGAGAAAGCACAACCTTCTTTTGATCATTTTGTATGACGGCATTGTAGCCTATAATATATCCTGGGGCAGGGACAGATAGCCAGTTGGACTTCGTGAACCAAGCCCTAACATTGTTGCGGTTAGGGAAACGTAGACAACCCCAGAGCTCTGTACTTGATTTCCAACTGCTGCATTAAAACTGATATTATCGGACCTCTTCGACTCCAGACCACTCTTTCTAGAACACAGACTTGTGTCATTGAAAACTAGCATTACATAGGCCTATTGGAATAGACACAAAGAATCTTAGTCCTTCACTAGCTACTCTCTCAGTACCAGCCAGGCTAGCGACTCTCTCAGTACCAACCAGGCTAGCTACTCTCTCAGTACCAACCGGGCTAGCGACTCTCTCAGTACCAGCCGGGCTAGCTACTCTCTCAGTACCAGCCAGGCTAGCGACTTTCTCAGTAAAGTTCTGAATAGAAGACACTACCCAAGGTGAATGTGTGAATGTTTAGCAGAGAAGAGCAGGGGTGACTGAGGTTTAATGAACATAATTAAAGTTGTGAACACACTGATTTGCTCCCTGTATAATAACGAGCTCCCTGTAGTAATTACTGACCAGCAACATGAAGCAGCCGTCAGGGGCGAACATGATGTTGAGGAGAGGGAGGGAGAGGAAGAGAGAGAACGATTTACTGGGTAACATTCTGAAGCATCTCTGTGTGTGTGTGTGTGTGTGTGTGTGTGTGTGTGTAAAACTCTCTCTCTCTCTCTCTCTATGCCTTTACCCCAACTCACACTCACTCTCTCTCTCTCTGCACGTCTTAATCAGCAGACAACACAGCCAGCCAGGTGGACTCACACAGGATCTTTTATCAGGTGGGTGTTTAACACTCCTGAAAGCTGTCCTATAAACACAGCTGGAGGCAAACAAAGCCTGACTTATTCAAGTCAAAAGGAGCTTGGTGTGTGTGTGTGTGTGTGTGTGTGTGTGTGTGTGTGTGTGTAGGTTGGCAATTGTCTTATGATACACAACTCCATCTTACGGCCTGAACACTAAGAATGTCTGAGATCAAGAGAGAACTAGTTTACAAGCACTCTCTCTGATTCAGTCGCCCCACTTACTTACACCTGGCATGCACACCACTGCCTCTGTAGCCTATAGGCTCAGCCTGCCTTGTAAAAGTACATATATGGTAAGTATAGTGTTCATTACAAACACTCAGGGCAGGTTTGAAGGGGGAGGGTGGTCTGTGAAAGGTTGTATGTGGGGGAGGGGGAAGTGTGTGTGTGTAGGTTGGGGAGGGGTCCCCTGGCACCAGAGATGAGATGGCAGACAGGCAGACACAGACAGGCAGGCAGACAGACAGGCAGACAGGCAGACACAGACAGGCAGGCAGACAGGCAGGCAGGCACAGACAGGCAGGCAGGCAGGCAGACACAGACAGGCAGGCAGACAGGCAGACACAGACAGGCAGGCAGGCAGGCAGGCAGACAGGCAGGCAGGCAGGCAGACAGGCAGACACAGACAGGCAGGCAGACAGGCAGACACAGACAGGCAGACAGGCAGGCAGACAGGCAGACAGACAGACAGACAGGCAGACAGACAGACAGACAGGCAGACAGACAGGCAGACAGGCAGACAGGCAGACAGGCAGGCAGGCAGGCAGGCAGACAGGCAGGCAGACAGACAGACAGGCAGGCAGGCAGGCAGGCAGGCAGACAGACAGACAGACAGGCAGACAGGCAGACAGACAGACAGACAGGCAGGCAGGCAGACAGACAGGCCCTGTGGGAGGGGGTCTGTTCAGTGTCAATGTGCTCCAGGCTAGGGAGAAAGCTGAGCTCCTACCAGGCTGTTATCAGACAGAGCTTCACCCCCTCTCTCCCTTACACACTCATACTCTCTTCACCCCTCTCCATCCCCACCCCCCCCTCTCTCACAGTCCCAGTCATGCAGTGCAGGCCGGGTGCTGATGTGCTGTACTGACCAGCAGGCTGGGTGCTGATGTGCCTGTACTGACCAGCAGGCCGGGTGCTGATGTGCTGTACTGACCAGCAGGCTGGGTGCTGATGTGCCTGTACTGACCAGCAGGCTGGGTGCTGATGTGCTGTACTGACCAGCAGGCTGGGTGCTGATGTGCTGTACTGACCAGCAGGCCGGGTGCTGATGTGGCTGTACTGACCAGCAGCGGTCATCATGCTGTCCTGTCAGGAGGGGGGTTCCTGGACAGGTCAGACTGGTAACTAGGTACTACACACATGCTAGCACATGCTAACACACACTGACACAGGCTAAGACATGCTGACAAGTTAACACATGCTAACATAGCAGTAGCATTCACCATAAAACCCTGCCAGGGGTCGCATGTCTAGAATGACCCACAATCTCTCCAAACCCTAACAGCCCTATGATCATCCTCCTCCCCTCCTCCTCCTCCCTTCTCCTCCTCCCTTCTCCTCCTCCCTTCTCCTCCTCCCTTCTCCTCCTCCCTTCTCCTCCTCCCTTCTCCTCCTCCCCTCCTCTCCGGTCTCAGAGGAGAAACAGTTCCAGTTGTTCTTGGCAGCATCTGATCCATGAGCATCGATCAACTCCAATCAACAAGTTGGAAACTCATAAATATGTAAACAAAAGTTTGATTGTGATGTCTTCAGACTTTCCTTTCAGTTTCTTTGAAAAGGGATAAGGGAAGAGTGGAAAGAGGGAGGAGGGTGAGGCTAGGGTCCTGGGTTGCCAGTTTAGACCATAACCCTCCTATAACCCCCTATGGGAGTGAGAACACTCCCTGCAGATAAGGTCTGGGGCATCTTTGTTCTCTTGATGATGGAGTGAGTGTGAATCTGCACATGCCAACCGGGGAAGGGAGAAGGATTCCAGCCAGAGGAGCTGCCATGGGGGTGAGGTAACCATGGTCACGTTGAGGGTAACCGTGTTCAGATGAAAGGCTGAGCGCCAGCCTTCACCCCCTCACCCCCTCCTTTACACCTAACTCTAACCTTTTACTACTCGCCCAAGATAAACCATGTGATACTTTAGCTGTGCAAACATCTGCATTATGTAGCTCCACCCCCAAATCTCCTTGCAGCCTAAACATAACACCATCCAACATGACATCACACAGGGAGACATAAACCACTGTGATGATGCACATGACATACACAGGGAGACATAAACACTGTGATGATGCAATGCAAATATCGCGTGTCAGTGTACACGTGATTTACTGTATGTGCACTTAGTGCCTGCATCAAGCTGGGATGGATGGATGAAGGGGGGGTGGAGGGAGGGGGGGGATGGAGGGAGGAGGGAGAGGGGGGGGTGGAGGGAGGGAGGGAGGGGGGGGTGGAGGGGGAGGGAGGGGGGGTGGGGAGGAGGGGTGAGGGAGAGAGGGGGGGATGAGGGGGGGAGGGAGGGGGGGTGGGGGAGGGAGGGGGGGGTGATGGGGGAGGGAGAGAGGGGGGGATGGGGGAGGGTGGGAGGGAGGGAGGGGAGAGGGGGGAATGGAGGGAGGGATGCAGGATTGTGTACACAGATGTCAGAAGCAAGCAGCACCCTGCACTGTAATCCATTTAAAGCAGCAAACAGATACTAATCCACATCTCTGCATTATGATTGATCACACCCACAGGATTACAGATGCTTGTTTGTGTGTATGTGTGTGTATGTATGTATGTATGTATGCATGCTGTGTGTGTGTGTCTGTGTGTGTGTGTGTGTGTGTGTGTGTGTGTCTGTGTGTGTGTGTGTGTGTGTGTGTGTGTGTGTGTTGTGTGTGTGTGTGTGTGTGTGTGTGTGTGTGTGTGGTGTGTGTGTGTGTGTGTGTGTGTGTGTGTCTGTGTGTGTGTCTGTGTGTCTGTGTGTGTGTGTGTGTGTGTGTCTGTGTGTGTGTGTGTGTGCTGGGATACCAGTGGTTCCGGGAGGGGAAACACACACTAGCATACATTATGGATGTTTAACCTGATAAGTGGCTTTCATCTGCCCAAGTGCCGAGTCAGGAGCAGCACACTTCTCAGCTGAATGGAAACAAGATGGATAAAAGACGAAACGCTGGAACAAGAAAACAGTCTGTCTGTCCTCAAAAAGCCATGAGTCAATATGTCATCCAGTAGGTTGGATCTCTACTGAGCCCAGCATTCTGTACCTGGAACTGTTTATGTCTAATAACGTGTTGTTAACACACACAGCCGCAGACACACACACACAGGGCCGGCACACACACACACACAAGGCCGCAGACACACACACACACACACACACACACACAAGGCCGCAGACACACACACACAGGGTCGCACACACACAGGGCCGGCACACACACAGGGCCGGACACACACACACAGGGTCGACACCCACACACACAAGCCGGCACACACACACACACACACACAGGGTCGACACACACACACACACACAAGGCCGGCACACAGCTACTCAGGCCAGGGCTCTTTATACAAGGAACAAGCACACTATGAATTCACATGAGGCCAAACACACACTACATCACCTGATCCACAGAGAGAGAACTGTATGAGAGAGAGACAGACAGACAGAGGTGGAGAGAGAGAGTAGAGAGGAGAGAAAGAGATAGAGAGAGGGGTAGAGAGGAGAGAGAGTAGTAGATGAGAGAGAGGAGAGAGATGTAATCGAACCTGCCTAGTTATGACATGATAACCCTAACCCTAACCCATGATAACCCTGACCCATGATTAGCTGTGTGTTAATGAGACACATCCCTGGCAGGGGAAGAACATTCCTTTGACAACCTTGGAAGGATACCTTGCTAATTCCTGACTTTCGCTGAACCTTTCACTCTCGGGAGCGTCCCTGACTGAAGAACAGTGGTTATGTTGACCCAGAGCCCCAGGTACACATGACTGAGAGAAAAGGCATGTTATAGACTTTCACACTTCTAGCACTGAGCTATGGAGTGATCCATGATAGTCCTGGGAGGAATATGCTTGTTTGTGTCTAAGGGGAAGAAATTGTCTATCACACAACAAGCTGTGAACAGGCTCCTTTCTACAGTTATGCAGTAATCAGATATTAATGTTCCTCCCTGAAGAGATCCGTCTTTCCTGGCGGGTCCCTCCGTGTCAGGAGAGGGCCTGGTACAGTGGTCAATTATGACGTGGAAGTTAGAGTTCCTATAGCATGTTCGCCCACACTGTCTTCATGTGTTCATGTGCTTTGTTAATTCAGCATGACGATAGTGTGTCTAATTCTATAACCAGTGCGTTAGTGTTGTGGTTGTGTAAAGCAGGTCGGGCGACCGGGAAGAAGAGAAAGAAATATGCGAGTAGTCCTAACCCTAACCCTAGTCGGCACTTCATTGTGACTGATCAGCAACAAGCACCGTATCCAAGTTTATTACCGTTCATGAAGACGATGCCAGCTGTGACGAAAGACACCGGTGACATTCTTTTGTTGGTCGCCGTTGAAGTCTTCTCGCCTTCCCGTCGTTGTCTTTCAGTCGCTGATAGTTCCATGATTGTACAATGTACAACCTCGACCCCGTAGTGACCCAGCAATGTGAAACCGTAAAGCCAGCGACCGGACTGAATGGAGAACTCCGCACGTAGCGTCTCTGTGGGTATACCTGAGTGTCCCTGGGTGGTTTCACAACCGCGCTACCTTCCTAGGGGCACGATGAGCGACCACACTTAAAGCGAACAAGCACGCACGCAATTCTAAATACAAGAGTTATAAAAACGTGTAGGCCTAAGCAAAGTTTGCAATATTGCATAATTATTCTAGACTGTTGAGGTTTGTAATATAAACGTGGAAGAAGTATTGGTAAATCGAACTACCAAACCTGCCTCTGCCAGCCTACTTTCAGGGCTGTTCCCTTGACACCCGATCGCGAGACCTGTTCAGTCCTGTACGAAGACTGCGACTCCCTGCTCGCTGGCGGAGCCAAAGTTGGAACTCGCCGTTCGGCTTTACTGCGCGTCTCGCTGGGCTTACGTGTTTTGCTTTCCGGGGTAGTCCAGGTGGGTGGAATGTCACGCATGTATCCGCATGTTCCACTGTATCAGCTGTACAGAATAGGAAACCCCGCCTACCCACCTCACCGTGGAAAGCAAATTGAGTGTGCGCGTTTGTTAGCTCAATCATTCCCAGTGCCACCGTTTCCGGTATCCAACTACTTGGGATATGGAGTACAACACTGCGACCCTCTGGTTGAAATGATGGAGTGATTCTGCGACTATCCTGCCACCAAGAAAGGCCATATCAGCACTATTTCTACAGAGCAGGGGTGTCAAACCACAGTCCTCGAGGTGTTTTAGATGTTTCCCAGCTCCAACACACCTGATTCGAACGAATGGTCGTTATAACAACCCTTTTAATTGAATCAGGTGTGTTGGAGCAGGGAAACATCTAAAACATGCAGGACAGCGGCCCTCGAGGACCGGGGGTTGACACCCCTGCTACAGAGCATTTGGATCTCGGCCATGCTTAATTGCGAATGATTTCTGAATGGCTTTGTACTCGATACAGCTATTATCTCAGTCTGCCTGTGCCTCGTCCATTAATTGTATACAGCGTGAGAAATAGGCTCCCCCAGTGCTCCAGACACACAGGGTTTCAGAGACTGTTGGAGAACTCCTGGATCCCCTTCCTGTTGAAAATGAGAATTAAGGGGAGAGGTAATAACGCCACCTGACACATCTTCCTACATCATTTTTTTGTTCAACATTTCATGTTTTATTGACAGAAGCAGGGCTGGTAAACCCAGATAATCCAGCCCAATCCCAGCATTCCCTGCCAACACACATCCTGTTAAAGACCTGATATCTAACATGCTGTAAAATACATGTAACAAAAATCCCATATTGTAACATAATTGGCCATAGTTAAAACAGACCCATACAAGAGTTGTGCAAGATGTCCGGTATGTTCTAAAGGTCTCCTCAGATCTCCACAGCAGAGTAAAGAGTGTCCCGTAGGTTCTAAAGGTCTTCTCAGATCTCCACAGCAGAGTAAAGAGTGTCCCGTAGGTTCTAAAGGTCTTCTCAGATCTCCACAGCAGAGTAAAGAGTGTCCCGTAGGTTCTAAAGGTCTTCTCAGATCTCCACAGCAGAGTAAAGAGTGTCCCGTAGGTTCTAAAGGTCTTCTCAGATCTCCACAGCAGAGTAAAGAGTGTCCCGTAGGTTCTAAAGGTCTTCTCAGATCTCCACAGCAGAGTAAAGTGCCTGAACACGTTCTCAGCATCTCCTTCCAGAAGGTTCCATGGTGGTCCTAGGAGAGGCTGCTCCCCTTGGCTTTCAAATCTCACAAGAACACAAACAGCTTATTCTAGTTGAAGAAAACGTATTGATAGATTTCCATTTGGTTAAAAGTTCTACCCAATTTCCAAAGCTTTATGCAAACACCTAGTTCCCAGAGAAATCTCTACAAGCAAATATGGAATAAATATTTAAAAACAGTTCAAAAGCATTCACAATAAGGAAATGCTGTAAAATGTTAAGGTTTTGATTTAAACAAACAAAATAAACAAAACCCAGCTTCCCACAAGATCATTTGGGGAACATTAAAAGTAACAAAACAGCTGTTTGTACACATAGTGAAACAGCTACTAGATGGCACAGGAAGACAGCAGCATAATGCAGAAACATTTCACTGGAAATATTCATTTTACAAGAGAACAGTCGAGGCACTGAGACTGTTTTGATATGGATCTGTAGCCAGAGGTGGGAGGGGCTTCTCCTGAGGTGGGAGGGGCTTCTCCTGAGGTGGGAGGGGCTTCTCCTGAAGGTGGGAGGGGCTTCTCCTGAGGTGGGAGGGGCTTCTCCTGAAGGTGGGAGGGGCTTCTCCTGAGGTGGGAGGGGCTTCTCCTGAAGGTGGGAGGGTCGACATGTTGTCTCTGACCTGCTGCTCTCTAGTGGACTAGCAGGGGCAGGTCGGGACCACAGGCTCCGTGAGGGAAGAGAGGATGGCTGGGTGCTCTTTGGGCCAGCTGTCCTGAGGTCTGGCCTGTATCCTTGGTGATGGGGTAAGGGGGGGGGTGTATCCTTGGTGATGGTTTCAGAGGGGAGGGGGGTACAGGGTTACAGAGGTGCATCTTCAGGGAAGCTGAGATCAGTACCCACTGTTCAGGTCGACAGTACTGGAGCTCAAACCCCGACTATCCTTCAGCCGACCACCAGCCCCAGTCTGACAGAGAGGAGACGAGAGGGAGGCGAGAGAGAGGGAAAGAGAGGGAGGGAGGGAGGAAGCGAGAGAGAGGGAGGGAGGGGAGAAGGAAAGAAGCAGGTAGATTTTTGGTTAAGATTATTTTCCATGTTATCGTTATAAATGGTGACATATGAGGACATCAGTTTGTGACCCGGAAGCTCTCTAGTTAGACGGCTGTAAAGGTCAACTGTACCCTAATGATGGGTCTCCCCCCAGCCTCCCCCCGCCTCTCCCCCCAGCCTCCCCCAGGCCTCCCCCTGGCCTCCCCCAGCCTCTCCCCCCAGCCTCTCACCTGGAAGGAGTCTTCTGTGGTCTTGTTTAGGTAGTTGAGGGAGGCAGCTCTCTTCATGCTGATGGACAGAACAGGACAGGTTAGGGTGACACTCAGGTCACAAGTCTCAGACTCCACCTGCTTAAACAGCATTACGGGGTGTGTGTGTTCCTGTGTGGTGGGGACTGGTGTGTGTGTTCCTACGTGGTGCTGTGTGGTGGGGCTGGTGTGTGTGTGTGTGTTCCTACGTGGTGGGGCTGCTGTGTGGTGGGGCTGGTGTGTGTGTGTGTGTGTGTTCCTACGTGGTAGGGCTGGTGTGTGTGTTCCTACGTGGTGCTGCTGGTGTGTGTGTGTTCCTACGTGGTGGGGCTGGTGTGTGTGTGTGTGTTCCTGCGTGGTAGGGCTGGTGTGTGTGTGTGTGTTCCTGCGTGGTAGGGCTGGTGTGTGTGTGTGTGTTCCTGCGTGGTAGGGCTGGTGTGTGTGTGTGTTCCTACGTGGTGCTGCGGGGGGCGGGGGGGCTGCTCCCCTGGAGTTTCTTCACCAGCAGCTCGCTGCTCTTGCGCAACACGTCTCTCAGCTTCCCCAGAGAGCCGCTTCTCTGCAGGGTCCCACTGCCCTCCTACACACACACACAAACAGACAGAAGCACATCCCTCAGTCCTTCTGCACATGCTACCACCCCACATGGTCCAGTCAGTCATATTACACACAGAGTTCATGTTCTCACAAGAAAGGAATTAACATGTTGGGTGTAGACTGTGGAATAGTAACACATGTATCTAGCCCTTCTGCCCCTACCATCCCTCCCTGCCCTGCCCTGCCCCTCCCATCCCTCCCTGCCCTCCCCTCCCCTCCCCTCCCTCCCTGCCCTGCCCGGCATTCCTGTTCAGCGGTTGCTGATAAGCAGCATGATCCCTAACCCTTCTCTTGATCCTTCTTGACAGATACTGTGATCAGGAGGTCTGTTCCTCTGACACGCTGGCATGCAGTCCTGAGCCCCCCCAGCAGGGGGCGCTACAGCATCACAGACCACTCAGGAACACGGACACAAGGCACACTTCACAAAGGAAAAACTTTATTTGAGAATATGATGCAACAATCATCACAATGCAGCATGGTAAATATAAGCTGTTCTACTTGTCTAAAAGAGTCTAGAAGGTTTGCCATTTCATTACTTTGGCACTTAAGTCACATTCTAGGCATGAATAACGGACAGGTCCATAAATAATCAGCATTCCACTAACAATATAGCCAGAATAATGTGATAAATAATGTAATGGAAATCATCATTTCTCTCCCTCTTCTGCAGAGTAGCATTCTATAAGGAATGGCAAAGCAGGCAGACTAATGAATGTTCTTATAAAACCAAAGAAATATAATTACAGGTTAAGCCATCATATTTAAATAATATTACATTCAGTTAGTTGAAAGAAAAACTGAAGTGTTGACCTTGAGAGGTTCCCAGGTGGGGTTTTGGTGTATAAACAGCTCAGCTAGTCAGACGACTACAACAAGTAGAGCTGTCGTGAAGTTAGAAAGGAAACACTCCATTTAGCTTGTGTTCAGAATCCAGTCTGGCCTTGAGCCGTCACCACACACACTAATACTACGATTCACCCAGTTTAGACCAGCTTCTCTACTCTGTCTTCAGCGTGTGATTCAACATGGAGGTGAGGACATCTTTCCACCAGGCTCAGCCAAGTCTGTGTGACTGTAGGCTGCATGTGGGCTGCATGTGGGCTGCGTGTGGGCTGCGTGTGGGCTGCGTGTGGGCTGCATGTGGGCTGCATGTGGGCTGCATGTGGGCTGCATGTGGGCTGCATGTGGGCTGCATGTGGGCTGCATGTGGGCTGCATGTGGGCTGCATGTGGGCTGCATGACTGTGGGCTTACAAAACCCGGCAAGCATTTTTTTAAAGTTATGTAAACATAACAAAATAATATAAAATTAAACTTAATATGAAAAATCTATATAAAAACAAACACAATATTTTTATGTTTAATCCATATTACATAATAAAAACTGTTAATACTAAACAGTATAACTGCCCTGTTCTTTGATATCAGGCATTTTAATAAATTTCAAGTGTAGAAATGAACTTCAAAGTACCAATTTAACCTTTAACCTCAATACAGGCACAATGTTTGTTCATTCTTTACATTTTCAGCCATAATTTAGGCAATACACAAAGTCTGTTCACCTACTGCTAACTGCCAGCTACTGCGAGTGTGTGTGAGACATCTAAGCAAGGAACACAAGCTGAGCTAAACCCTGCAGGACTGAAGACTAGGGGGTTAGGGTTAGCTAACCCTGCAGGACTGAAGACTAGGGGGTTAGGGTTAGCTAACCCTGCAGGACTGAAGACTAGGGGGTTAGGGTTAGCTAACCCTGCAGGACTGAAGACTAGGGGGTTGGGTAGCTAACCCTGCAGGACTGAAGACTAGGGGGTTAGGGTTAGCTAACCCTGCAGGACTGAAGACTAGGGGGTTAGGGTTAGCTAACCCTGCAGGACTGAAGACTAGGGGGTTAGGGTTAGCTACCCTGCAGGACTGAGACTAGGGGGTTAGGGTGACTGGGCTTCAGACACCCTCAGGTTCACCAGAGAACACCAGTCTGGTCGACTGCTCTGGATCAACGTTTAACACTGCCTTCCTGTTTAACACATCTTTAGAAACACTTTACCAAAATGGGTGGAAAAGAGAGAGAGAGAGACAACATGTATTTCAGTTGAAAAAGACGACAAAGGAGACAGAACCATGACACAGCGAGAGAAACAGAAACGGAGAGATCAGGAGAGAGGAGAGAGGACGAGAGAGGAGGGGAGAGACCAAACGTCCCGACAGAAGCCTGTGTAGGGTCAGAGAGTGAAGAGCAGTCGGGGAGCCCAGGATGGGGGGGGGCCCGGGATGGGGGGGGGCCCGGGATGGGGGGGGCCCGGGATGGGGGGGGCCCGGCTGGGCTGTGTGGGGGGAGGAGGACAAACACACCCTTTGATTTTGTGTTTGTGAAGGAGAGAAGGATGGAGGGATAATCTCTCAAGCCTGATGACGAAAGAGAGAGAAAAGACACAAAACAGGAATGATTACAAACTGATGAAGGGTTCCAGCTATCCTTCAGCTGTGACTGTGACGCTGCCGTTTCCTGTCTGTGACCCTGCCGTTTCCTGTCTGTGACGCTGCCGTTCCTGTTACTCTGACCTTCGTCTGTTGACTTGCGCGTTGTGCCTGTCTGACCTCTGCCGTTTCCTGTCTGTGACCCTGCCGTTTCCTGTCTGTGACCCTGCCGTTTCCTGTCTGTGACCCTGCCGTTTCCTGTCTGTGACTCAGAGTTTCAGAGTGATGGTGGCCCTCGCCAAGGACATCTGCAGCCCTCAACACTGCAGCCCCTTAACACTGCAAGTAAGTAAGCTTTGGCAGCAAGAAAACTAAAAGTAAAGACTAACAGTATTTGTTTAGCCTATACCCAACTTAGCAGAGAGAAACTGCTTTATACCCAATAACACGTTCAATATTACATTTGTAAGGGATAATCTACACTACTCTGGAAACCCATAAAGCATAAAAACATGACCCTCTTTCCCTGGATCACTAATACTCCAGTCAGTTTCCCCCCCTGCTTAGCCCCGCCCACCCCTGCCCCAAAGCTCAGATCTAATAGGATGATTGAGGAGAGGAGGAGTACAATCTACTGAATGAAGGGAAATTTCATTGATAGGCTGATTGGTTGTCATGGCAATAGTAAAAGGGAAGTAGGTTAGTGTCCCAAACAGAGAGGGGAGCAGGAGAAGGGGGTGACAGGAGGTATGCAGAGAGGAAAGCAGGAAGCATCACGATACACATACTATATCATGCGATTCCAGTCAACAGTTTAGCAGTTTCACATAACAACCACGATGCAAGCATATCAGGAGCACGTCTAGCATCCTACACTAGCTACACGCTAGGCTAGCTCCACCCTAGAGCTCCACAAGCCTGTCTGCACAGCTGCAGAAGGAAGAACTAGAGAAGGGCTGAACTGAAGCTTGCAGTGAGCCTACAGATCTCTGGATCTCTGTCTGGATGACCACACAAACCTGCAGACAGTCAACATCTGTCAAATACAACATGCTCCATGTATGCAAAGGGTCATTTTACTCTACTCAATCAGAGATTGGTATAATACAGTATAGATGTACCATTAGAAAAATATGTCCAGTTGGATGTAGAGGAGGGAGGGAGAAATGAAGGGATGTCTTAAAGTCTGTGACTTGAACAAGCATGACCTCTGCAGAATCCCCAGGGGGCACAGGGGAGTGTCCTTGTCCTAACAGCATCTCTACATCACCAGGTGACCCACGCAGACACCAGGTGACCCACACAGACACCAGGTGACCCAGGTCAGACACCAGGTGACCCACGCAGACACCAGGTGACCCAGACAGACACCAGGTGACCCAGGCAGACACCAGGTGAGCCAGGCAGACACCAGGTGACCCAGGCAGACACCAGGTGAGCCAGACAGACACCAGGTGACCCACGCAGACACCAGGTGACCCAGACAGACACCAGGTGACCCAGACAGACACCAGGTGAGCCAGGCAGACACCAGGTGACCCAGACAGACACCAGGTGAGCCAGGCAGACACCAGGTGAGCCAGACAGACACCAGGTGACCCACGCAGACACCAGGTGAGCCAGGCAGACACCAGGTGACCAGTCAGACACCAGGTGACCCAGACAGACACCAGGTCAGACACTGACTGCTAGCAGGACACTCTCACCAGGACACTGTGACTGCTCTAGCAGAAGGAGGTAAAGGGCTTCACATGCTGGGGGAGGGGGGGGGATGCACCAAGCAACATCATCAACAGGGAACACAGCTGTTAAACAGGGTACAACAGCATTCACACACACAGACCAATGACAGGTTAGCCAGGACTCGCAATCAACTCCACTGTCCTACACATCTCCAGGGAGGCAGGACAGACACACACAGCAGGGCTGGAGGGGCTCTACTGTATATCAGTGTTAGTGTTGGTGAGGAGGTACATAGATAAAGTAACTGGTTAGGTTTAAGAGTGTATATATAAACGATATATTTGCAGGTGCTCACAGGCTGTTCCACAATGGAACTGCAGTGTTGCTATACAGTTAGTGTAGTCACACTGTAACTACCTAGCCAGCTAGCCTGCTGCCCTGCCCTGCTAGCCTGCTGCCCTGCCCAGCTAGCTTGCTGCCCTGCTAGCCTGCTGCCCTGCCCTGCTAGCCTGCTGCCCTGCTAGCCTGCTGCCCTGCCCAGCTAGCCTGCTGCCCTGCCCAGCTAGCCTGCTGCCCTGCTAGCCTGCTGCCCTGCCCAGCTAGCCTGCTGCCCTGCTAGCCTGCTGCCCTGCTAGCCTGCTAGCTTGCTGCCCTGCTAGCCTGCTGCCCTGCTAGCCTGCTGCCCTGCTAGCCTGCTGCCCTGCTAGCCTGCTGCCCTGCTAGCCTGCTGCCCTGCTAGCCTGCTGCCCTGCTAGCCTGCTGCCCTGTTAGCCTGCTGCCCTGCTAGCCTGCTGCCCTGTTAGCCTGCTGCCCTGCTAGCCTGCTGCCCTGTTAGCCTGCTGCCCTGCTAGCCTGCTGCCCTGTTAGCCTGCTGCCCTGTTAGCCTGCTGCCCTGTTAGCCTGCTGCCCTGCTAGCCTGCTGCCCTGCTAGCCTGTTGCCCAGATCTGTACTCACCCCCATTCCACTCCACGCCCATACTCACTTCCTCACCCGTCTCCGAGCCGCTGTCGTACTTGACGCTGGGCGGAGCCTCCCTCCGCTCCTTCAGGAGCTCCGCTACACGCGCCCCGTGGATGGGGTCTACGCCCTGGCACACACACAGGAGGGCACACACTTTAGAACTGTCACCAAACCTTTAGAATTGTAATATTTTACAGCACTGTCAGTGAGGAGGAGCTATGGAGCTATTATGGGATGTGAGGTATAACCTGCTGATGTAGCAGATAAAGAGGACAGGGACAAAGAGGACAGATCTAGACTTCATGCTAACATCAAGCTGAGATAAACTACTTCCTGTTATTCTAGTACTAGACTAGCTGCTAGTAATAAACTACTTACTGTGTTACTCTGCATCCAAAGCAAGGCAGGGAGAGAAGAACATGTCATGACAAACTGAAGCAGTCACAGCATCATAGCAGCCAACACATTAACTGTATAGGTGTTAGTGTGTTTGTTAGTGTGTGTGTTAGTGTGTGTGTGTGTGTGTGTGTGTGTGTTAGTGTGTGTGTGTGTGTGTGTTAGTGTGTGCGTGTGTGTGTGTAGTAGGTGTGGGTGGGTGTGTGTTAGTGTGGGTGTGTGTGTGGGGTGTGTTAGTGTGTGTGTGTGCGTGGGTGTGGTGTTAGTGTGTGTGTGCGTGTGTGTGTGTTAGTGTGTGTGTGTGCGTGTTAGTGTGTGTGGTGTGTTAGTGTGTGTGTTAGTGTGTGT
>CAEFZP010002819.1:40000-43104 GCA_903064625.1 Mallotus villosus
ACCCCCCCTGCTGGGCCGCGGCCACCGCCGCGCTGTTGTGCTGCTGCTGCACTGAAGGACAGAGGGCAGAGGTCATGTTGTGCTGCTGCACTGGGGGGCAGAGGGCAGAGGTACTGTGTGAAGACAGGTAGGCGGTTCTTACTGCCTTGGACTGGTTCCTCTTCATCATTGGGGAACAGATCGTCCAGGGAGTCCTTGGAAGCCTCGCCCTCTTTCTCCTCCTGCTGGAGAAACACACACACACACACACACACACACACACACCTCCATCAGCCCCGTCACCAGAGGACGCTCTGTGATTAGCCAGCTACTGAGACCGAAATTGTCGGTGTCAAAAAAGATCTAGTATCAGAGAGAGGATCCAACCGTAACTCACAGTGGGAGACAGGTCCTCTAGTATGAGAGAGGAACCGTAACTCACAGTGGGAGACAAGTCCTCTAGTATGAGAGAGGAACCGTAACTCACAGTGGGAGACAAGTCCTCTAGTATGAGAGAGGAACCGTAACTCACAGTGGGAGACAAGTCCTCTAGTATGAGAGAGGAACCGTAACTCACAGTGGGAGACAAGTCCTCTAGTATGAGAGAGGAACCGTAACTCACAGTGGGAGACAAGTCCTCTAGTATGAGAGAGGAACCGTAACTCACAGTGGGAGACAGTCCTCTAGTATGAGAGAGGAACCGTAACTCACAGTGGGAGACAAGTCCTCTAGTATGAGAGAGGAACCGTAACTCACAGTGGGAGACAAGTCCTCTAGTATGAGAGAGGAACCGTAACTCACAGTGGGAGACAAGTCCTCTAGTATGAGAGAGGAACCGTAACTCACAGTGGGAGACAAGTCCTCTAGTATGAGAGAGGAACCGTAACTCACAGTGGGAGACAAGTCCTCTAGTATGAGAGAGGAACCGTAACTCACAGTGGGAGACAAGTCCTCTAGTATGAGAGAGGAACCGTAACTCACAGTGGGAGACAAGTCCTCTAGTATGAGAGAGGAACCGTAACTCACAGTGGGAGACAAGTCCTCTAGTATGAGAGAGGAACCGTAACTCACAGTGGGAGACAAGTCCTCTAGTATGAGAGAGGAACCGTAACTCACAGTGGGAGACAAGTCCTCTAGTATGAGAGAGGAACCGTAACTCACAGTGGGAGACAAGTCCTCTAGTATGAGAGAGGAACCGTAACTCACAGTGGGAGACAAGTCCTCTAGTATGAGAGAGGAACCGTAACTCACAGTGGGAGACAAGTCCTCTAGTATGAGAGAGGAACCGTAACTCACAGTGGGAGACAAGTCCTCTAGTATGAGAGAGGAACCGTAACTCACAGTGGGAGACAAGTCCTCTAGTATGAGAGAGGAACCGTAACTCACAGTGGGAGACAAGTCCTCTAGTATGAGAGAGGAACCGTAACTCACAGTGGGAGACAGTCCTCTAGTATGAGAGAGGAACCGTAACTCACAGTGGGAGACAAGTCCTCTAGTATGAGAGAGGAACCGTAACTCACAGTGGGAGACAAGTCCTCTAGTATGAGAGAGGAACCGTAACTCACAGTGGGAGACAAGTCCTCTAGTATGAGAGAGGAACCGTAACTCACAGTGGGAGACAAGTCCTCTAGTATGAGAGAAGGAACCGTAACTCACAGTGGGAGACAAGTCCTCTAGTATGAGAGAGGAACCGTAACTCACAGTGGGAGACAAGTCCTCTAGTATGAGAGAGAACCGTAACTCACAGTGGGAGACAAGTCCTCTAGTATGAGAGAGGAACCGTAACTCACAGTGGGAGACAAGTCCTCTAGTATGAGAGAGGAACCGTAACTCACAGTGGGAGACAAGTCCTCTAGTATGAGAGAGGAACCGTAACTCACAGTGGGAGACAAGTCCTCTAGTATGAGAGAGGAACCGTAACTCACAGTGGGAGACAAGTCCTCTAGTATGAGAGAGGAACCGTAACTCACAGTGGGAGACAAGTCCTCTAGTATGAGAGAGGAACCGTAACTCACAGTGGGAGACAAGTCCTCTAGTATGAGAGAGGAACCGTAACTCACAGTGGGAGACAAGTCCTCTAGTATGAGAGAGGAACCGTAACTCACAGTGGGAGACAAGTCCTCTAGTATGAGAGAGAGGAACCGTAACTCACAGTGGGAGACAAGTCCTCTAGTATGAGAGAGGAACCGTAACTCACAGTGGGAGACAAGTCCTCTAGTTGAGAGAAAGGAACCGTACTCACAGTGGGGAGACAAGTCCTCTAGTATGAGAGAGGAACCGTAACTCACAGTGGGAGACAAGTCCTCTAGTATGAGAGAGGAACCGTAACTCACAGTGGGAGACAAGTCCTCTAGTATGAGAGAGGAACCGTAACTCACAGTGGGAGACAAGTCCTCTAGTATGAGAGAGGAACCGTAACTCACAGTGGGAGACAAGTCCTCTAGTATGAGAGAGGAACCGTAACTCACAGTGGAGACAAGTCCTCTAGTATGAGAAGGAACCGTAACTCACAGTGGGAGACAATCCTCTAGTATGAGAGAGGAACCGTAACTCACAGTGGGAGACAAGTCCTCTAGTATGAGAGAGGAACCGTAACTCACAGTGGGAGACAAGTCCTCTAGTATGAGAGAAGGAACCGTAACTCACAGTGGGAGACAAGTCTCTAGTATGAGAGAGGAACCGTACTCACAGTGGGAGACAAGTCCTCTAGTAGGAGAGAGGAACCGTAACTCACAGTGGGAGACAAGTCCTCTAGTATGAGAGAGGAACCGTAACTCACAGTGGGAGACAAGTCCTCTAGTATGAGAGAGGAACCGTAACTCACAGTGGGAGACAAGTCCTCTAGTATGAGAGAGGAACCGTAACTCACAGTGGGAGACAAGTCCTCTAGTATGAGAGAGGAACCGTAACTCACAGTGGGAGACAAGTCCTCTAGTATGAGAGAGAGGAACCGTAACTCACAGTGGGAGACAAGTCCTCTAGTATGAGAGAGGAAACCGTAACTCACAGTGGGAGACAAGTCCTCTAGTATGAGAGAGGAACCGTAACTCACAGTGGGAGACAAGTCCTCTAGTATGAGAGAGGAACCGTAACTCACAGTGGGAGACAAGTCCTCTAGTATGAGA
>CAEFZP010002820.1:0-228059 GCA_903064625.1 Mallotus villosus
GAGAGAGAGAGAAGAGAGAGACGAGAAATGAGAGAGATGGACAGAGAGATGGACAGAGAGAGATGGACATAGAGAGAGAGAGAGAGACAGAGAGAGAGAGGTGGACAGAGATGGACAGAGAGAGGTGGAGAGAGAGAGGTGGACAGAGAGAGAGGTGGACAGAGAGAGAGAGAGAGAGAGAGAGACAGAGAGAGAGAGAGAGAGAGAGAAGTGACAGAGAGAGAGATGTACAGAGGGGTTTATCCTGTTGAACTGGCGGCAGCCTTCGAGACACAACAGACCAAACGCAGACAGTCAGCGGGCCGCTTCACTGGGGTGCAGCTGGAACCACAAACACATCCAGGAGACCGCAGCAGCGCTCTGCAACGTAACCCACCACCCCCCTCCTCCTCACCCCCCCCTCACTAACAACCTGACCACAATTGACTTACACCAATCACGGGCTCGTGGTCCTCCGAGCTCCTCACCTCCGCTAATGAACGTCCCCCCCTGCCTCCCAGGAGCGGCGGGAGTTATCAAACGGCGGGGATGCAAAGCCCTCCAAACCCCCCGTCTCCTCGCCGGGTAGTGACCCGGGCCTCCTCCCTCCCAATCTGAACACGAGGTAGCGAGTGTTCGCTGAAAGCTTTCTTGACACATCCCACCCCCCTTCCTCCTACCCTAGCCCGCCCTGCCCCCCCCAGTTCATGAGTCAGGATCCCGAGAGAGTTGCTTTGATGATTAATAGACTTTAATCACATTACAAGACTCCAGAAGAGTGGGCAGAGAATGAAAGTACTGGGAAATACAACTCCTTAAAACCCCCCCCCCACACACACACACACACACACCACACCACACCACCTTCATATTTATTCATGTGGCCATGCATACGCTTCTGTGCTCTTGAGGGGGGCATCCCTGATCTGTGTGCAGGCGTGTGACTTGAGCTCTGCTCGGAGGTTCAGGAGAGGACAGATGCCTGCGAACACGGCGGCCCCCCCCGCGGTGGGCGCAGGAACACGGCAGCTCCCCTCTCTCACACAGTCCAGATCTTTACATTTCGGAGAGGGAGCCATTTTAACAACGGTGTTGCCGGTCGGCACTCTACAGCCTGGGTTTGTTTAGAACCCTGAAGTCTGTGACCGCATGAGTGGCCCGGTGGCGGGGGGGCGGGTTAAGCGGTGTCCACAGGGCGGGACTGACATTTGTCATCGCGGGGGAAATTGGCTCGCTGGGCCGTCGGAAGCGTCGCGCTGATGTATACAAGAGTGCCTGTCTGGACTGTCCCTCCACTGGGGCCCGTCCTCTGCAATTACGATTAGCCCGGTAATCTTGTGGCGTAGACGCAGCTTTGAGCCCCCCCGGACCCCCTACTGCACTGAGAGGATGTGCTGGACGGCCCCCTCGGGTCAGATTCAGGAGACCTCTGTCATGTCGCGGCCCTGGCTGTTTGTTTAGACAGGAGGGTCTCGCTGGGACTCACAGGAACCACCACCACTTCATACAGCACTGGGCTATTTGAAATGCACGGACGTGGGAGAAGAGGAAGTGAGATTTTTTGGGGCATTTAGCCCGATCCCACGTAAGGCTTGTTTAACGGAGAGATGGCGTCAAGCGAGAGAAACGACAGGCGCCCCTTGGAGACCACGTCTTACTTCTTGATCGTGCGTGCAGGTGGACGAGGCAGGACGAGGCAGGCTGGATCAGTGACGGGGACTGGCCGGGGGCTGGAGGGGGCTGGCCGGGGGCTGGAGGGGGGCTGGAGGCCCCCGGAACACATGGGGGTCTTTGTGAGGGATGCAGCCTCTAGAGCCCTCTCGCAATGTCGATGAGGAGGCGAGAGACGACAGAGAGAGAGTAGAGGGAGAGAGGATAAAGAAGAAGAAGGATGAGCAAGAGATTGACGCAAGAGATAGGAGAGAGAGAGAGATAGAGAGAGGACAGCGAGATAGAGAGAGAGCGCTAGAGAGAGATGCTATCGCAGTGAGTATAGAGAGATCGCGTGTTGTCGATGCGTTCGCACGCGTGAGGCGCTCGCCAGCGTGTATGTTGTCGGTCTCTCTCTCGTTTGTCCTCAGCTCTCTTTTGACCTAAATCGAGCGCTATCTATCCTCTCAATCACCTCTCTCTCTCTCTCTCCCCTCCTCTGCGCTCTCTTTCCTCTCTTCGCTTGTTAATTTCTTTTCCTTTCTCATGATCCTTCTGTCTTGTTCGTACTCTGCTGTTCTTGCGGTCTTTCCCGATGAGAGTGAGAGGCATCCGCTCTGTGGATCACCACCGCTGACCACCATGAGGTGGCTGTAGGATGTGTTCGTACCTCTGCAGGCCGGGGTCCAGCCTTCCTCTCCGACCATACACACCCCACACCAGCCCCCAGACCCCCACACCAGCCTCTCTGACCCCACACCCAGCCCCCCATACTCCACCCACCACCCCCAGACCCCACACCACCCCCCAGACCCCCCACCCCATCCCCCCACACCCCACACCATCCCCCCATGTACCCCACACCATCCCCTCTTACCCCACAGCCATCCCCCCCATACCCCACACCAGTCTAGACCCCCACACCATCCCCCATACCCCCCACACCATGCCCCCCATACCCCACACCATCCCCTCTGACCCCACACCATCCCCCCATACTCCACACCAGCCCCTCTTACTCCACACCATCCCCCAGACCCCACACCAGCCCCATACCCCACACCAGCCCCCCATACCCCACACCACCCCCCACCCCAACCCCACACCACCCCCTCTGACCCCACACCAGTCCCCCATACCCCACACCAGCCCCCAACCCCACACCAGCCCCCCATACCCCACACCATCCCCCATACCCCACACCATCCCCTCTTACCCCACACCATCCCCCCATACCCCACACCAGCCCCAGACCCCACACCATCCCCCCAGACCCCACACACCACCTCCCTGCCTCCATTCACAGTGTGGAGCACAGTGATGAGCTCTCTGTACTCTCTCTCCACATGAGTCACCCGAGCCCGACTATCTGAAGCCTCGCTGGGTTTGTGAGTGTAGGTGTGTGTGTGTCGGGAGGAGGGTGTGCGTATGTGAGAGTGTCGGTGTGTGCTCGTGTGTGTTTGCGTGTGTTTGCGTAGGTGTGTGTGTGTGTGTATTGCACCAACGGTGAGTCAGAGTCAGTACGAGCAGATGACTCCACACAGACCTGCCCCCCCCGCCCACAGAGGAGGGGCCAGGAGAGTGGCTTCCCCGACGTGTCACTATCAGCCCCCTGAGCTGCTACTGCAGCGACCTGCCGTTCTCTGCCGACGCAGCACCCGAGCCCTGCACAGCCGGACGTGCCGATGTACTGGGTCGCGTTCACTCCGGGAGAGACTGGGGGCGCCGGGGCACCTGGGTAATGGCGCGCTGCGTAACGGGGAGACACCGGGATAGCCTGGCAGGAGCAGATCTGCTCAGCTTCATACAGCTAGAAGAGATCTGGGTGTGTGTGTGTATGTGTGTGTGTGTGCGTGTGTGTGTGTGTGTGTGTGTGTGTGCGTCTGTGTGTGTGTGTGTGTGTGTGTGTGTGTGATGACAGGACGTATTAGTCCTCCAGGTTAGTTACGGGGGTGGAGCGGTCTGAGTCTCACGCAGAAATACCAACTCTCTCTTTAGGTGTGAGGTAATCTTGTTTACTCATTAGGAGAGAGTCTTTGAGAGGAAGAGGAAATGACATCGTAGGGTGGGTGGCGGGGCACGATCAGCTTGTTAAAGGGAGCCAACTGTACAGGTCGGAGCCAGAGACAGACCTAGCCTTCCTGTGATTGGCTCGTCACTGGGGCCTAATCACATTAGGACTGGGTGGAGGAACAGGACACACACAGCCTGCATCTCTCTCTCTCTCTCTCTCTCTCTCTCTCTCTCTCTCTCTCTCTCTCTCTCTCTCACACGTATAGGTCCTGTGTGAATGAACACAGCCTGGATTCGATCCCCTTAGAAATACTGTCCATACATGTTCGGGGCTGTGTGTGTGTGTGTGTGAGTGTGTGTGTGTGAGTGTGTGAGTGTGTGTGCGCGTGTGTGTGCGTGCTCACCTGCGCCCTAATGAGAGCCTCGAAGCTGGGCTGGAAGTAGTCGATGCGGCTGTCGTAGAACTTGGGCATCTCGTCCAGCAGCTGCTTGTTCTTGGCTTCGAAGTCTTCCCTGACCGGCCTCAGCTCATCTTTAGCCTGGCGAGGGGACGGAGGGCAAAGGTCAGACGTCAAACCACCACCACAACAACTCTCATGTGCGCCGTGTTCTATCACAACAATGAGAATGAAGCTCTTTTTCTCTTCCGACAGAAAACACTGCGGAGGAGAAGAAGGAACAGACAGAGAGAGAGAGAGAGAAAGAAGGAAAAGAAGCGTGCGGTTCTAATCAGGAGCGTGAGGAGGAGGTGGGCTACGTGGGCAGGCCGGCTTGGGCACCCCTGATCTGGGGAGGTACAAGTGGGCAGTTTGGTGGTGGTCACGACGCTGACACGGCACGATGAATATCATCACACGGCGGTGGCTCTGCTTCGCTCAGGCCTTTGTGCGTGTGTGTGTGTGTGTGTGTGAGTGTGTGTGTGTGTGTGAGTGTGTGTGTGCCTCTTCATGTTCAGGCCTGTGTGTGTGTGTGTGAGTGTGTGTGTGTGTGTGTGTGAGTGTGTGTGCCTCTTCATGTTTAGGACTGTGTGGTGTGTGTGTGTGTGCCTCTTCATGTTCAGGCCTGTGTGTGTGTGTGTGTGTGCCTCTTCATGTTCAGGCCTGTGTGCGTGTGCTTGATGACCGATGCCATGTTGGGATGGTCTCTCTACTGTAGCGGGGAGACTCAGAGGGCTGTGGTGCTCTCTGTGCTGCTCTCACGGTGAGTGGGTGGGCGGCACACCGAGGATGTGTGACGGTCCATCGCTATCTGTGTGTGTGTGTGTGCTCAGACGCGTGTGTGTGTCTCTCTCTCTCTCTCTCTCCTCTCTCTCTCTCTCTCTCGTATATTTACGGTGCTGAATGATGTGCCTCTGTGTGTATGTGTGTGTGTATGTGTGTGTGTGTGTGTGTGTGTGCAGCGCTGCCTTTTCAAAAAGCGCTGAAGAGCCTGCTAGCTTGCGTGGGTGAAGCCGTGCACATGCACAGTATGCATGTGCGTTCACTATTTTCGTTCGCATCCAGTCAGCATCCGAGAGCCTCGTTCACTCGCTGCTCTGCTTCCCAGAGCCCTGACTCACCTGCAGGAGAGGCTGCACACACACACACACACACACACACACAGTGGAGAGAGAGCTACCTGATGGAGCTTGACCATGTTGGGCCCCGTCTTCTCCTTCTCCTCGTACTTCTCCACCTTGGACTGCAGCCTCTTGTAGTCCTGGAGCGCCTGCTCGCGTCGCTTCACCGCCATGTTGAGGCTGGGGAACACACTGCTGTACCTGGGGGGCACACACACACACACACTGATGATCTGGGGAACACACTGCTGTACCTGGGGGAACACACACACACACTGATGATCTGGGGGCACACACACACACACACACACACTGATGATCTGGGGAACACACTGCTGTACCTGGGGGGAAAACACACACACACACTGATGATCTGGGGAACACACTGCTGTACCTGGGGGGCACACACACACACACTGATGATCTGGGGAACACACTGCTGTACCTGGGGGGCACACACACACTGATGATCTGGGGAACACACTGCTGTACCTGGGGGGCACACACACACACACACACACTGATGATCTGGGGAACACACTGCTGTACCTGGGGGGCACACACACACACACACACTGATGATCTGGGGAACACACTGCTGTACCTGGGGCGCACACACACACACACTGATGATCTGGGGAACACACTGCTGTACCTGGGGGGCACACACACACACACACACACTGATGATCTGGGGAACACACTGCTGTACCTGGGGGGCACACACACACACACACACTGATGATCTGGGGAACACACTGCTGTACCTGGGGGGCACACACACACACACACACTGATGATCTGGGGAACACACTGCTGTACCTGGGGAGCACACACACACACACACACACTGATGCTCTGGAACTGAGGCAAGACACACTGCTGTACCTGGAGGGCACACACACACACACACACTGATGATCTGGGGAACACACTGCTGTACCTGGGGGGGGGCACACACACAAACACACACTGATGATCTGGGGGCACACACACACACCACACACACACTGATGATCTGGGGGCACACACACACACACACTGATGATCTGGGGGCACACACACACACTGATGATCTGGGGAACACACTGCTGTACCTGGGCACACACACACACACACACACACTGATGATCTGGGGAACACACTGCTGTACCTGGGGGGGCACACACACACACACACTGATGCTCTGGAACTGAGACAAGACACACCCCCCCCGATACTGACACACTTCTGAACCTGACACACACACACACACACAGACGATGCCATGGCGACACGTTGGCACCCTCTCACGCCTGTGTGAGGTGGTTTTAGAGGATAGAGGCTTGGCGTCCTGATCCTGACGTGATCGAGTACAGCCACTTCCACCAGCCGCACCGTGTCCACTACCTGGCCCTAACATCTATCATCTCATTACTGGGGGAGGACCAAAGACAATTCAGGACTATTCATTCGCTGTCAATTACTTCACTCCAAATGAAAACACATTTTCCCAGTGACTATCCTCGTCCCGGAGACCTAAAAATAGGAAACATTCATCTGTAACTTAGCAACAGGAGTCGGAGCCTCATACTGGGCCTACTTTACTGTACTGGTCTCTCTCGTCTGGTTAGACTGGGGAGAACTTGCTGTACTGGTCTCTCTCGTCTGGTTAGACTGGGGAGAACTTGCTGTGCTGGTCTCTCTGTCTGGTTAGACTGGGGAGAACTTGCTGTGCTGCTCTACTGTGTGGTTAGACTGGGGATGACTTGCTGTGCTGCTCTACTGTGTGGTTAGACTGGGGAGAACTTGCTGTGCTGCTCTACTGTGTGGTTAGACTGGGGGTTCAAGCGTGAAGCTTAGGACCGCAGGCTGCACAGCTCTGTCCTGACCATGTAGTGGAGACGGACGAACAGAGTCAGGTGGAAAACACTGCAGGGGCCGAGTGTACATGTACAGTACGGCCGCTGTTACACTCAAGGTGTGACTCCTGCAATGCTAGACTTACTCCAGGGCTGTCTGTCTAACTGTAGGGAGGGGAGGGAGGGGGGGGAGAGGGGGAAGGAGGGAGGGAGGGGACAGAGAGAGAGAGAGAGAGAGAGAGAGAGAGAGGTGAGGGAGAGAGGAGAGAGAGAGGAGGAGGGAGAGGAGAGGAGGAGAGAGAGAGGGGGAGGTGAGCTGTGACAGGGCCAGGGCGCAGTCTCAGACAAGCCGGGGGTTTGTTTTCCCCCACAGGAAGTGGATCAGGGAGCGGTCCTGTGTGCTGAGCTGAGCCACGTCACAGAGCCCAGCCCTGCGGCCCACGCTGACTCTGTTTAGGAGAAAAAAAGCGTCACGTCAGCTCGGTTTACGGTGGGGGTGGGTGGCCGTCCTCCCAGCTACTGTCAGCCCCGCCGTCCTCGCATACTTGGAGTGCCAGCGGATTACATCACCACCCTCTAGGCACGAGAGCACTCGACGCGATCCACTGGCTTACGACAAGACACACACACCGCACGCTGGCTTGTGGAGACACAAAAGGCCTTTTCCCTCAGAGCACCTCTACACACACACACACATACTCCCCTTCTCTGCACATGCTCACAGGGCACCGAGACACAGTCACTCCTACTTCACCGGGAAAAAAAAGAAAGAAGTAATGTAACCCTCCCTGACACGCCTGGTGGACTCTCTCCTCTCTGACGTCACGACAGCCCGAGACGTCAACCCGGAGGTGTGTGTGTGTCTTTAACCCCCCGGTGACACCCCATACGCACTCTCTCTTCCTGAGTCACGGTGACCTCTGCCTCACTGGCACACTTGAGCCAGCCAGCGAGCGAGGCTGCTGGAGTCAGAGAGAGCCCTCGCAGCACGGCGGGAGGTCAGCGTGTGTGAAAGGGCACGGGACACACGGGACACACGGCACAGCGGGGGGGGGTTCCGGAGGGTTAGCGCCGGCTGAGATCGGACGCTATCCCTCGACGGCCCTGTCCTCGACCCGTGAAGTGACCGGTCAGCTAGCGAGGGATCCAGGGCTATATTTACATCCCCTCTGGTCGCGGCCCACGGTCTGGGAGAGAGTCCAGGGCGCACCACTGTCTCTGTGACAGCAGGTCTGGGTGTGGTGGCTGGATAGCTGGGTAGAAATAGCAGCTTGGACGTTTGGAGAATGTTTATGACCCCAACGCCAATCCACAGACTGGCCGTCCAGCCAGCCAGCCGGACGGCCGGGCCAGCCAAGCCCCAGTCTGGACCAGAGGCCGAGGACAGCGATGTCGGTCTGGGAGGTCACTCCACTTCACACTGCCGCTAGAACATACCAGCAAAAACACGCCATGCGCAGGGGAATGATCCCTATGACAACGTCGTCCTGCAGTGTGGTGTGAAAGAAAATAAGAAAAAATAAGAAAAAAAGGAGGAGAAAAAAAAGACAGCTGGGATTATTGAATCACCAGGCGATAAAAAAACAATGGTGAGTATGACCGATGATAAAAAAAAATGGAATAAAAAAAGTTACCAAGTGATTTCGGTCGGTTGTGCAAGAGCTGAGCGAGCCAAACCAAAGAGTGTGTGTGAGAGTATGTTTATCTGTGTGATGAGTGTGGTGTGTGTGTGTGTGTGTGTGGCATATCCCTTAGTCTCGGTAGTCTCGGTAGAGGGATGGTTGTCCCTGCTGGAACATGCCTGGCTCTTTGTGTAGCTCAGCCAGTGTTGATCCAAACGTTACGACCATCACGCACCCCCTCACGCAGGGTACCTGACACCGCCGTGGGAGGACAGGCAACATTAAACCAATCAGGAAACGATACGTCTTTCCTGTCGTCATCTAAGACAGTGACCAAAGTGACAGTAGTCGTGTCTGGTTATGCCATCTGATTAATACGTGGAATGTTTGTGTGAGAGCTGCCAGGGCTGTGGGGTAAGACACTTCCTCTGTGGCGTGTGTGAGGGGTGGGGCGGGAGGGGGGTGGGGCGGGAGAGGGGGTGGGGCAGGAGGGGGGGGTGGGGCAGGGCGGGAGAGGGGGTGGGGCAGGAGGTGGGGCGGGATGAGGGGTGGGGCAGGGAGGGGGGGCAGCAGGGGGGGTGGCGTGGAGCTGGTTTGCCGAGTCACGGCCTGGCCGGGGACCTGGTCCTGTTACAGCACTGCTTTTGTCTCCTGTGCAGGAGCAACGGTGCAGAACCAGACGGGTCATGGGGGGGTGGAGAACACGCACGCCTCCAGCCCACGCCGCCCCCCCCACTCCGCCCCCCTCCTACCCATGCCCCCCCCCTCCCCCTGCAGCCTCCCCCCTCCAGCCTCATAAATCCACTGATCTGTTATTCAGTGACCTTGTTGAGTGGATGGAACTCATGGCGGAGAGAAAGTAAAGAGGGGGGGGGACCGTTTTTTTGTGTTTGTTTCCTAGATGTGTTTATTTCCTAGATGTGTTACACTGAGTGTTAATTAACTAACTAAGTGCAAACAGCAAATAAAAAACAATCATTGTTAGACAGTGACAAACACGCAGACACACACTCACTGTAAGGACACGCAGAGCCTCCATTAACAGGAACAGGTCTGGGACCCTTTTTAGAAAGCTCTACAAATGATCTTACCAACGACATAAAATAATAATAAAAATAAATAATAAATAAATAATAAAATTAAAATAAAGAATAAAATGAGCATTATAGGAACCCGAAGAAAACAATTATCAACATTCACTTACTGACGGACTAATGGAATTCTAATGGATGCCTGATGTATGGTGTCTTAATAGACCAGCTTTCTATACAACACTTTGATATGGTGACAGTTCGACACGGCTTCAATTCCACAACAAGAAACGCAGTTTTAATTCGCTTCCATGCAGGTTGTTTTTGTTGCTTTAAAAAGTTGTTGACACACTCACTCACTTCCAGACTTATTTCAAATTCATAGAACAGCGGCTTCCCACAGTATGTCTGTCCAACGTGGTCTGTATGTGTGTGTGTGTGTGTGTGTGTGTGTGTGTGTCCTGAGACAGTCCAGCACTCCAGCCAATCACGGCCTGCCCTGGCCCCAGGAAGCTGGGCCCACTGCCATATTCAGAGCCCACACATCCGGCCGCCGCCCACCAGGAAGAGGAAATTAGAACCATTCCATCCTGTCACCGTCCAGCCACCAGAGCACACGAGGAAGACAAGGAGAGCACATGGACACACACACGCACACACACACACACACACACACACACACACACTACCTACTGCGCTCACGTCCCCCTCTCTATGACAGGAGCTCACGGCTGATAAGCTCGTCCCAGTGTAGGGAAGTAGGGCAACAAGGCTCCACACAAACACTAGCTGATAAGACACACACAGTATATATATACAGTACAGTAAAGACACACCAGAGTACAGTACACACACACACACACACCTCTAGGGAGGGGCCAGGAGGAGGAAGCAGGGCCTTAACAAGCATTGGGAAGAAGGGTGGGATCCCTGCTCCCGGCCAGGCCACTCCCTCCACCGCCTCTGCTGTGTGTGTGTGTGTGTGTGTGTGTGTGTGTGTGTGTGTGTGTGTGCGTGTGTGTGGGTGCGTGTCCAGGAGTGAGGGCCAGGCTCCAGGAATGGAATAGTGCTCCCTCCACGGGCCCAGACGGGGGCGAGTACAGGGGAGGGGAGCCAGAGAAGCTTTCCTCCAGACGCCACAGCAGCCCCATGCTCTCTCTCTCTCCCCACAGCAGCCCCATGCTCTCTCTCTCTCACCACAGCAGCCCCATGCTCTCTCTCTCCCCACAGCAGCCCCATGCTCCTCCCCCACAGCAGCCCCGTGCTCTCTCTCTCCCCACAGCAGCCCCATGCTCTCTCTCTCCCCACAGCAGCCCCGTGCTCTCTCTCCCCACAGCAGCCCCATGCTCTCTCTCTCTCCCCACAGCAGCCCCATGCTCTCTCTCTCTCCCCACAGCAGCCCCATGCTCTCTCTCTCTCCCCACAGCAGCCCCATGCTCTCTCTCTCTCCCCACAGCAGCCCCATGCTCTCTCTCTCCCCACAGCAGCCCCATGCTCTCTCTCTCCCCACAGCAGCCCCATGCTCTCTCTCTCCCCACAGCAGCTCCATGCTCTCTCTCTCCCCACAGCAGCCCCGTGCTCTCTCTCTCCCCACAGCAGCCCCATGCTCTCTCTCTCCCCACAGCAGCCCCATGCTCTCTCTCCCCACAGCAGCCCCGTGCTCTCTCTCCCCACAGCAGCCCCATGCTCTCTCTCTCCCCACAGCAGCCCCATGCTCTCTCTCTCCCCACAGCAGCCCCATGCTCTCTCTCTCTCCCCACAGCAGCCCCATGCTCTCTCTCTCTCCCACAGCAGCCCCATGCTCTCTCTCTCTCCCCACAGCAGCCCCATGCTCTCTCTCTCCCACAGCAGCCCCATGCTCTCTCTCTCTCCCCACAGCAGCCCCATGCTCTCTCTCCCCACAGCAGCCCCATGCTCTCTCTCCCCACAGCAGCCCCATGCTCTCTCTCCCCACAGCCTCTTACTGTCCTCCTGCTCCAACACTGGACATCCTCCACGCATGCTTCTACTGTTCTAAGACTCGCTCTACTGCAGACCTGGTTCTAGACTGTTCTAAGACTGGCTCTTCTCTAGACCTGGTTCTAGACTGTTCTAAGACTGGCTCTTCGATCTGCCTGGTTCTAGACTGTTCTAAGACTGGCTCTTTGATCTGCCTGGTTCTAGACTGTTCTAAGACTGGCTCTTCTCTCTGCCTGGTTCTAGACTGTTCTAAGACTGGCTCTACTCTAGCTAGTCTGACTGGAGGGCCCGTCCCAGCCATGAGGAGCAGAGAGGAGAGAGGAGAGAGGAGAGGAGAGGAGAGATCACACTTACTTCTTCAGAGGGTCGATTACAGTCTTCTGGATCTGGTTCACCTAGGGGAGGGGGAGGTTGGAATTAGATGTAATTTTCAAACACATTTTTTTTTCTTCACAACCCTCCAGTGAATGATTTTATGAATTGTAATGTGTTGTCAAATTGAATTACATCAAGGAGTCAAGTAGAACAAAATATCTTCTCCAAGTCCCCCTCATTATCAGCCCTAACACAGCCTCCACACAATCAACAATTGTGTATTTCAAACAGAGCACTCAACATAATAGGGGGGGGAGCGTGAGGGGAGGTGAGGGGTGTGAGGTGAGGGGGGAGAGTAGAGAAACTTTCTGGAACGTTCCCTCCTTTATTGTACACAAGCCCCGAGGAGAACCCGTGAATATTCATGGGGCTCGCGATACAAAAGTATGTCTGCGTCTGGGGACGGACATGAAAGCAAAGCCCCGCTGATTTCAAATCCTGTGGAGGGGTGGGCTCTGCCTTGCAAGATGAAAGTTCTTTGCAAACAAACATTTTAACAATAACAGTTTATATTTTCTTGAGTTCTTCTTCTGGTATGCCGGAGCCGACAGGGGAAGGGAAGGAGGAGGTGTGCGAGTGTGTGTGTGTGTGAGTGTGTGAGTGTGTGAGTGGGTTTGTGTGTGTGCGAGAGTGTGTGTGTGTGTGTGTGTGTGTGTGAGTGGTGTGAGTGGTGTGTGTGTGTGTGTGTGAGTGTGTTGTGTGTGTGCGAGAGTGTGTGTGTGTGCGAGGTGTGTGTGTGTGTGTGTGTGTGAGAAGGGGGGGGGGTTAAATGGAAGTAAATGAACATCTCATCTTCAGGGCCCTCAAGCTGAAGACTCCAAAGCTGAAGTTGAGAGCGTGATTAATAAAAGTTTACAGTGCATTTACATTGCAGATTCAAGACGACTTGCTGGATCCATACGTCTGACAGTGAGCCGTGTTGGCCCGGCTAAGGCGGCGTGTCTGGGAACACGGGAGGCACGGAGCAGCGGCAGGCAGCACATGACAAGTGACAGCTGCATGAAGACCGGGGAAGCAACACCACTAATCACAAGTTCACTCGTTATTGAAAGAGTAGTCAATCAGTACCCAGCAGAGTTACTGCACAAAGAATACGAGCCAAAACAAATGTTTCTCAGAGCGCTCACACACACACAAGCCTGTGCAGACACACACACACACACCACACAAGCCTGTGCAGACACACACACACAAACAGCCTTTTACAAAGGCTTGTTTCCAAGCACATAATATGTCCGAACGTGGTTTGAGGGAAAACAAGAGCAACGATAACAAATAAGTACATGGGAATTCACCTTCCTTATTTTACATATTCACACCTCCCCCACACACACACACACACACCACCCCCCCCAGCCCCCTCCAACCCCACCGTGAGTCAAGCCGCGATGCTACTACTGAGGGAAACGCATGCAGCAAGCAGGGAGAACAGCACCAGCAGATCTACTGCATGCTGCTGCTCTCTACCCTCTGCCCCTTCTGAGAGAGAGACACGAGAGAGAGAGACAGAGAGAGAGAGAGAGAGAGAGAGAGAGACATAGAGAGGGAGAGAGAGAGACAAAGAGAGAGAGGGAGAGAGAAGGAAGAGAGAGAGAGAGACAAAGAGAGGGAGAGAGTGAGATAAAAGAGAGGGAGAGAAAGGCAAAGAGAGAGAGAGAGACGAGAGAGAGGAGAGAGAGAGAGAGAGAGAGAGAGAGAGAGCAAGGAGAGAGAGAGAGAGAGAGAGAGAGAGGAGCAATGCTCCTGGGAGGCCTAGCAGAGCCCCAGGCCTGCGCTCCACGAGCAGGCTCCATGAGTGAATCACGGGGCAGAGATCAGCCCTGCACACACAGGCCCTCCCAAAAATACACGCAGATCGCAGAGGAAATCAATACCCCCCCCTCCTCTCCAAACGGAGCCTCCTCAATCACTCGGCCGCCATCTTCGCTCGGGCTCGGTGCGCCGGGGGGGGAGGGGGGGGGAGAGTGCGTGTGGGGGTCTATGCGCCCTCCTCAGACCCAGAAATAAACACACAGGCCTGGGCCGCTGCTGCCTTCATTATCCCAGCACGTTTTTCATCCCTTCGCTCTCTCTCTCTCTCTCTCTCTCGCTTCCTCTCTCTCTCTCGCTCCCTCTCTCGCTCTCTCTCTCTCGCTCCCTCTCTCGTTCCCTCTCTCTCTCCCTCGCTCGCTCGCAGGGCCCCGCGGCGCCGCATATCGTCTCCAGCAGCCGGGGAGAGCAAAGGGTGGCTCGCTCTCTCTCTCTCTCTCTGCTGTCTGCCCTGCTTGAAGAAGAGCCCGCTCGCCCCGCTCGCCCCGTCAGAGTGGAGCAGCCGGCTCGGAGGGAGAGCAGGAATAGGAGGCGCTGAGCCGGGGTTTCTTCCTCAGTCAGGAATCCTGAGGTGATGTTTCTCAGAGCAGCGAGCGGAGCGAGCTGGGAGGGAGCTGGGAGCGCGTGCGATCAGCCCCTCAGAGGGGCCCTCGTCGGACCAGAGGGGCCCACCAGGTGGCCGTGTGAAAACCACCATCGTAAAAATGAGACTCGACCCCAAAGTTAAGACACACCGGCACGATCGAACGGTAACCCAACGTGTGGACGTGCACGGCGTAGAGCCTCTGAAGCTGAGCTCACGGTGATGACTGCTGGCGTCCACAGGAAGGAGAGAGCGTGTTCTGGGGCTCCGCCGTGGCTTGACCATGTCCAGACCCCCCCCCTCCCCTCTCTCTCTCCCTCCCCCCCCCGCAGGAGAGCAGGGCTGAGATCCCTCCCTCCAGACTCCCTCTCTCCCTCCCACACACCGCACCGCTGAACCTGACCCTTTGGTTACTGACCGGCGCGAGGAGAAATAAATACAAATCAGCGCGATAACAGATCGACATCTAGCTGCAGCTACCTGACCGGACGGCACGCAGCGGCACAGACGGATGCCGGTGCGAAGACGACCTCCCAGGTCTGTCCGAGGTAAAGGTCACGGGGGTGACGAGCGTAGCCACAGGGCTCACGGCTCACTGGAGAACAGAGATGTTAATCACAGCCCTCGGTTTAACTAGCGATAAACGACCGGCTCCAAACAGAACAGGAACGCAACAGAAATACAGATGGGGGTCGGATAGGATGAAAATCAATCACACACAGGCAACCGGATGCACTGTTGCTAGGACTAAAAAGAAGTGAAAATGCTTAACTGAAACTGGAGCTCGTTCTGAAGGCTAGTCGACATGGCAGCAGAGTTACGGCCTGGCCGCAGACCAAGCCAGACGCACTGGAGCAGACCTGCTGAACGGCCACAGGCTGAAAACCCACAAAAACAGTCTCGACCGCACTCAGACTGCACTGAGCCCAGACTGCGCTGAGCCCAGTCACCGGCTGTAAAACATGACGACCGCGCGTCCTGCCTGTCTGAAAGCCTCGCTGGAGATCGAGAGCCTCGAGGTCTCCTCCGGAACAGCTTCAGAGCAGGACGGAGTCTACCCAGGTCTCGGGGGTGGGGCGTCTCCTGGGCCCTCCTCCTTGCAGACGACCCCCCCCCCACGGAGATCCTTCTGTCCTCACGGGACCCGTCTCTCCCCGCTCCCTCCCTCCCGGCTGCCGCACCGCGCGTGTTTGTTTAGCTCCCGATCACCCGCAGCCACGGTTTGAATCAAACACAGAGGCGCACGCGGCGAACCCAACAGGAGGAGAAGCATTAAAGAGGGAGAAGAGGGTTCTCGGTGGAGAAGGAACAGGGGATGATCAGGGGAGAGCGGAAGCCATTAAAACAAGCGATGACATTCTTGAGCGAGGCTCTTCCGATTGTTCGAGTTATTTTCGATTCTAGTGACTCACAGACCCCACACACACACACACACACACCGCTGTGATGAGCAGCTAATAGACCAGTATGGTGATGGTGCTCTCAGAAGAAGACAGGGCCCCACGGGAGACGCTTTCTTTATAGTTCACAGGTTACGCAATACTGGCAAAGATGAAAACGACACTTTCGCAAACAACGGCGCTTTTTTGGGGGGTTTTTGGGGCCCGGTGTGTTTGAAGTGTGAGGCTGTGCCTGGCAGGATGCTGAATGTGAGGCTGGTGTGGAGAACAGTGGGAGCTACACAGGGAGACGGAGGAAGAGAGAGAGAGGAAGGAGAGAGGGGAGAGAGAGGGGATCGATAGAGGGGGATAGAGAGAGAGAGAAAGAAAGAAAAGGAGAGGGAGAGAAAGAGAGAGGGATAGAGAAAATGACAGAGACAGAGAGAGATAAAAGGACAGAGAGAGGAGAGAGAGAGGGCGAGACAGAGAGGAAGAGAGAAAGGAGAGAAAATGAGAGAGAAAGAGGGATAGAGATAAAAGGCAGAGAGAGAAGAGAGCAGACGAGAGAGGAAGGAGAGAGTGACAGAGAGATGGAGAGAGAGCGAGAAGAGAGAGAAGGGACGAGAGAGCGAGAGAGAGAGAGAGAGATAGACAAAGAGAGACGAGACGAGAGAAGAGAGACGGAGACGAGATGAGAGAGGAGAGAGAGAAGAGAGTGAGAGAGCGAGATGGAGAGAGAGAGAGAGCTGAGAGGAGAGAGAGAGAGAGAAAGAGAGAGACAGAGAGAGAGAGGAGACAGAGAGAGAGACGAGAGGAGAGAGAGCAGAGAGATGAGGAGAGAGAGAGACGAGAGGAGACAGGACAGAGGAGAGATGGCTGACCTTCTCCAGGTTGAAGGAGTCCATCCTGCGCATGGCCGTGTCCAGAGCCGTCATGGAGTCCAGGAAGGCCTGGTCCTGTTCACACAGAGGGTTACCCAGCAGGTCCCCCGAGATCTTCACTGCTGCCTTGGACATGGCTGAAACACACACACACACACACACACAAGGACAATATTAATATCACGGTAAATATGGCCTGGGAAAGGAGTAAATGAAGAAAGGGCAGAGAGGGGTTCTTGTGTAGACTAAGTCAAAAGGAGATGTGAGAAAGACCTAGAGAAAACACCGTCTGACAAGTCAGTCAATCAATCATCCGGTTGTGTCGAGCGTTTTCCCCTCCTTTCTCGTCGAGTCTTAAAGACGTAATTATCGTACCTGACACAACTTGTGGAGCCAGAGTGTCATGCGCGAACACTTATGTTAAAACATGGGTTTTAAAAGCTATCTGACAGTCGGACAGTTGAGTAGCGAGCGCCATCCCGTCCTGCTAGACCAGATGAATGACTGCTGGTGTTATTGGTAGTCTTGTTCGGCACGCTGCTCGAACACGCTGCGCAGGTCCACTGTTTAGTAAAGAGAGGACCCGCGCAACAGATGGAATCCATTCGTTATAACGAGGGGACTGACAGCTCTGATGCTTTGATGAGACGTCCATGTCGCAGAGCACAAAGCAGAGGAAGTGAAGATGCTCCTCACCCACCCCACCCCTCCCCCTTCCCCCATCTCCTCCCCTCTCCTTCCCCCATCTCCTCCCCTGTCCCTCTCCGCCCGTCTCCACCCGCATAGCCCCTCTCCTTTCCTCCTTCGCCCCCTTTCCTCACCCCTCCTCCTCCTTTCCTCCCTCCTCCACCTCCTGTAGACGGGCTCTCCACCCAGGGCAAAGTCTGCCGCTCTTCCCAAACACCCAGATAAAACTTGACAGATTCCCTAAAAAAAATCCGCTCGTTTACGCAACATGCGGTTGTAGATAGAACGTATGAGGACGAATCGAGATGATCTAGGCAATGATCGCATGAGCGATGGGCTGAGCGGTTAGGGAATTATGGTTAGGCTATTAATCAGAAGGTTGTCAGTTCGATTCCAGGCTGTGCCAAAATGACGTTGTGTCCTCGGGCAAGGCACTTCACCCTACTTGCCTCGGGGGGGGAATGTCCCTGTACTTACTGTAAGTCACTCACTACACACGGCGTCAGCATGATCGATGTGGTACCCAGACAAACTGGATTAGCACAGTCAAATGAAGTTGTCGGTTAAGGTTGTTACAAAAAGGCTGGGTGGAATAGCTGCCATTGTGAAAGAGAGCCTGTATAAGCTGTGTAAGACGATCCTGTCTGTCAGGAGGGAGAGGAACACACCTATGTCAGCCTCCGTGCTCTTCTTCATGTCTTTGTGAAGCTTCTTTGTCTGGTCCTCCAACCTGAGAGGAGGGAAATGACATGACGGTAAGGATGGGTCATTACACAAGCACACACGTCGTACACAAATCGACCCGTGACATGGTGACATTCTGTCGTCAGATTCCAGAGCAGACCCCCACATTCCGAGACCCACTCTTCCAGGGAAACGTTGTCACACCTGGATCCTGGCAGTCGTGACTAATCGGAGCGGGGAGAGGGAGAAAGACAACAGGGGGGGGGGTGGGTGGGGGGAACTGGGCCTGATCAAAACCCTTTCATCTGTCCAGCTTCCCCTGACGGACGTTCAGAGATATCTCCGTCCCGCCCGCGCGCCGCCCGCCGCACGTAAACACGCCCTACTACACAGGAACACGCCTGTCAATGGGATTACACATTCCATTGATTTCATATAAAATACACGATCACGCCATTTTGCTGTTTTTCTTTTGCTAATTAAAAACAACTAGGATTTTTTTTCCCCCCCTTGTTGTCGGCAACTCGATTTAGCCATAAAAGCATTTACGTCTTCAATCATACCTCTGCGTTCGTACAAATTACGGGTGTTAAAAATGCCAATTACCAGACCATGGGGGCTGAAACGTGCGCTATTCATTACATCAATTAAGACGAACGCCGCGCTGCTTAGCAGCTCCCGCGGGACCGCCATCATATCAGCTCCTAGGGACTGACTGTGGGGGTGTGTGTGTGGGGGGTGTGTGTGTGTGTGTGTTGAGTCTGTGTGTGTGGGTGTGTGTATGGGGGTGTGTGTGTGGTGTGTGTGGGTGGTGTGTGTGTGTGGGGGGTGTGTGTGTATGGGGGTGTGTGTGTGTATGGGGGTGTGTGTGTGTGGGGGTGTATGGGGGTGTGTGTGGGTGGGTGTGTGTGTGTGTGGGGGTGCCGTTCTCCCCGTCCCCGTGTGTGTGAGTAGAGGCGAGGCGCGGTGGGCAGGAGAGTGTGAGGTGCGAGGGGGAGCCTGACTGTCTGGGTGGGTGCCAGGCAAGCCAGAGGTCCGTCTTGGCTAGGTGTTAATGGGGCCCCGCGGTAGCAGCTGCTCCAAGCTGGCCTCTGCAGGCTGCCCTCAGCAGTCAGCCTCCTCTCCTCGCCATCTGCTGCGTGCGCGCCCTGTGTGTGTGTGTGGTGTGTGTGTGTGTGTGTGTGTGTGTGTGTGTGTGAAGAAAGAACCGGATCCTATCTCAGGTAGAATCACAGCTCGCCGCTCCCCGACTCGGGGTGAACAGGATTGGTTCAGATCCTTATCCAGGAGAGCGCTGGGGTGTTTCTCATGGCTGCAGAGAACTCGGAGTTCCTTCTAGGTACATAACACACACGCACGCCACGGTTCTACAAGTCCCGTGTTCCTTTCCCTGGGAGGTATTCACTTAGCGCTATCGATAGTGAGCGATATGGTGGGGAGGGGGGGGGAGAGAGATGCCTGTACACGCCCGCTCCTCTTACTCATCCAGAAGGTGTGTGGCTCCGTGTAAAGGGCTCCTCCTACTCACTGGAGCATGTGGAGCCGACAGCTCCCACTCAGTCTGCAGGGCCCCCGGGGGCCAGGCCCCCCTCGACCACTCCCCCCCCCGCCACCCCAGGAGAGGACCCCACGCTCTGGCCTTGTCTGCTGAGGTAAGGGCTTTGAAAAGCTTTCTTTCATAAAAACTATAATGTATGACGTCCACACGTGCCGCCTAGCTTCCTGAAGGGGTCGGATGGAGACTACAGGCTGAGAGAGAGAGAGAGAGAGAGAGAGAGAGAGAGAGAGAGAGAGAGACTACAGGCTGTTGAGAGAATACACCCAAACACTGTGGTGCCAGACACCGTTCTGTCAGGGAGGACAGGACGTGTACACAGCCTTGATTGGAAAAAGGGCAATCATAAGTCCACTTCTCAACATATGAACTGCCAGATGAAAACAAGCCTTGAATAGTTGTTTTTTTTGTTTTGTTTTGCTTTTAAACTGTCACTGTTTATTTGAATTGCAGGGGACTTTTCGACCACTAATGATCCACAGAAATAAGACATTTAGCAAGACTTCTTTCAAACTTACTTTTGGAGCTTGTCATACTCTCGTTCGAAGTCTCTTTCAACCTGGAACAGAACAACACCACCACATTACCGAGAGGGTATTTGGTACCAGCTTACAGTCATGTTGAAAGACCGTGCTGACAGACACCCCACTCCCCCCCCCCTCTCCTTGCCAGACGGCACTGATTGTACTGGCAAACTGCGGTTCCAGTAGGTAGGTCCTGTGTTTAGCGTTCCCCACGGTCATCAGGAACATAAACACGGACGCAGTGTCCGCCACAGGAAGCTGTGAGCACGCTCTGACAGCGTCTGCTCGGCCACAGACACATATTACTGGGGAAGTGGTTTCCACCCCAGCGGACCCAACACCCACTCACCGGCACTTTAATGTTGCCCTCTCTGCTGCCCCTCGTGTGGCACAGACAAACTGGCCATCCCCAGGACACTACCCTACCCTCCACCCCCCAGGCAACCACCTTACCCTCCACCCCCCAGGACACTACCCTACCCTCCACCCCCCAGGCCACCACCCTACCCTCCACCCCCCCAGGCCACCACCCTACCCTCCACCCCCCAGGCCACCACCCTACCCTCCACCCCCCCAGGCAACCACCTTACCCTCCACCCCCCAGGCAACCACCCTACCCTCCACCCCCCAGGCAACCACCCTACCCTCCACCCCCTCCAGCAGACGACCCCCCCCCTCCATCTTGGTGGCCCCTGTGTACCAGCTCAGTCCCAAGAGGGCTCCGTCATCTACTGGGGGTTAAAGGTCGGAGGGAGAGAGCGAGGCTTACCGTTTTGGAGACGATCTGCTTCTTGGGCTGTCCGATCTTAAAAGGCATCCTGAAACACAAAGACATAGGAGTGTGAATGGGGGGGGGAGGGGTGGGAGGGATCATGAACATCACCGCCACACGATGGAGAAACCCTGTGGCCTCGCTCAAGGGGGGGGAAAGACTGTGTTTGCAGGCTGATAAGTTGACCTGAAGGGAACCTTATTTCAGACGAGCCGCGTTGAGGGGAACCTGGAGTGTTAAAGGGATGTGCGAGAGAGAGAACGGTCCTCTCTCTCAGCCCCGCACGCCCGTCAACCCCGCGCTGTAACCCCTTCCCCTCCGCAGCGAGGCGTCCCCAGCCCCGCGCCCGTTGACTTCCTGTCATCACACGCCACATCTGGCTTCCATTTGGGGCGGATGTCACTAATTAGAAGTGGCTGTCCCCCCTCTGCTCTGTGTGGCTTTGCTGCAAGTCCCCCCCCCTGCCCCCCCGGCCACCTATCAGCCGCATGCCCACAAGCTGTGCCTGGTCTGGCCTGGCTGACTACTGCGATCGGGACTGGAGTACCCCAGCACACAAGTCTCCACCCTGCCCTCACACGGGGCCTCACCCTGCCCTCACACGGGGCCCCTCCCTGCCCTCACACGGGGCCTCACCCTGCCCTCACACGGGGCCCCACCCTGCCCTCACACGGAACCCCTCCCTGCCCTCACATAGGGCCCCACCCTGCCCTCACACGGAACCCCTCCCTGCCCTCACATAGGGCCCCACCCTGCCCTCACACGGGGCCCCTCCCTGCCCTCACACGGGGCCTCACCCTGCCCTCACACGGGGCCCCTCCCTGCCCTCACACGGGGCCTCACCCTGCCCTCACACGGGGCCCCTCCCTGCCCTCACACGGGGCCTCACCCTGCCCTCACACGGGGCCCCTCCCTGCCCTCACATAGGGCCCCTCCCTGCCCTCACATAGGGCCCCACCCTGCCCTCACACGGGGCCTCACCCTGCCCTCACACGGGGCCTCACCCTGCCCTCACACGGGGCCTCACCCTGCCCTCACACGGAACCCCTCCCTGCCCTCACATAGGGCCCCACCCTGCCCTCACACGGAACCCCTCCCTGCCCTCACATAGGGCCCCACCCTGCCCTCACACGGAACCCCTCCCTGCCCTCACATAGGGCCCCACCCTGCCCTCACACGGGGCCTCACCCTGCCCTCACACAGGGCCCCACCCTGCCCTCACACGGGGCCTCACCCTGCCCTCACACAGGGCCCCACCCTGCCCTCACACGGAACCCCTCCCTGCCCTCACATAGGGCCCCACCCTGCCCTCACATAGGGCCCCACCCTGCCCTCACACGGGGCCTTACCCTGCCCTCACACAGGGCCCCACCCTGCCCTCACACGGAACCCCTCCCTGCCCTCACATAGGGCCCCACCCTGCCCTCACACGGGGCCTCACCCTGCCCTCACACAGGGCCCCTCCCTGCCCTCACACAGGGCCCCTCCCTGCCCTCACACGGTTACAGCCTCAGGGAAGAGATGACTCCAAACGAATGATTTTAAGAGAATACCTATCCCACATCCCTGTCATAAAACACATGACATCATTTAGCAGACGCTCTTATCTAGAGCCAACTTGAGTATCAATGGATGAATTGCCTGTATGAAAAACACATTTTTACAAGAAATATTACTATATAAAAAAAAATGTTATTCTCATATACTCTTATAAAAGAAATAAGGCCAGTGATGAATATCTTAGGAAGACATGTGCATTCATCAAAAGGGCTCAACCTGTTCCCTTTAGGCCCGTCCCAACGATCTTAATGCTCCTGAACGCAACAGCTTCATTCCCTTTAGCCCGTGTAGTTACGCAGTTAGTTAGAGATGTTGGGAAACCCGCCGAGACAGAAACCCCCCGTCTCTGTTGCTCCTGCACGCCGAGCGAGCTGCACGGCGAGCGCGCTGACGGGACACTAATGACACACGAGGCTTCTGAGCGACGGCTCCGCTGAGCGACGGCTCCGCCTGACAGCCCCGCGCAGGCAGCAGCTGTGTCAAAAGAAAGGTGTGTGGACTAATAAGATGGAGAGGAGAGCGTGTAAGGTAGGGCCTCGTTGTGTAACCGGGGACACACACAAACACACACGACATGTGCAGGTGTGTGGGTGCGTAGACTTCATGGCGCGTGTGTGTGTTTGAGTGTGTGTGTGTGTGTGTGTGTGTGAGCCGTGGTATCCGATGACAGCTCAATTAAAAGATCTAGCATTGTCACCGAGAAAATGAAACGGTCTTTATGAGAAAGTGCTTCCCCCTCCCCCTTGTTGGTCTGGGCTCACCCTGTTGAAGCCAGTCTGATCACAATACATCCTTTTGAGTTACTTTTTCTTCCCTGTGAGTAACATGTCTTTTTATTTTTTTGGGGAGATATGTGGGTGGGTATAGTCTCAGTGGTAGAGCCTTTGACTGCGAAAGGTTGCAGGTTTCAATACATCTGCTAAATGAATACATGGTTACTTGGCCTATATCTTAGTAAAAGCCTACGACGACAGGGCAGTCTAGTACTGGGACTAGAGACTAATGTAAGAACCATCCCTAGTTATTACACATGGGCCTACAATGAAATAACAGCTTCACGAGAAGTAGATCACTTTCACCTATGTCATACTTGCTAGTGAGCCAACACACCATCATGGAAAACTACAATCTCGTCACCCACTGGAATTCCTCAAGTCCCTTTGCATGACTCATCTGCCTACAACTGCAACGTTAGGCTCGACCGCACAAAATAAATAAATACTGTATATATATATCGACTATTGAGGAAGTACTAAGAAAAGGCTTTGAGGGGAAAGAGGGCAAGGCCGTTTTGTTTGTTTAATCTTATACAAGACGATGAGGCAGACTTGGGAGACTTCTACGAACTGTCTGACTCAGCGCCGGGTCGGTATTACGCAACCTCTCAAGATGACGGCCGACTCAGCGTTGATAAAGGGGCTCCACGGGACACAGCCCGTGTGGACTCTCTACTTTGGGTGATCCAGAGTCCCCTGAAAACGACTATGGATGGGGGGGTGGGGGTCCCCAGAGTCCGATTCTGCTACGTTCTGTAGCATACATTTGAAAATGTTCATTTATTTGTCAACCCCTACGTCATGAGCGGAGGACAACTGCTCTCAGTAAGACAATCAATCAAACAACAGTGGGATCACTGACAACCTTACATTTGCATTTAGTCATTTCAGCAGAAGCTCTTATCCAGAGCGACTTACAGTAAGTACAGAGACATTCCCCCAGGGCAAGTAGGGTGAAGTGCCTTGCCCTAAGGACACAACGTAATTGTACACAGCGATACAGTCGTTGCAGTGTGACTGATTCGCTGAACTAAATAGATTCACCATAAGTGCGGGAGATGGTGCTTTTAACATGCAACAGACTGACGTAGATGCGACGCGACCTTAACGCGGGCCTGCTCAAAGTGCGAACACAAGCACAAGCCTGTAGTACATGTGAACACTCACTGCCACTGCCACGTACATCCAACACAACACATGTAGCACAGTACCAGGCACAGCGGGGCGGCTAACCTCCACACATCGCTGTTCCGTTAGCCTGCAATAACAACACAAAACCCCCCTTTGACAGGAACAAGTGATTTTGGATAAGCTCCAAAGATGGAGGCACATGAATCCATAATGAGCAGTAAAGCAACTTGACTGCTGCAGAGCAAGACTCACACAGAGAGCTTCTTTACCCCGGCAAACGTCACCGATCTAGTCTTGGCGTACCCAGGACAAAGGAATATGATAACTCACCAGCATAAATTATGCTGAAAGAGGAAGCAGCAGTGACTTCTTCGTTGGTAATACAAAAGTGCACATCATCAGTGTAGCAGTGGGACTCTGCAGTCCTACACAGCACAGAGGACTGGTTGAGTCCATTAGGGCTTGTGATTGTTACCACGCTGACCCAAAGTCAGATCTCTCACGTCATGGAGGCGAATGTGAGGACCTAACTGGTATGTGCCAGTCAGCGGAATCCATAAAGGACCCTTTCACAAGCTCCGTAGCCCACTCTTGACCTTGCGCTTTGCAGTGCGTGCTGGGGGGGAAATGTCGCCTGCCAGCTATTGATCCACCGACTGGGCAGAGTGATGCTGTCTTGCTTCAATTATCATGGGCACTTGGGCTCCGGAGTCACTGTCTCTCATTCTCTACAGACATCCAAGGAGGTTGTGAATGAGACACTTCAGCACAGTCTCTGGCATGGTGTGGTCATCATGCTCAGTTCATGACATCTGAATTGCTGCACCATAAATGTGCAATCATCTCTGATTAAAAAAGTAGCAGGCTTCAGATTTAATCTTATCAACATAATCTTTGTGCTTTTGTGTTGTGGTACGATTATTGTATCAAGCAACTAATTATGGTCTAGTTTGGTCAAGTGCGAGGGGACGGATGTAATTATCTACTGAATGCAGCCTATAGTCGTGTTCTACTCTACCAATAACAATAATATGTTTTCTGAACATGTTGCTGACTAGACTGATGTTAGGACAACCTTCCGACCACAACTGCGGACTATTGACAAACTCGCTTAGTTACATTACAAAGCAATTAGTAACCTAACATGCTCTTTAGCGAGTTAGGATAAATACAAAGTCTAGCGAACTACTACTTAGAATCATATTCATTGTCAAATATGTAGATGTATAGCATATAGCTAGCTATTTGATCAACATTCAATTATGGTCAAAGCCTTTCGGAAGCTTTAGTATCAGCCTGGTTAAGTAAACAACAACAAACATTAGTACGCTCTGTACTAGCGAGGTTACCGAGCCAGCTCAGCTGCTAGTGTGCTAACGACAGATTGATAGAATAAGTTAGCAAGAATGTTGCCCGATAGCTAGCTTGTAAGAGACTTGTGTTTCCGTCTCAGGTTAGTTTAAAAGTGAGTTTAGATATAATTTTAGGAAATAAAATACGTACCAACTCATTTTGTCTGAATTTCTAATCCAGTTTCATTGAGCAGTTGTTATTTCTTCAGGATACCTCATCCCTTTTTACAGAAAACTCACTCTCGAGTCTGTAGCTAGCTTGACAGCTAAACAGGAAGTTCCTTTCTGGTTTTAAACTACGGCAAGCAAGTGGCCGAGCGACGGGCACACAGAGTTGAGTCCATCTGCTAAATTGTGCTTCATCCCTTGCAATAATTATTTCTGATCAATAAGCTAAACATTTCTAAAACGAAAACAGAATGTAATGCTGATGCATATTAGTTCCAATAAACATGTTGTTTTCTGAAAATAGTCTGGAAATTTAGGGAGACATTCATGACATAATAGGCCTACTTGTTAAACCTCAAGAATTATTCTTAGTTTATTTTGAGTTATTTAGTACATTCACCTTGAGGTGGGTTGATTATCAGCGTTATGTAACTCTTGCCATTTATAAACAAACTTTCTTTGTAATTCATATTAAATACTCTGAATACAGCCATTCTGTTTTATTTTCTTTATTCAAGTACTTTACATAGAAAGGACAAAACAATTGCATCACAATAAACCGAAGTGCCAATTAAACAACGAGGAGTACATCTCCCCATCACAGAGGATAGTAATAATACAGTTCATTACAATATTCAGAATTCATATAAGGACCTTATTATAAGGTAATTGAAACAAGTAAAAACATCCACAACATTTTCAACAAGACCTCTTGTTTTTTTAAGTCAAAACAAAACAGTTATCTAATCCCATCGATTTTGTCCAATTGTTTGTCCGTTATTGTTGTTTAAAAGTTTGTCCCATTGATATTATTCATGTTTAATGTTCCCATTGTTATAATTATTTCCATGCATTACAAAATTATTGAGCTCCACTTTTAGAATCTTACAGTGGATAAAAATGTTTGCAACACATTCCGTGCACATGCAGTCATGAGGTTATAATGAAAAGGAAATACAAGAGATAACAAAGAACAGAACAATTTATGTATTTTGTATCCTATTCTCACCATGTTGATAATTTCTGATACCAGCTTCTCATAACGGCTGCAGCACCTTTTAGTACCCAAGATAAGCCTGTCACAGTCTACACTTTTTACAGTATTGAGCACTCTAGCCACAAAGATTATTTGATGTATTTACTTGCCATTGGAAACGACCTCAAACAAAGACGGCTTTGCTGGGAGTAAATTAAACGAGTAAACACAGACATTAGCAAAGGCCTGCCTTGAGCTGTGAACTGACTTGAGGTCACATTTACGTTTTTGTTTCTTCAGTGAAGCTCTCGTTCCATATTGTTCCTAATCACCCGGCCTTGCAACCTAATTTGGCACAGAAATGACTGCTAAGGTTGGCTCGCATCCAGAATGGAGCAGAGAAACTGACAGCATGAGACAAAGATGTGAGGCAAGCTCTCTAATTCTCCTCAGTTACACAGGAGAAACTGAAGAAGAGAAAAAATGCCACAATCATTTGAATGTCCAAATAAACAGAATTAACTGGCTCTGATGGAGATCATGACTTCTGACAGACTCAATCTGGGGGAAAGCAGGTCAAGGATGTGTCAGATGGTGATTGAGATGGCATTGCTGTTATTATAACCCTGCTTTCGATGACAGATGGGTGTTTGTGTCATTTTCCCATCTTCAACACACACCTTCCTAATTAGATGTAAGGTTTTCTGCAACAACAAAAAAATAATTTTCTTGAAATCTTTGTTACAGCTGCATGGATCACATAGAGCAACGACTTTGTGTCAGCTAGCTGCTGAATGTACATTTTATTTACCACCACTGTAGTTTTAGTGGCTTCAGGTGCTCCAAAATCCGAAATAAATGTGTAAACACAAAGTTGATACTGTATGTTTGAACTGCGACAGACAGCAACCTGCTCATCTGACCATGCTGAAGTGGAAAAAATCTCAGACCAAATTAATTGGGGCAAAAAGTGGAAGCTATCCAGAAAGCTGGTTTGCACAAGACAAAAAAAATGTGGAAGCACTGTTTCTCTGAGGGAGTTCTATAACAAATACTTTTCTTCAGGGTTTGCATTTCATCCTCAAGGTAATGCTTTCTGTTAGAAAACGATTTTCTCCTATATCAGTCCTGTGGTGAGTGACATAGTCAGTACCATCACGCACAAGCCACATTGATCTGTGCACAACAATGCATAGAGCTTGGTGGGGGATGGAAGCCATTAACAAGATGAGGAAAATACCTACTCTTCAGGACACATTCTACAGACACATTTCCCGACTTGAGCTGACCAGAGAACTGAGAACAAAAGGGACTTGGATGAGTGGATAAATGGATAAGGTTTTTGATTCCCATCCCTTGAATGGACTGTCATTCATAATAATTTATTAATAATAGGCTAGAACATGTTTTGGAAACACCTGGACTTAGAATACATTCACAGTTACCCTACAGTGTTTTGAAAGATGAGCCACAAATAATAATTTTAACTCATATTTTTGCACGACCAAGGTTTATTTTTGGACTATTTTAATGAATTGCCAAATAAGTGCCATATTTTTATACTCATGGAACATTTGGTTCTGGATTTCTTCCCGAATAAATTACGAAAGATTAGTGTGTTCATTTAACTTTAGTATCTGTGTAGCTGCACCCAATTTTGCTTAAAACCAAAATATTTGTTTTTGTATGTTAAGTATTACTCTTGCCCTGACAATTTAAATGAGTTATGGTTGAAATGAAGAAAGAAAAAACATATTTGGCACAGTCTTAGTGTTCTATCGACTTTGGATATAAATTATGATCTCCTAATATTCTGCCTCATAACTAGGCCTACATCACAAAAAGTACAAAGAAACTTTTCGCACAAGCATTCAGTCGATTGAAATTTAGTGTATGTATACATTTGTATTTACATACTGTGTACACACACATGCACAATTTAATACTGAGTATGGTGCCATTGACATTCAGAGTAAAAAAGTGTAAGTCATAGCTACCTGTATACAATATACTAATGTACAAAAATAATAATTCTTAATTGAGAATATCTCAGTATAGTAAAAGATGTAAACATGACTATATATTTTAGGTACAGATGCCGCTCACTGCTGACTGTAAGAATAATATGCTAAACATTTGCATTTTACCTTAATGAGTCCAAAAACTAACATCTGGCTGGTCCTAGCCAAGCACTGATAATTCATTGTAGCACAGAGGCACATTTTTTTGTTTCAATTGTTTTGGCCCTCACTTTAATTATCATATTATTTGTCTGTCCTTCAAGTCCACACAGCTTCCTGCATCTGCATACACAACTACAAAGAATTTTGGAAAGGTAGAAAAATACAAAAAAACTGACAATGGCATGTATAAGGGTATGCAATAATAACAAATTAAAATAAAAACGTTTTCCAGACCAAGTGCTTACTTTGAAAATGTAATGATCTCCCATCAATTAACCTGCAATCCAAACATTCCAGCCAGGTATGGTTCATGAGCTACATGGTCAGATGTTGAGAGACAACGTGGGTAGAGTCAAAGACCCTGTGATCTCAACACTAAAGCCTGAAGCTCATACACGTATGGGTAAGGTGCCAGCATTGGGTTTGTTATGTGTGTCCATTTGCAAATAGACCTTTGACCCGCTTAATGTAGTTCTTTTAAATATAAGCTCACAATTGCAAAAGCATAGTAGGAAATCACATGAATGTTTTGGCCTTCCAGTCTATATCGATGCCTGAGACTTATTTAAAGTCTTTCCTACGTTTGGTTAATCCCAGGCACAATGAAGAGAACAATGTCTGTAGTATTATCACAACACATTTGGCACATTCTTTTGTGGAAAAACAATAACAATAAAATATAAAAAATACTTTTCAACAAAAAGACAGGCATTTGCAAGTGCAGCTCAAAAGGTATCAATAACAGTACACAAATACAATTGATTGCACTTTAAAACAACGCAATGAAATCAATGCATACATCCTAGATATATCTCAAACTCTGTTAAGCCCCATTGTATTCAGTCTACTTGAAACCCAATTAGATAAATTATGGTATCTTTACCTTTCTGGGATTCTTAGTGAATTTCACCTAAAACATACAACAGCAGACAACTTCAGACACTCAGACATGCCATGTCCTCTAGGACCAAACGTGCCCTGATGCTCTCTGCTCGCTGGTTCTGTCTTTCACTGAGACAGAACCACAACTGTCGCTTGAATATGAAATATGAGAGAGAGAGAGAGAAGAAAAAAAAATATCCTTTCTCTCTCTTCTTTTAAAACAAAGGTTATCTCAAAATAGAGGGATGAAACATTACCTGTAAATTAAAAATGAAAAAAAAGGAGGAATACGAGAGAGAGAGAGATAGAGCCAGAGTCACCTATTCGTCACATTGGATGAGATCCCTTTCCTCCTCAGTCTCTTCTTCTGGGGTTTTGAGGTGAGAGTCCATTCTACGCACAGGTAGTGACGGTCATGATATTGCCGCTGGAGGCCGCCGCACTGCCACAGGAGTTAGGAGGAGAGGTGTGGCTGCCCGCCGCCCCGCTGCCCTTGTCAGCGGGCTTCTTGTCCTTCTGTTTGAGGTGAACCTTGGCGTGTCTCTTTCGCTCGTCGCTCCTCGCAAACTTGCGTCCACAGAACTCGCAGGAGAAGGGCTTCTCGCCCGTGTGCGTGCGGATGTGGGTGGTCAGGTGGTCGCTCCGGCTGAACGAGCGCATGCATATCCGACACTGGAAGGGTTTGTGCCCCGTGTGGATGCGCAGGTGACGCGTCAGCTCGTCCGAACGGGAGAAGCGCCTGTCGCAGTTCTCCGCCGGGCAGGCGTGCGGCCGCTCGTGCACGGGGGTTTTGCTGGGGCGGTTGGGGTACTTCCGCGGCCGGATAGGCTTAAGGGTCAGAGTCTGAGGTGGAGGGTGGTGCTGAGGAGTGTGCTGCTGACCCCCTAGGAACCCTGGGTGGATCTGCTGCTTGTCTTTGAAAGCTCGAATGGTCTCCAGAGGGGTGATGGGAGGGGGGTTGACCCGGATAGGGTCCATGGACTGGAAAGGCTTGTGCTCCATCACCCCGACCTCCCCCTGATGGTGGAAGAGGTTGTAGTCGGGAATCATGGAGAACAGACTGCCATCCATGGGGGGCTTGGAAGAGGAGTGGTAGTCATTGGCAGGGTAGGGGAGGCTGGTGCTGGTGGCTGGGCTGTGGTGGAAGGACACCTGGTCCTGGTACAGATCGCCGCAGGTGGAATAGGCAGGGCAGAGGCGGGCCGTACACCTGCTCCATGTCTCCCGACTGGCCGCCCATGCTGGCTCCAGAGGACGAGGTCTGGGTGGTGATGGTGCCGGGCGAGGGGGAAACGCCCAGGATCCCGGCGCTCACTAAGCTGATGATGTTGTTGTCCGAGCACCAGCCCGAGCCTCCGATCCCACCAGACGGAGGCGTGTCGAACGCAAACTTCCCCAGATAGGTCACCGTCTGTCCGCCGCGGTTGGGCTGGAAACTGGAACCATACTGGATCTCTGCTGTGCCCTTTTCACTCCCCATCCCCAAGTCCATGATGTTATCTGAAGAATAGGGGAACAAGCAGACAGTCAATCAAGTGTCCAAACATGAACGTAAAATACAACAAGAAACATAACTTGATTGTATTAATTTACTTTTACAAAAAGAATATGATTCACAACGAGTGAAAACCTGTGGAGAAAGGTCGAGAGGTCTTGAAGCTACTTCTACAAACAATTAGAAATGAACATGCTTGATAAAAACGACAGTCTCTGTGCTTTCGAAAATGAAGATTTCCTACGTGTATCTGAAAAGTGATCCGAAAATAAAAGTAGTCCAATTCAGTGCATGAAGAATTTGTGAGGGCTGTCAGACCTGTGAGTTTGTCGACTGACTAGTGCCTCTGAGAGTGTTCTCTCTCTCTCTCTCTCTCTCTCTCTCTCTTCTCTCTCTCTCTCTCGCTCTCTCAGATCCCACAAGCTCTCATAAATCAAGACCTAAACACCCCCTTTGATCCAGTGTCCCACAGGAGAAGAGCCACACTGAATGGCAAGATCTGATTTCTATACAGCTGGGTGGGAGCCAGACGCCACTGCTGACTCACTTAAAGACACGTTCTAAGAAGCGTTCAAAAAAGAAAATACACAAATCAGTCCACAAACAAAACGAGTGTCGATCCTAAGACTTCTCCTGTCAAACAGAATGGTCAATATTGCACGTGTGGAGTCACTGTGGGCTTTTTATGATCTTTTTACCTTTCTCTCTCCTTTATTTGTGTTTTTCATATCTTACAGTATTCTAAAATGGAGGGCATACCTTACACTCAGATCGGTGCATCTGATTTGAACAGAAAACATTCACTAACACAGAGATAAAACGGACGATCTTTCGTACAGCAAGAAATAACACACAGGACTGCTTATGTATTCACTGACAATAATCACTGTCTGTTTACCAGAATTTGGCTACGGGCAAGTAAGGATGATACAAACAAAACCAAAATTACATATATTGTGCACAACTATTTAACACACGAGGTACACAAGCCTGGGCTTTTCTGGCATGTGTCTTAACTGTTGCGGACATGGAGAAAAGAACATTGGAATACTTAAAGCTGATGTTTAAAATGCGGATTATGTTTTTGCAGTAGCACGTCCATGAAGATTGAGGTGTTAGTTTAGAATAGGACTGCCTTGCTGTACTCAGGGGGGCTCAAGCTGTATGTATCTGTTTTATCAGTGAGGTTTGTTATCACAACTGCTTATAATGTAGCACACATTTAACATGGGATCCAGGTAATTCCAGACTAATAGTTTTCAATTGTGATCAATCCAAGTGTCACTGGATACATTTGAAAAATGATCTGAGCAGACTTTGCAGTCAATAGGTTCAACTGGCAAAATTACATAAGACATTTGATTTTGTTTTGGTGTTTCATATATTTTTTTAATCAAAATGCTTAAATATAAGATGTTCTATTCTTATAGCAAACTGCCTCTGAGAACGGTGGAAGGTGACAGGTCATGTTAACGCATCGTCAAACAGCGTTGAACTTGAGGAGGAAGAGATTATAATTTAGTATACAGGTATATTGATGCTGGAGAAAAAACATGTTTTTCTAACATTTTTGAATAACAAATGCAGGAGAAATGTACATGTAGGTATGGACATTAACGGAGGGCATATTTCGAATTCGTTAAAGGTAACCTATTGATCGCAGCCAACACATTTTTACATCTCTGATTACACTTTTTCGTATTAAATTGTTCAGTATTAGATGTGTTGGGAGAATAATTTAATTTGTGAAAGAAGAAGAATCAAGACATAATTTTCTTCCAGTAGCTTAATAGGTATTTCATCAGCTATTTTGATATTAATTAGAATTTTTTTTTAACGTTTCATCAATCCAATTGTTTGTTCATTCTATAAACACTATCAAAATATAAATGAGTGAACATTTTATTTATTTATTAATAAATCCAACAGGTGATTAGTTCGATGTGGTCATGGATTGAATGGGGCCTTGTGTGACAGTTCTTCTGCATTCGGCCTACATTTAAGATTTATACGCCCACCATGGCCTTGGCAATTTGGCCTAAGCATTCAGTGTCAAGTTCAAGACCCAGTTTACATAGCAGCGTAAACGTATGCCATCAAAGCAAAATGTTCAATGGATAGTTTTATATAACAGCTTTGCATTAATCCTGTTCTGTAAATTGTTGCACGATCAACTAAACAGGATAAAGCTTCCAAATAAATAAAATATGTTGTAATCAGGACTGTTGCAGGCGGCCTGACTATAGCCCAGCAAATTGCACCGCCTATAGCCTACTGGATACGCGTGGTGCGAGCCAAGAAAGACTCCGAAGTTTGAAATACACCGCCGAACGCCCACTATATGAGGGCGGTTAGGCAAACCCTCTATCATCCCCTCATCCCAAAAGACAATCTCTGAACTATCATTAAATAACAAAAAATGTCAGATCTTTTCACTGAGTTATTAAAACCCATTTGGTCACGGTAAAGACGGTTCGTGTATCTTAATGAAGAGGATATTGACGCAGTGTCCTTTCAGTTTAGTTTTCAACAAAGCAAGCGTAAAAAATCTAATCTTGTAGAATAACACTAGTCTATGACATACACTTGGGACATTTTTCTGAATGATCGCTGATTATCATATTGTCTACATCATTATGAACAGATTATTTGGAGGGCTTAATGGCAACCGTCTCTTTTATATAGGCTATAGCCTATATTTTGACCCGCCTTTATTAACTTAACTTAATTATGACAACTGCACACAAATGTAAGTAAGGCTTTGATAGCGGTTTATGAAGTTGGATCTAACTGAACGCATATCTTATCTTAACACATTTGGTCAGCTATAGGACAGACATAAACACGGGGCATTTGCTTTGTGGATAGAAACACGGGTGACGGTCGGTATAGTCCATTGACAACTAATCGATATGCTTTCGATAATACTGGTTTTTCTCCAAACAATCGGCCTATCGGCTATTTACAGTCTATGGCTCTTTTGTGTGCCACAGCAGCCATACAGTGCAAACAGGTGCCCGTGAGGCGACGCGACGCGCTCTCCAAGCCTGACAACTGTTGCCTTGCCTGCGCGTTTTCCAACTGAGACGCGCTCAGTTTTAACTGAGCATAGATGGAGCAGGTCAGCACAACATACAGCACAACACATAGAAAGTAGTTTGTTCTTACCCTGTATTCATGTGTGAGTAATGATTAATAGAATCCGTATTGGTGAAAATGTTCATAGACGTCGGAATGTCCTCTTCAGAGTACAGACTGTCAGGAATCGTGTTTATTAAACTGCTCATCGTAAGAGGGAGCTTGTCCGCTAGTTTCCCTGTCATAGCAGTTACTCAGTCTGACATAAATGGCAACGTGCACGTATCCAAATAGATACGCCAGTACTCTCAAACTGAAAACACGGCACGACGATCTAAGGTTAACGGAGAAAAATATCCTATGATGTTGTATCCAAGTTTCCAGTCCGAGACAGCGCTGGTATCTCTCCGTTGAGACAAGCCTGTGATCACAGGCTTTGTTATAAATCTAATCACAGTGATAACTGTTTGTTTGCTTGTGGGGAATTTGAAGTCTGTGAATCAATGGAACGATGGTGTTGGTTGCACTAGAGTAGCGCTTCTCGCTGTATTGCTCGGATAGGGAACTCCAAGCGCTTTCTGGTATTAAATAGGGGGATGGAACATTGATGTGACGTAGATGACCATTTATGGATACACAAAGCCAGACCGTCCACAACACGTCAGCAATGGAACTTCATAGTGGAACATTAGAGGCTGTAGCGACCGATGCAATCGAACGAAGCCTGCTATAGGGCGAAAGGAGCTGTATACTATTGTACCGGTGTCCTAAACCGGCTAAATCGATTAAAGAAGAAATATTGTACGTGCCTTCTTACAGATCATTGTAATACCGTCGACACGAAAACTTTTATTTTACTCGTTTCAACTTCTTATCTTGGGTTAGTGACTGTGGAAGATGTGCGTAATAATTATTTGAATTTAGAGCATTATAGCCTCCAAACCATGACAAGTCTTCATTGACAGAGGACCCATGAGTACGCTATCCGGAACAAGCGTCCGTTTACGCGCGGACATACCAAGTCCATTGTGTGCGTAAATTGACAGAATGCGATTAAAATGTTGGCAAACTAAAAACTATGTAATTCAACCTACTACAGAAATGTATTGACTCAAGAATGCTCTCAGATTAAATATGCTCAATGTGTCTATACAAAGACCACAATTTGTTTATTTCCACAAATGGTTTTGCCCGACAATGTTAACAGTTGAGTGTCGGTTAATATCCCTGACCATGTTGGTTATTCGTCATATATATTAATTTAGTCACTTTGGTTAGGTTGTGGCTTACATTGGTGTGACATAGAAGTAGGCAGTCTTATCGGAATACCGTAGGCCGCTACCTCTTACTTTTCAACTCAGGCAAGAGCCATTGAATAAGCCTATAAAGACAGTAATTGTCAGAGTTAATCGCTTGAAAATATTGCAAGCGCTCAGTAAACCCAGAGGCTTGGCTTGCAGGGCGACAAGCAGCCGCAGTAGTGGAAGCTCCAAATAAGGCATTGATCCGGCACCGCCCCTCGTGCTCTGTATTTGGTTTGCAAAGTTCCGGTTAAGCAAACTGGTAAGTGGAAAAGTGATCGGAACCCGCAGCCATTAAAGGAACCGCAAAGACGAAACGTCATGGGACCTGTCACTAATGTAGTAAGGGTTACCTAATTTATAAGCGGTCTCATATCACATTTGAAGAGTGATACAAAGGTGAGAAAAGCTTATTTGCTTAAGGGTAGCTTAGTATCACACACTGTAGCTTGTAGACATGCACTGGCTAGCTGGTGTACCATAGGACAGCTTTAGAAGATTATGCATTAAAAGTTGAACATTCTTCTTTGGGTCCTACCGTTGCTGGGACTTGCTGGAGTCCAATGGAGGAGATCCAACAGGTGAAGTGTAGCCAACCAGTCACATGCCTACAAATGCTACCTTACCTAAGACATGAACACATGCCCTTGTGAATATCTTTTTAGTTTTGATTCCTACTTAAATTGAGCCCTTGAAGTCATTATTGCTACTGAAAAGACTTCCAAACTGACTTTAGGAACACTACAGAACTCCAAAGTAATAATCTGAAAGTGGTACTTATTTATAGCACCATTAACTCTGAATATGATGAATGAAATATCTTGGGTAATAACTAGGGCTGTCAAACGATTAAAATATTTAATCGCGATTAATCGCATTAATGTCATAGTTAACTCGCGATTAATCGCAATTAATCGCACATTTTTATCTATACTAAATGTCCCTTGATTTCTTTTTGTCCCATTATTTGTTCTCATTTTAATGCTCTATCAACATGGAAAAGTGGATCGTCTTGTTTTGTGCAAATATTTTTTTATTGAAAACAACATTGGCATGTAGTGTTCAATTTCACACAATTAAATTTCATACCTTTTCACACAAACAGCCCCTTCAACACCCCTTTCTAAGGGATCAAAATAGGGCGATACAAAATAAAATAAAGTGCACATGTAAGGTAAACTAGGACTCTCTATTGACCAGAGGCTCATCAACCCAGCCTCTTATTTCAGAAAAAATGAACATATGAAAGAATTAACAGTAACCAATAAAAGGCCTACTACTTCTTTGCTTTGAGCCAGTTACTCAAACAGACAAGCCTGTTGACATTTTCAGACAACAGGGAAGCTCGCTTCTTTTGAACAACATGCCCAGACAGTGAAAACAACCTTTCAGATGGTACAGATGTGGCTGGTGTTGCCAAGTACTTGCGTGCAAGGCAGGCCATTTCACTGTGTGCCCCTTCATGTGTGGACCACCATTCCTGGGGACAGTCATCCATGCCAGCAAGAGGCTCTGCCTTGTAGCGCTCCAGACATTGCTCAATACTGTCCTCCTCTTCATCAGACGAAGACTCGTGTGCAAGCATGAGAGTTGGTTTTTTCATAGGAGGCTCAGGCATGACTTGGTTAACCGGCTGTGCAGGCCTCTCCATTTCCAGGAGCAAGGCGCGGATCGCATCCCACACCTCAGCCCTGTGAGGTTTGCCCAGACACTTGAGGTCCTTAAACCTTGAAATGAAATGCAACTTTAATACAAGTACAGGTATAACAAAATTGCGACAATACCCCGATCTCTACAGTGCTAAATTCAAAAATACAAAGTAAAGAAGCAAGCAACCTAACAAAACAAACACACTGGGAGAAACAATGCTGAGAATGAGGATGAGTGTAAGAATGAAGCATGGCTATCTGACCTTGGGTCAAGTGCTGTCGCAACTCTCAGCCATGTGATGTTGGTCTTCTCCTTGCGACCTTCCATGTCTGCTGCGAAGGTTTCTTTGAACTTGATCATGTAAGCTGGGTCGTCCTCAGTGACCTCCATCACTCGCGACAGATGACATAATGCTGGCAGCACCGCTGAGCAAGACACAAACTTCTCTCCTCCCAGAAGTTCAGACACATACCTGCAATAATATAGAGAAGCACTTTAGTGGGGAACTAGTTAGGCCTACTGTAATTCACACAGAGTTCTCTCACTCATATATTTCACACATGCATAGCTGCATGCACATAAACACACACACCCAATCATTAACGTTACTGTTCTGACACAGACCTACTTTGATTATTAAACAAACAGATATACACACACAGCACGGATACACAATAAATTACCTGCAGTGCTCCAGCACAGCCTCGAGCTTCTTCAGTTTCTCCAGCTCAGTAGCTGTTGGCATGGCGACATTGGTTGTGTGCAGGGCCAGTGCATCTCTCAGAGGTTCGGCATTCCGCTGAACACGCTTGATCATTTCCAGGGTACTATTCCATCTGGTTGACACTTCCTGTGCGAGTGATTCTTTATTTTGATGATGTGCGACTTGTTGCTGCTCGAGCTCCGCTTGGTTTGCTGGGCTGTGCTTAAAATGTCCCACAACTTTTCTGCATTTTGCCAATGCGCTGTCAAACGGGCTGTTGGTTAGAGAAACCGTGACGGCTCGGTGCACAATGTGTGCGATGCACGGCATGTGCTCAAAGGGGAGCTGCCTGGCCGCTGCAATCATGTTGCGTGCACTATCAGTGGTCAGTGAGACAACTTTGTGTTGAATGTCCCACTCTCTAGCTACTTGCATAAAGTGCTCTGCAACAGCATTAGCGAAGTGCCTATCTTCTGTCTTTAAAACAGTCAAAGCATGCGACTGAAGTTTCCACTGTGGATCAAAGTAATGGGCTGTGACCCCGAGGTAGTTGTGATTACTGAGGGAAGTCCAGTAATCACCAGTGAACGCAACTGCTTTTGTCTTCTCCAACGCCTGCTGTACCTTAGCCTTCTCCGTTTCGTGCAATGTCTGTACGTGGCTTGTAATGGTGGCTCTAGAAGGCAATTCGTAGGTCCAGTCGTTGGATGCAATGCGAATGATATCAGCTAGACCCTCGTCCTCCACAACGTTAATAGGCCTACATGCAGTAGCCACCCATTTAGCTATGGCTGCAGTAACTTTCTTTTTAGTTGTGTTGTCCATGGGCTTCTGTCTGAAGTCATCCATTGTCGCCTGGCTTTGACGAGGAGGCGCAGATTTAGCGTCAGCAGTGTGTTTGGCCATCAAATGATATTTTAGACTAGATGTGCTGCGATGATAGCTTAGTTCACAACTACAAAAGGTACAGATTACTTTGGTTTTATCAACTGAACCATTTGGCAACTTTTTATAAGTGAACTTTCCATTAAGAATTGTATTGTCAGCCATTTCGGCGTCTCGCGCTCGCCATTCAAAACGTTAGCCTACAGGTGTAGTCGACTTCATGACAGCCGACAGCAGGCTGCAGCTGCCTGACTTGAGGCAGTGAATGCCATTGGCTGCTTCAAGTCAGCCGGCTGCAGAAGGCTGTCGGCGCAGCCGGCGCTGCATGAAGTCGAGCATACCTTACTCTTTGGCCGGCTCGCAAGTGCGGCGTGCCTGTTGTTTTGTTTCCGGTCTAGCTAGATCTGGTGTGGTGTTGTAGTTTTTCTAACGTTACTAGTTGTCGCAACAGCATGTAAAAAAAACTACAAATTGCGTTAATCGCGCGATAAAAAAATTAACGCCGTTAATTTGGGTTTGCGTTAACGCCGTTAATAACGCGTTAAACTGACAGCACTAGTAATAACACAATTTATATATATATTACCTCACTGAAATGACACTGAAAATAGAGTGTGTGTGGGAGAGTCTGAATCACCCCTGATGTTCGGGGCGCTTTCTACCAGCCAGGGAACCCTGTGTCTCCTCTCGGTGTGTAGGTGATCCCCCTGGGTGACGAGGGCAAGCGAGCTGTCATCCGTGGAGTTCGGCGGAACCTCCACCCAACACTGTAAATACAATCAGGTCAGCGACAGTGTTGGTTTGGGACTACTTTCGATGAAAGTGCCAGGATGAATGTGTCCGTGGATGAATATCACACACACGTGGTGTAATCTGTCAGCTAGATTCCTGCCTGATAGGGACAGGTGGGAGAGCCCAGGTGAAGCTCACCTCCGTTCCGCTTCACTGACACAGGTATGGACGTGAACCTGCCAGGGGATTCCCTTTGACCCACAACACTGCGAGGACACCGGACGCTGCCACCCGCCATCGTGACCTTCCTCCGGGGGAAGCCTTTGTATGGGGCGGAGGACGGAAACTCATCCGGCTGGAACAGGATACCTGTTGTGTTTCCTCGACTGTCAGCTACACGAGCTGTCACAGAGGAGGAGGCGTCCAATCGGAGGCCCCCGCTGGCCAGAACTCTGGCGCTGCTTTGCATATGGGGATTCCGAAGAAGCACATGTTTGTCCTAGATGGGCTATCTATCTCATTTGAATACTGCGGAAAATATAAAGACACTATACGGCTATATAATCAAATTAGTTGTGCTTTTTTTTCCAGCTTTGTGAGGGCCCATTCAAATGTCTGTTCCTCTTTGTTACTGCATCTCAATGTGTGGAGAGAAATATAATCAACAGATCCTCATGGAACAACAGTTATGAAAGACTGGCCTGTATATCTTACCCTTCTGTAGTGTTTCTGATAACGTTTGTGTGTTATGTTTGGCATGACAGATAATGTATTGTAGAAACAAATACACCTGCATACATACACACACGCATAATATACAAATGACGGGTCCGTATTAAAATCCTAGGGAAAAAGATCACAGATTTAAATGACTAAACACTGTTCCCGGAGAGTTGAGTGCAAATCTAAATCATTTGACAATGAATGACAATGTATAAGCACTGTACAAGGTATAACCACTGCCAAACAAGACATTAGTCTGCAATTGTTCATCCAAAATGTATCCCACCAGAGGACTTAGTAATTGGGAAGAATGCAGCTAATACTGGCATGCACTGAGAATGTCACACTCGATCCACCGCCTTCCACTCCTCAGTAATGACATGATTTAACTAGGCTAAAATCCGAGTTTGCTGAAAGACAGAATACAGAAACTGAGACTTACTCAAGTCATTATGCATATTAGATCACTACGTACGGTTAGGCAATTGAATTGATTACACAAATTCCTTTTAATTAATGTTAGTTTGAATAAATTAAGCCGTTATTAAATGCTTTTACCGTATTATCAAGGGATGTGAGAGCCGGGATATTTTAAACACAATATATTGCACATATTCACTCATTTTAAACTACAGCTGTCACCGTGCCTAATCACAATATCTCAACCCTCCTGATAATTAGATCCGAATAACGTATTTGTTGGCACACAATAAAGCTGAATACCGAACCCCAGCTGTTTTGGTGAGTTTAAGATTTGACAGAGAAAGTTAACATATCTTGTGAAAAAACATCCAATAATACTAAATGACCTGAATTAGAAACGTGACATAGATGTCACGCTATGGCTTTGTGTCCCTGTATGAACTGTCATCGTTAAGATCCTCCACGCTGACCGATGGACGCATCGTTGACCGATGCAAAGACTTTTGTACGTGTTTTCTACTTTGTTTGTTTGTTTCATTTCACCCCAGTTTTGTTTGTCTCGTTTGTTGTGAAGTGGAGCGCTCCTCAACTTGATTCTGGGAGACAAACAAAGCGAACGCAGGACGATTGATCAATGATCTCCCAGAGTTCATCGAGAGGCCACATAGAGGTTTACCAAGGCTGGCTTAACCACCAAAGGAACAAAAACCTCCATTACCTACTACAGCCTAGCTCACTGATGAGACACCAATCAGGGTCAATGAAACCACCAACAAATCATTGATCATCGAAACATCAAAGGCCTTCATGTAAATCCAGCCTTTTTCAGACATCTGGGGTATTGATACAAACTCTTCCCATAGGGCGGGCACTGGTAAGAAACCAATATTCCTTATGGGGGGTACTCTGACCCTGTCCTCTACAAAGGCCTGAGGAAGTCTGAAAAGTGGACGTCATAGTCAAAAGGTTGAGAAGTTTATCCGTGGCATCCTCTACAGACATGCCAGGTGAGCCCTTACGCAACCGCCTAGAGTTCAACGCGGGTTCACCGTTCTGAAGTTGGGTGTTTAGGGACGCCTGAAACACACCCTTGTCCTCCGAAAGGAGACATCTCTCTCATCTCTCTGACACTGGCTCCGAGAGAGAGAGAGAGAGAGAGAGGGGAGTGGTCAGTGGAAAAATGATAAACGCACGTCACCGAAAAAAACAACACGAGACCCGCGAGCCCCTCGCCGTCTCTCGTCACGGCCTGTCACTGTCTGCTGGGCTCAGTAAGCGCCAACGAGTATTTTCGTTCAAGTTCCACTGCGGCTTCCGGTTGTGTTGTGGTCTCGGTTTCACCTCCCACTTCCTTATTCGGCCCTGACGTATTTCCTCCCCTGATTTAGAAGCAACTCTTTCCACTCACAGACCCACGATATCAGAGCGACTTCCCTCCCTTTCCAAGAGGGTTTGGAAAGTCGAGTAAACCCCCCCCCCACCCCCCCCCCTCCCCGATGAGGACAAAATTGAGACCTGCATCAACACTCACAATCACGGTCTCTTCATGGCACCGCCGCACACACGGGGACAATCAGTCATTACGGTACATCTACGAGCACGCAGAGAACAATCAGAGCGCGAGGGAAACCCTTCTTCAACTCCCTCTTCTGATCACATCGAGATATAAGAGATCACAGGTTCAAATCCCTCCCTGTGCATCACTCTGGATACAAGCGTCTGCTAAATGAATACATTATTATCATTATGATCCTATTAGATCCAGTATGTGGATGTATGTTGTGTGTATAGTGTGTTAGGAGACTCCTCCTCAGACCTCCTGGTGAGGCTCCACACCTGCCTTGTTCAGGTGATGCAGCACACCTGCCCAGGTGAGCCTGGACATCTCCTAGTCTTTGTGGTTTTGGGTGAGGAGCTGCACGGCGGCCACAGGTCGTCCCAGGTGAGACCTTCTGGAGGAGTCCCGAGGATCCCAGTTACCTGCATCAACAGAGAGCAAGAAACATGGTCCCTGTCGTCACTGAACGTCACGCGGTGAGCGGTGAGCGGTGACCGGTCTTGGGAGGAACGTTTTCTCAATCGTGGAAGAAAAAACCCAACAACTTAGACTTTGAGGGTGCGAGCGACAGAGTTCACCGTGCGCACGCACACGTCACGCACACGTCACGCACACGTCACTCACACGTCACGCACAGTCACTCGCCGTGGCGACGTCCGAGCGGGAGAACCAGCGTCTCGTCGAGGATTGTGGCTCCCCGCTCTCTCTCTCTCTGGGCGCTTCGGGGAGGCAGAGCGCCGGGAGAGAGGAGCGGCGGGAGAGAGGAGCACGTGGCCGCGGGGACGTGACTCACCGAGAACAGCACCGCTGAAAATAAAACATGTTTCTGTAATGATGGAGGTGGGAACGCGAAGACTCGTTGGCAAGAAGATACGATTCAATCTCATGGACTGTTTTTTCCTCCCTCCCCTTTTAAACAAACACCAGACGGCCGTCCGGCTGGCGTGACAATATCGCTCCGTGGCTTTGACGAGCCTCCCGCCCCTCCCAGCTCAACCTCCCGCTACCAAGACGACAGTAGAACCAGCTCTTAACACGGCAACGTAATCGGTACCATTTCATTGTTCGCTTTTTGTCTTGTGTGAACTTATCCCTGTAAACACATCATGGTCAAGGGGGAAGGATTTGGGCTTGTGCAGTAACTCTGTGGGCAGGGCCCGTTTCATGGATCTAATAATAACGTTGTTGTCATGTATGTTTGTTTCACAACGACCCGTGTTGATACACTGAAGTGACGTTGCGACAGAGGAGGTATATTAAGATGTCAAACCTTGAGTTGTTGTTTAGGGGGAAGCCCCGCGTGACTCAAGTTCACCACAGTATCAAAAGCAGACACTTTGTGTACATGTCTGTGTGTCTCTCTGTCTGTGTGCGTGTGTGTGGGTGTGTGTGTGTGACCTCACGTATTCGTAAGCTTGAGAATAAACCACAGCGTGTTTCTTGTCTTTAAAAGGAAAGGTCCGGCAGCTGAGTTCAGCTGAAGCTCGAGTCGCACATGCGCCCGAATCTCCCCGTGAAGAATAACAGCATGAGCAGCTGACATTGGATCGCTCGGGACTCCAAGAACCGAATCTGTTCCACGTTTGCGGAGCGAAGGTTTGTTTTCCACCGTGATGGGGGTGTTGATAGACACATCGCTCACGGCCCCTCACTGGCATCAGGACTTAACCTCTCTGTGGTCGTATGTCGTACGTTACCGTGTGGAACACAGTATCACGACCGAGGAGATCGACACATCTTATTGGGCCGTGACCGAGGTCTTGTCTTGTGGTTCCTAACACACAGATCGCCACACAGACAAAGTGTCCCGCCTCCGAGATGCCGATAAATGTGAGAATCCATGTAACAGTGACTCGCCATGAATTAAAACACATTTACAAGAAACTCGACGCTGATGTACACGTCTTAAAACAACCTAACAGGCTGATAAACGGGTTAATAAACTGACTCCGAGGCTGTAAGACATCGGTGACACCCTGTCCTCTCTGCTCGCTGCTGTTCTGCCGTCTCTCCCTCCCTCCCTCCATCGGTAGCGAGAGGAAGCTACGCTCTGTGGAAGTCACCGCAGGGTCACGGCGGGGTCACGGCAGGTTCGGAGCTCAGCTGGCGGAGATGCTGAATAATAACCAGGAGACGATTGGTGCTTGGGAACGCGCCGGTCCGTCCAGCGCATCAGAATGACACCCGGACAGGCCTTCTGTAATGGAGGGAGGGCAATAGAGTTAAGTGACCTGCACTTATGAAGTCACACCGGCCCCAGTGGCTCCCGTAGCCCTGAGCCCCCAGGGGAGATAATGCAACGCCTCTGCAGATCCCAACCCCAGTTTGGCTCACCTGAGCGGGGGCCATCAGCCCAGTGACCTGCCCCCCTGCCACACTGGGGGCTGGAGGAGAACCAGCCTCGGGGCAGATGGAGTCGGAACGGATTTAAATTGGATTTTTGAACGAAGGAACTTTGTGTTTTTACAGTGTTCGTATCCAATTTGGGGGTGAAAATCCAAATCACACATGGTTCCGTTTAACGTCGAGAGGAGTGTCACCGATTTTTGGAATACATTTCAGGATTATACAGGTCACAGTAAAGGTCAGCGTGAAGGGTCTGGAAAGCCTCATGAGGTCAGGTCTAGACTCTAGTTCTGCCGTGTTCGGGCACAGACACACAAAAACACCTATAAATGACAATGGCGGGTGCTGTCACCCAGGCAGGGCCGCCATCCTGCAAACGCCCATATTTACACATGACCTTAAAATAGTCTGCAGTCTGTTTCTGCTCATTTGCGGGCCTGCGACGTGTTTCCACCTCTCTAATCTGCCTGCCAGTGGAAAAGGGCTGATAGGACTGTCTTCCTCACCCCTCCTCCCTCCCTCCTCCCCCGTTTATGAGGAGCAGGGAGGGGGGTGTGGCCGGGTGAGGTGGCGACACTCCGCTGCCACGAGGAGGAAGCCCCCGTTTAACTCCCCAGAGCAGGGGCCTCAACCCCAGAATCAGATCCAAGCCCTCCTACATCAGCAGGAAGAACGGATTAGCGCCCGAGCTAATGCTAACGTGACCCACGAGATCAAACGACAGAATAGGCTCGACACACAGTACCTACACGACACCTGCTGTTGAACTAGCCAGTTGCCACACAGCCTCCTGGAGGGGGGGGCCTTGCAGACTGTGTTTGTGTAGGGGATTCCTGGCTCCAGCTCAGGGGGCCTGGTGTGGCTTCAGCCCTGGCACCTCCTCCTGACTCCAGAGCTCTGATTAATGGCAGGGGCTGTGGGTGGGTGGAAGACACAGATCTGACCATTACAACACTGCAACATTGCAAATGGCTTCAATTACTGAGGAGTGTGCTGAGCTGGCAGTATGGACGCTGGGAGCCGGGGTGAGGAGCGTTCACTTCCCAGCAGATAGCCTGGCTCCGAGGAGAACAGAGACCCCCCTAATCCCCCTAGTCCTGATCGCTGCAGAACACCCCAGGGCAAGACGCTCTGAAAGATGGTCCGATTTAAGGAAGACTAGAAGGACAACCTCCTAACGTGGGTACGTGTGTGTCGTCGCAAACGTTTCCCGGGTTCTCGTCAAGAAATATCTGGGTTGGACGGTAAGCGGAGGAAGAGAAAAAAAACTTCCCCTCTCACCATCTGTTCATGCCAGCTAAAACAAGACAGGTCCACCCCTCCCTACTTCATTGTTACGGCACCACCTCTAAGCCAACACACTGGCACTGGAGCATGGAACAGCGGCCATGTGCCAAGTGGAGGGTTTGCCAACTGGCTGAAAAATGTCACCAGGGCCTGTGTGCCCACGCCTGCCCTCACCCCGGACGGTGGGAGCCCTGGCATGGGGGGCACATTCCGAGAAGGGCATTCCCCACCAACATGCCCCTGTGCCCGGTGCCAGAAGCGAGGCCCGCCCCCTCTTTCCTCGGGGCCACTTGTGTAACAACCAGCTGTCTCCATCCGGCCCGCTGACCCACTTCCCCTCACCTAAACACAGGGCGGAGGGTACGGCAGAACCCCCGCGGAGGGCCTCGCCGACTCCTCGCGCCACGCGCACCACCTTGTTAGCCGAGGGGGACGGGGGGCGCGCGAGATGAAAAAGACCAAACGACGACGTACCCCGAGATGAAATTGAGTCAAGGATCGAGCCACTGGAAGTGGAAAATGATCATTAGGAGCCTCTCCCACCCACGGCTGAATGCCTTCCCTTCGCAAATCACATCAATTAATGTCAGAGGGCTATGAGAAATGCTCTCTGTGTCATACCACATGGAGGGAGGACAGACGCTAATCAGTGAACATACTTATCGGGGGAGGTGGGGAGATATGGGAATCCCCCTGCTCCTCTCGTCTAGGAGGAATAGCAGTTTGTGGCCGTTGCCGAAGCTTGGCTGATGCGTCGATTGGACGCGCTATCGAGAACACGCTGCTGCATTCGCGTCTATCGGGTTCGAGGCACCGAGGAAGGGCCGGTACCGAGGAGTCGTGAGAAGAGCTTGATCACGTGACACGCGCGGCCGCGGTCTTCTCCAGCCCGTCCAGGGTTTTGCCATGCACAGTCGCTCATATTTGATTATCAGAGTGGAGCTTTGATATTTTAATTTCATTTCCTTTGGAGGGAGAGAGCAGAGTGTTACAGAGAGGAAGTGTTTGAGAGGGAGTTATGATGGAGAGTTAATGAGGGGTGGATTCAGTCTCATCTCTGGGCTCAATTGGATCACTGAGTGTTCTAAGGCCAACTGTACCTCTGACTAACACAGATCTAAGCTGAACGCAGGGGGAATCTGACCGCAACGTCAGCAAAATATCAAATATATCAAATGTTAGCGCTAAGGTCAAGGACGGTTTATGAACTTGAACTTACCAGCATGTTAATGCTTCCGTGTAACCCAGAAATGCAGTTATACTCTGGCGTGTAATAAATAATAAAGTGTAAATATTGGGATATTAGTCATACCGTCAGCTTTTCTTTGCCTAAACTGCTTTTGACAAGGTGAATACCTTGATTAAAAAGCCACATTTTCAAGTCAATCACCCCGAAAAGGCAAGTTAGATAAATAAACCACTCAAAGGATGCCTCCGATTTGACACACACTCTCTCTCTCAGCATCTCGACATCAAACAATCATCAAGCCTAATGTAGTGGGATTGTTTGCTGACAAAGCTGTCAAGAACTTCAAACAGCCGAGACTGGCAGCCGTGCTCATTCAGACCCTCGCTCCTTGAAGTCTCAAACACCCTGATCTCTCCCCAAATCACCAGCGAGGCCCACAAGCGGAGCCGACACGTCGACACGCCCCTCGCGAGGTGCCTCTGAGTGCCATCACTCACTCCGGAAGGTTTTGGGGGTAAAAAAAAAGGAAAACAAGAAGAAGAAGGGGGGAAAAAAACGAAAAAGAAAACAAGAAGAAGAAGAAAAAAAGAAAAGAAATAACTTACAGAAAGCAACTCCCAGTCACATTTTTTTCAAGGGCCTTTCATGAGAGACTCATCAGTAGAATAATCCCCAAACTCTAAAGAGTGATCAAGCTGAGATACCTCAAACCCAGCGACTGTTTACACGATAAATTAGTTTCATTTCATAACCGTGTCTCTCTCGGCGATTCAAGAATGGATGACATTTGGACAGGAAGGTGGCACACGGAGCATCGCCACGTCACATGCTCCTGCAGGTGCGTGCAGGATGCACGAGCACCTGGCTCAGAGTCTGCCAGAACATGTGGCGCAAAAGCAGTCTCGCTAACCTCGTTAGAATGTTCCTTATTACGTTGAAGTGCTTTGAGAAAATGGTCTTCGGAAACTGGCTCAAAGCGCTTTAATTAAGCGCTCGCAATTATTGTAGTGCGTGCTATTTTACCTTTGCACGGCAGACAGCATATGTGGAGTGCAGGAATAGAGAATCTTAATGACAAATAGGCAGCATCAGAGCAGGGCTTAGGGTTCCGTACGCTAGTTATATAAAGATATTCACTTTGGTAGAGGTATATATAGTTTACATATGGTTTGAAAGGTAACAGGTTTAGAGTGTAGAAGTTGTGAATGTAATTGAGCAGCTGTGGTACAGTGATGGTAGTTATAAAGTTATTAATAACTGGAACAGACCAGAGACTGTGTTCGAGGCAGGCGTGAGTGGAGGTCTTACCCAGGGACGATGTCTCCATCTTGGGGAGGATCGGTCGTTGGTTGACGGGCTGCTCATACACCAGGAACTGGTAGCCATGCAGACTGGACTTCTGTGGAGGGGCTCAGGGGGCAATACTCTACAGGAGGGAAGAGAAACCGTCAAAAAAACAGAACATGTATGTCATATTCAAACTGAAGAGAGTAAGGTGAAGGTGTTATCCGTTTGGTTGTGCCGCGCTGGTAAGCGGGCCTGAGGTGATACGTACCAGACAGAGTGGTTCCCCTCACGTCCCCTCTCCTCAGTGAAGCACCATGTTGGGTCAGGGACAGCAGATGGTCAGACCCCTCAGTGAAGAGCCCGATGTGTGTGCAAGTTTAATACGGAAGCTTCGAGATAGTAAGGTTCCATTAAAACACTACAGCCAGGGGAGTGATTGTGAGAAGCCAGTCGTTCGTCACCTGAGGGTTGAAAACCCTGGCTTAGACGAAGCTGGGCTTAAGCTCCCACTGTTCAGGAGACTCCAATCTCAGGCTCTACCTTGGCTTAAACGTGTCAGCGCTTACTACGTTAAGGATCCGCAATATTTAATATCTGGAGACAAAGACAACTCCCTGGCAAATTAAGTCTGTGATTGGATTCCAGGATCGCACATTCCCATATTATTAATTGTATATTAACTTCCTGTTGCCTAGAAACAAGGAACTGTGTGGACTGAAAAGAGCTGAGGATATTTTTTCATGATCATGTCCTATAATTGTCAGGTTAAACTGATTCACTGGGAGCGCATGGTCAGGATCTTCCCTGCAAATAGCACTGTGGAATGTTAGTTTAATAAACTTGATTGCTTACTGTAGTCAGACTGCATGCTTGTGTGGGAGGAAAAGACCTAAATATGATGTTCGTGAGAGCTTCCAAACCTTTTTGAGGTTACAATGGAAGTCCCCACGCCGTCAATTACAGAGCTGTTGTTATCACGCACAAATATATGGACAGATATTGAAAAATAAATGCCAATTGAAAAGGAAAACTGAAAAAGGCTTTTTTCGGGGGGGGTTCGTTTTTTTTGTTCATGGTAGTTTGTAGAACACTGTCCTGTACTTTTTCCAGCGAGCAACAAGACGACCCCTCTTCCTGTTGCTGTCAGACCAGGTCTCAGCACTCTGTCCTCCCCTGTGGTCCGTTCAGCACACACAGGCGCCCCCTACAGGACAGCAGAGGCATAGCAAAGGCACTGAACACCACACACAATCTGAACACCTATCTTAAAACACTTCACACAATACACAGAATACCACAAGAAACCCTGAGGGGAAAAAAACGACAAAAAACCCCCGCGAGATGATCAAAAACCCTAATAGCCTCGAAGGCTCATTAATCACAAGCGGTTACAGAGAGCTCCACACACTGAGGAGGTCTGTAAAGCTGTTACCCAATCTGCTCCCTGTGACGTGTGTGCCATCACGAGGGAAGCTGGGTGGCTGACACAGAGACACGAGTGCCACCGGGCACGTAGGCACCCTGCCTCACCGGGGACGCGGGCCCCGCCACGGTCCAGCGAGCTCGGACAGGGGGCCCAACGCGGCCTGCCTCCACCGCCGCACGCTGGCGGAGGGGGGGGGGTGGAGAGGGGGCACGGCACTAATTGCAGATCACGAGGGCTGGGAGACACTGGACGGGACGAACTCCCCCGGTTTGACCTTTCACCTTTGGACCCTGGCGTCCGTAGAAGCGGATCGGTTACTACTGTTTACGCTCCTGACGATGCGCTCTCAGACTAATGGGAACGCAGATAGCGAAATTAGGATTTGTTGTTGATGATACTGACGGATGCTTTCGTCTCTGCGGGTCCTTGTGGGTGCAGATCGTGCAGCCGTGTAATCCACGGCACCGTTTGTCGTGAGGTCATTTCCTGCTGAAGTGAGTCCGTTCACTTTGATCCTTCCAATTGTCTCGGCTGCATGTGGTGTGTAAAACAAAACCATACTCCTATCTTTCTTGACAGAAAATCAATCCATGACACGATTCACTTATCAATTCATTTGACTACACGATGGTATTGGGAGATTCTGTCATTCGTTCACTGTACGAAAGCTGCACGTATCACTACATCAAATCAGTATAAACGTACAGTGTGGCACAAGAGCAATGCTGGCGCTCAAAGCGAGACAAAGTGCTGCTTCTGTGGAATAGTTTCAAACAGAACTTGTAGCCTGCGCTGATCAGCGCGAGATGAAGCTTTATTTAGAACAGGCGAAGAGACCCAAAGCCTGCTGGATTCAAACCGATCGCCATAGCAACAGGTAGTCAACATTTGAGCAATGCAACTCCTATTTTCCTCACTTCTTCGCGTTCTGTTCTCGCTCTCGCTCTCCGTGGAACCCGATGCCCTTTCGATTCACGGCAACGCTTCGTAACAGCTAAGGAGACATTTGAAAAAGAGAGCTTGTGAAATCGGATACAAAAGACGTCGACGCGGACAAACTCTGTCTTTGACGTACATGTTTGGTCATCTAATCTCACATGTTCAACATACAGCCATACAAAGCCATACAATGTCACGGAAGTGACTTCCAGGGGGAATTTGAACCGGCAATCTCTTTATCTGCAGTCCAATACTCTCCCACTGAGCTATACCCATCCTCCCTATATATAATAAACAAAAGCTGGTCCCAGTGGAGGCTAACTTTTGAGTTCCAGAGTGGAGGAAGTTGATCCTCTAGTGGAGGTGAGGGTCTCGCTGTAGTCTGAGCAGGTCTGCAGGGAGACCGTGCTCACACCTATCTCCATGACATTCTCACATGCTGGACGCCCCCCCCGCCCCTTGGGGGTCTGTCACGGGGGCGTGGTCTCCGGGTGTGAAAAGGCCTGATCACAGGTTGACGGACAGCCACTGGCTGTGTTAATTATTTGCAAGTCAAAAGAGGGCGAGGACCGAACGACTGTGAGATCCAGGAGTGATAATTGATTTCTTTTTATAATAGAGGTAATAACAGGGTACATGTCTCTGGGCTTTTCACAACAGTCTCCGTGTACCTCAGAGGTACTTAACATCATTCAACGGCAAAGTTAAATATCGGAAGTTTTTCCGGCTGTGTCCAGTGAGAAATGAAGCCGTACTGAACATTGTGTTCACAGTACAGTCAGATGTTCAGAGTACATGATGCTCTGCTGAACATTGTGTTCACAGTACAGTCAGATGTTAAGAGTACATGAAGCTCTACGTTAGAGTACATGAAGCTGTACTGAACATTGTGTTCACAGTACAGTCAGATGTTCAGAGTACATGATGCTCTGCTGAACATTGTGTTCACAGTACAGTCAGATGTTCAGAGTACATGAAGCTCTACGTTAGAGTACATGAAGCCGTACTGAACATTGTGTTCACAGTACAGTCAGATGTTCAGAGTACATGATGCTCGACTGAACATTGTGTTCACAGTACAGTCAGATACAGTAGATGTTGCATGATGCTGAAAGGGTTCTCATGCAGTAAATCAATGAGTGTTTTGTAAAGGGGATTCAGGCCCTACATACAGTATTGATGGATCTTAATCTTTGATCGATGCCATCATAAGATGGACATCTACTTTGAGCTCAAGGTAAGAAAAGAGCCAATCACTTGAATGCACCGTCCTTCACATGCTGTTGTACAGTTTGGTATGCATTATGGGTGATAGATCAAGGCCTATCATTTCTTATTATTATCAGATTTACAAAGAAAGAAATACACAATGTGTTATAATGGTAGATCGACATGATCAACAAGAACATCATATCACGTGTCACCATTAGAAGAAGAAAAAACAAGTGTACAGTATCAATCAACTATCAGGTTGTTCACAATGAATGACAGCGTAACCGGTATTGGAGCAGTAAAACCAACAGCATCTAACATGAATCCAAATGTCCCGCAGCGGAATTTCACACGCGTTCTAAAGGAACACAGATATGTGCTCCGACATATTAGAACAGAACGTTTTGGGCCCCGCGCGTGGATGCAGAGCGAGTCGATATGACAAGACACATTCACACAGCAGAGCCCTGCGAGTGGCGCGCTGCGTTCCTGGCCCGCGCGTCGATATAAAGAGAGAGAGAGGCTGCATGCGGGCAGGAATCCTCTGTCAGGACTCCTTTAGGTGGGTGTCTGGGTGGGTGGACCATGGAGGGGTATCAGGAATGCCCGCTTGCCCAACCACCCTTCTCTCCTCGTCTGAGTGGGTGAGTGCTTCCCTTTGTCAGCAAGAGTTACTCATCCACCGGTCGCCCCCACCTCTCTCTCTCTCTCTCTCTCTCTTTCTCTCCCTGCTTCCTCCACCTCCCTCCCCCCCTTTCCTGCACACCCCTGAAAAACCCACACCTACGACACTCAGCACCCACGTCCTCCTTCTTATGCAGTTATGAGAGCATCGCTCTCCTCTTTCACTCGCAGGCAGGCTAACAGACGGGGAAGAGAGAGCAGGACAGATGGTGTTCACAGCTCTATTTTTGAGGCTGGACTGTACCACCGCCGCCACCCCTCCCCCTATCCCGCTCACGCCAAGCTCATGAGTGCCTCCTCATCTTCGCCTCCCTGAAGTCTCCATTCATCGCACGGGGTATATTGTGAATTAGTATTCAGTCTTCGCTAAAGAAGCACGCAGTTTAGCGGATTCGATACTTGTTTGAAACTTGCTGACAACAAAAGAATGCATGAGAGGAAGGGAGAGACAATCACGTAATCCCTCTTGAATATAACTTGTTCATTAGGAACAAAGAGCGCACGGTAGATCTTGCATTGAGGCGCGTTTTGTTAAACGTGGTAAATCAATAATCTCTGTAACAAGTGAAATCCACATTTGTCTGCTGGCCTTGATAGGCCTACAACGAAACACAAACCACCAGTATTGGATTTGTCTCTCTTTACATTGATGGAATGCTAGTAATTGCGTTGACGATCCACGTCCAAGCGGTGCATTTCTTGCGATAAGATGCCCTGAACCTTGGCTAAACATTCTATTAGAGGCCAAATGAAGTTGAGTTAGAGACGGTCGTTTGGTAAAGCGCTAAAGTAGCCAAGTAGACCGCGGTGACGCTCAGTCGAGCGTGCAGAGAGGAATGTCTGGCTCCAGAGGTGAGAGACAGTGGGTGTGACACTAGATCTGCTCCAATGCATCAGCAGTTCAACAAATTAACTCACTTAACAAGTCTTCCAACGAACTAATGGCTTTTTCGGTAAAGAAGCTCATTTGAGGCCGTGGTAATGAACACAAACAGTCCAGTTATTAAGTGAACTCCATGGTTACGGAGCGCTGGCTGACACGCTATTACTGGCCAGACCACACAACCTCGGGATCGTCTCATTAAGCAGTACCACTCTATTACTCAAACCACTGGCTTAAGAAACGACTACCCAAACTCATTACTCCGCGTATCTATTCAGTCTAAACTGCATACATTAGCTGCACAGCCAGGCCTTGCGGCTATGGCGGACTGAGCCGGACGTTCAGTTCTGTTTCACCACCGCAGCAGATTGGGCCCAGCAGGATATGCCAGAGCTCGGCGAAGCTAATCCGTTCTCACCTGTGCACGTCTGGCTCGGAGGCTCTCACAGTTTCAAAGAGTGCCACACAGTCGCAACAGTGTCGATGTCTCTAAGCGCAAACCTGACGCGGGAAACCCCTAGCCTGAGTTCCCAAGGTAACAGTCTGTTAGACTGGGGGCTGGATGACTCATTTGGAGGGAATCCTGGAACGTGGCTGCCCACTCGCCCCACCCCCGGCTTCATCAGCACAACAAGCAAACAAGGAGCTGACATGTCCCAACATAGGGCTTCCTACTGACGGGGGTGGCTGTGGAAAATACCAGCCTGTGCACAGAGAGAGACACATCCATAGAGCGCATGTGGTTACGGCCATACTCCAAATGTGTCTTGTCCAGCAGGTTATTTATCGGCTCCATATAATATAATATGTTTATAAAAGGCAACGGACATAGTTAAAAGCTGTGGGCTTTGCTGTTTTTCTGTGAAGCTACTGTATAGAGAACAAGGGAGGGGGGAGTACATATGAGGGTGGAGTAGGCGGAAAAGATCATTTAAGAGCTTTTGCGCAATTAAATTAACGATTCAAATTTTAAATGAAGACCAAAATAGATAAGGTAAAGAGACCTGTTGGGCTTGAGGGAGGGGGAGGTGGGGGAGGAGGAAGGGGAGGAGGAAGAGGAGGACATTGGAGGTGGACAAGGAAGAGAATGGACTTCACTTAAGGCCAGTCCATCCAATTAATTAATTAACTAGTCCATTAGGGGAGATCAGCAGCCGTGTAATTGAACACTTAATTAGTTCAAGGTCAATCTCATTCTCTAACAGTTTGGAGGGGAGAGGGGCACGATTTGGGGACAGGTCAATCCAAATGTAAGATCTAATCAATTTCGAGTTCAAAGGGCCAAAAGCAGAAACATATTAAAAGCCAAACCTGCATGTTGATTGATGTTCTCATTCTTCCTTTTTTTTTGGTTGCTAAGCTTCCCAAGTAATATAATCAACCTGATATGACAAACCAACAACGATCTGTCGTGTAAATCGTGTATTGCGCCACATGAATCTACAGTGTTTAAAGCCATCAGTACAATGGGCAGCATCAGCGGCGGCCAGCTGTGGGCCGTGTCCGCTGTCTTTAGTCATTAACAGCCGAGAGCAGCGGGTACAAAAGAGATTTAAGAGGCAGCATTACTGTTTTGAATCGCTGTCTGTTTAATTCTTCTATTATAATTGAAGCAGGAACAGGCCAGAGGTTAGCGTAACTGCAGGTACCTGGCCCACTTCACACAGGGGTTAATGAACCTCACTGTTCCTATGGGAGATGGAGTACGCCGTTAATTTGACAAACGTGGGAAATAAATGCTTTTATGCTTTTATTGACGGTGACCAATAGCGGCCTTTGCTGGAATGAAAGGTTTTAGTCTTTCGGGGTGCTTTGCTAACAGAGGCAAAACAATATGTGGAATGCATTTGTTGGAAGAAACTAAGTACATAATTGTTTGAATAGTAATTACGGTCCGAAACGCATCTTTATTAATTCCTACTCTTGTGGAAAACATACAGTGTGCTCGTGGGGTGTGCAGTGGGTTCTGCAGCCACTATCTGTAGAATACTTTTCTGGCGGATGGAGATATTCCGCATGTTCCAGGGCTCGTATTTCCATATTCCATCTCATATGGGGCTGGCTCAGATGTGTTACAGATCGGAGGGTATGAACAGGAAGATCATCAGGGTTGTCTGCAATACCTCAAACCAGGACTGAGGGTTAGGCGCAGGTCCAGCTAACCCAGTATGCATCCGCATAGTATGCATAATTAACAGATTAAATGGATTATCTACTCGCTAGTCAAAAAGCCCCCATGAAAGCAGAGATCTCTCTCTCTCTTTTAGTACCTCTCGACACTACAGACTGCGCCAACATTCTCTACAAAGCTACGCTGGCTGCATTGTTTTATACCGTGCTTCTACACGAAACCACTACACAACCCTGCCAGGAGAACACCCAAGATTTCCAGCTCCACAATACCTCTTAACCTTTGACCTCTTGGTTTATTGTTACCTGTGAGCAACGCAGTGGCAAACGCGCTGCGCTCTGCTGCTGTACAGGCCTGCGAGCTGTTTGTGTTCCGCGAGAACGTCGAGCAGGGAGGGGGGGGGGAGAAATACGAAGAGAGGGAGAGATTTAATCCCCCCAAAGGAACTCCCCTCTCAACCCGTATCGTGAACTCGCAGGCAAATTGCGTCGCTGCGAGGCACGGCGCACACACACACTGCTGTCTTTTTAATTTCATCAGCTGGAAGAAATCTATACAGTGCTTTGGAATGTGAGCGAGCAGCAGAAGGAAGTGAACTGTGGCACCCTGGAATGTAAACAGGTTCTCATCCTCGGGAGCGTATAACTGCTACACTGTAACAAAGACAGCTTGTGGCTATGATAATGGTCAATAGTACAGATCAGGGGTCTTTCAGCAAGTTTACCGTAGTCAGGCCTATAGAATAATGATGGAAAAACACGCACAGACCCAAGAATAACTCTTACTCTGTTTCAAATGGGGGGGATGTATCTTATCTTCCTTCTTCCGAGTACAAATAGGTGCACGTCTTCATTTCACATCCTGTAAATGCATCTTTACTCAACTTCTGTGTCGTTATAAAAGTACCACCCCTCCCGAAAAACAAACAAAATAAAAAAACAAACATTACTTTACTTCATGTAACTGCTAAAAGTGCCCTGTGACTAAAGCTTGAGAGCTCAGGGGACAGTCGGTTGGCTAGGGACATGCTGGGGTTCCAATATCGCCAAGGCAATCTGCTGATCTGTTGACTCATTGTTCGGTATCTGTGGCCAAGTCTCCCCATTACTAATTAAAACACAACAGTCTCAATTACAACTGCTTGTCCAACAAAGTTTGGTTCAAACCATCTCTTAGATGTACCGTAAGTGCAACTGTAATAGTCCCTACACGACCACAGAGGAAAGGACAGGTATCATATTATGAGTCCTCTGGCACAAATAATAGTGTGATTACAACAACGGTGATCAACATTTAAAAATCTTTCAGCATGCAATGCACGCAGATTCATTAAACATCATCTTGATCTTTGAGCTCGTGCACCGTCAGTCGTGATAATCAGGCAAAGGAAAAACACCACAAATTCTTCCTACTGACGGTCGTATAGGCCACTGGAGGCCTTCGGGGTCTGTGTTGTGTGTGCTAAGAACTGGCGAGCATGTACTTTGGGTGAGGGCTATTTTAGGGAAGGATAATTGTTGGGGAGTTGTTAGTAGCAGCGTGCCTCCCTCCTTTCTGCCTCACCCCCAGAAGAGAGACAGTGGCCCCCCCTCTGAGAGTGCGCTTTCCTCGCCTGCCCCGTCTCCCTCCCCTCCCCTCCCTTCCTCCCTCCCCTCCATTCATCCACTCTCCCTCTCTCTCTATCCCTCCTCCGTTTCCCTTTCACCCTGCTCTCCATATCCAAGATTGACCAGCTTATACAGGAACAGGTAGGCAGACTTCATTGAGCTCCCACCTGTCCTCTGGAACACAGAGCAGGCACACAGACGACAGCCAAAGATCCCGCTTTACTGACTAAGGGAGGACGACAAAGACGACAGCTTGTGTGGGGGAACATTGTCTGTAGCTGCGAGTAGAAATCTTTTCAGGAAAAACAGGATTTAAACACAATGGTTGTGGGTGTGAAGAAAGAGGGCACATATTAAAAGAATCGTTATGTGTGGAGCTACTGGTTTTTAAACAGTATTTGCATGGAGAGGGTCCAATCTGTGTGTTTTTTTTGACTAGTCTTTACTATGACAGACTGGATTAGAAAGGGCTTTCAGGGCTGCCCCTGTTTTCTAGGGGAGTTGCTGTAATACATTCAGGACAATGTGCTGGGTGAAAATTGAGATAACACACTGACATACAAAGCAGATGACACCATTCCCTCTATAAACACTGTTATGAGCCTAATCTAAATAGGAGACAGAAGCTAAGGCAAAGCCAAAGGACCAGAGGCGCCACAAGAATCAGAACATTAAATAAATAAATGACGCGGAGGTGCTAAGAAATGCCTCTACGTTCCTATCTCCGTGTCGATAATATGCCGACAACAACCTTCTTCGGAGATAACTGAAACTGATTTAATTCCTTCTACGGCGAAACATCCTTGGTCACCTTGCCACGGCAACCAGAGAAGGCACTTTAGGGAGGCCAGTTGTTATAGCAATGAAGAGAGACCGCAAAGGTTACCAACATGAGTTCTTACCGTGTGTGTGTGTGTTTGTGTGTGTGTGTGTGGACGGGGGATGGAGCTGACAACTGAGCGGAGGACTCTTATGTAACTCTCCCTTTAGGTGGCAGAGAGCAGCAACAGAGGCAGCCCACACTGAAGCTCACAGCTCAGCCCTGTTTGTTAGTACGCCACTGAAACAGGCAGCTCAGCCCTGTTTGTTAGTACGCCACTGAAACAGGCAGCTCAGCCCTGTTTGTTAGTACGCCACTGAAACAGGCAGATCACAGGGGCCTGTGACGGCGATTTCTGCATCTGTGTGAGAGCGTAAGCAGGCCGTAAACAGGCCGTAAACAGGCCGTAAACAGGCCGTAAGTGGAAGCGAAACCACATACACCAATGAATTTCCGCCCAACAGACAAAATCAACAGGCAATACATCTGGCGGATTTGTGGCGTACAAACAGACGCTTGCACACACACACACACACACACACACACACACACACACACACACACACACACACAACCTCCCTGAACCCACACAAAAAGGCTGCGTGTGAAGACAGTGGACGGGTGGGTGGAGGGAGAGGCTTGTTGGTTCCAGTGAGCCGATGACTTCCTGGAGCTGAACTCCATGTAGCAGCACCTCTGACACTGGTGCTGCCTGAACGAGGACCAGGAGTGGAGCCTCCTCAGCGTTAACCACCTCCAGATGGGCTCCATGTTAGAGGCTATTGTTGACCTATACACCAAGGGACATGTCAAATCCTTCTTATATTTTATTGCACAACAGGGGGTGGAACGTTTTTAGTCTTCATTTGTGTCCTAATTTACTGGAAGAACACGAGATTGAGAATGAACTTCTGTACAATAAATAATTAATCATGCTTATAAAGTAATATAATAGAAAGGTATAGGTCAATAGAAAAAGATGAAGCAATTTTATAATTGACTATACAAACAACAACTATTTGAAATGTTTATGTAGTTAATAATTGTTTTTATATTGAGGTGACAGCACACGTTTTATTCTCATCACCTGGCACTGTTAAGCCCTTCTACAAAAGTTTTCAAAACCCGTACAGATACAAAACTGTTAACCTGGGTATGTGTGTGTTGAGCAACTTTGGAGCAGAAAAAAATTGCAATTAAAGGGATAGGGAAAAAATCGTTCAATTACGTTGCGCCCACCCCTTTGTCGTAAGATATGGATGTCCCGTAAGGTTACCCGTGTTTGTTGGGAACTGAAGTCTTCGGCTGGATTAAAAAAACACACTGCATATGTTTGGAAATCTGTTTCCCTGGGCGTGCGGATGGAGTGAGCGAGTGCTGAGCAGCAGCTTGTGTCGTCTACGAGAGGGCAGACACACTCATCATTAGCTGGGCTGCAACGTGCTCCGCTACCTGCTCCAATCTGCACAGCCTGGCTGCACACAGGCACGAGACAGATGTTCCCGGCACCAAGTGCAAAAGTACTGAACGGCAGAACCGTCGCGAGCGAGCGACAGAGGAGGGAGAGAATGGAAATATTTAGGAGAGCACACAATAAGAGTTTAATTATGAATAATACCACTGGTTTCTTTGTTCTCGCGTTGTTGCAAACGGTGGTCTGCGTGGCCTTTTGGGAAACTGTTTCTGGCAGCAGTACGGGGGAAGTTGTCTGTCAATATTTCTTAAATAATAGCATGCATGAGAATACATCTAATTATGTGACCCCCCTCGACAACATAATTATTTCCCGTTCCAAGTTGTGACTGAATGTTGAGATGTAGTGCGGTAAAACACATGCTTCTTTCGTTCCCTAGAAAGAGCGGGGAAAAGCAAGCACCTCGAGCAAAACACCGTCTTCATAGCGGGGGCCATAGAGCAGCAGTCAAACGACAAAGAGACCGAACTGTTTCGCTCACGGCAACAGCCGCGAGCTGGAGGTTCTGGTGCTTGACACCATGACTTCTCGAAAAGCGCAGCCCTTTGGGTGGGGGGGGGAGATATAATCCCGTCTGCAGTCAAAGGACATCTCGCTGCGCAGAGGCTGGAAACCCAGGAGGCCTCAGGCAGCTCACACAGACACAGAAGCAGCTGGTGGAATGCAGGCACAATACCTCCCTGTTTGTTCAACAGCTGATCGCGGGGTTCAACTCCCCTCCGGGACCCGTTGGGAGAACGGGACGGATTCCGAGGCATGGACTCGTCCCTGGTGCGCCGGAACAGTCGGAATATCTAGCCGAGGTCAGACGTGTCCACCTGGCCACCTATGAGCCGTGGAAAGGAAGCAATCGTGTGATTGGTCCCTGAGCACAGGTCATCTAGACTCAATCAACGAGAAGCAGCTGATTCAGAATGCAGCTGACGGAATACAGTCAGGTCTAAAACAGGTCAGATCAAGGAAAAAACGGTCAGACACGATGTGTGTGTGTGTGTGTTGGTGTGTTTTAGCAGTGTGAACATTACACTGCTAAAACACGGTTGAAACAAGCCAAAGGGCTCTCACGTTGGGACCCAATAACTGAATGCAAACGAACCACTCTTGAAAATAGTTCCAATCATCCCTTATCCAACAGCACTTTTCTTAGAGAAGCATTAATTGAAACAACAATAAATGGTCCTTCCCTGTATTCCTACAGAGCGGTCATGTTCAGATTATCTGCCATCTATGAGTACTGTATCAGGGAAAAACTATTTTTGCCACAAATTTTCGAAAAATTGCCGCATATTAAAACTTGGCAGCTTGGCTGACCCGTGCACAGTTCCCACTGTAGCTACAGAAGGAGGGATAACATAAAATGCCCAACAGTCCGTTTACTTAAGGAGACTCTTTAGATACTAATGACTTGCTTGTTAATTATCGCGGCTAGAGCAGAGCCGAACATCTGCATCGATTCAGACTCTAGGAGAGGGAGGGAGGGAGGGATCGGGGCACAATCTGGAGGTTCGCTAGTTACTGAGAGAACAAGCTGTTTAAGAGTATTTTGGTAATTGCCCATGATTGATGCAAAACACTGCAAGTGTTGCAGATAAATTGTAAATTGCAGTTAGCTCCAGGGCGTCATTAGGAAAGGATAACTGCCATTTTAGAATTATCTAACCCAACCGTCACTTAACGGGAAAAGGTCAGAAGCCATTTCGATTATCTCAATGAGCCATCACATGCTTAGAAACTTAAGGACAAAAACAAATAACATACAAGAAACTTGCACAGGAGTGTTGAAAAGATGGGATGTCTTAATATTTGTGATAGTGGGATGTCCAGCATTGTTCTTGTGTGGTGGACTGAGAGAGAGAGGGAGAGAGAGAGAGGGAGAGAGAGGGAGAGAGAGAGAGAGAGGAAGTGAACAATGAAAGATTCCATCAACGGAAAAGCAGAAAGCGAAGAGAACAGGACTTGGGAGAGAGAGCGGGTTGGGAGAGAGCAGAGATCCAGACACCTGCTTCTCCTCCGCCTTCTAAGAATCACTGAGAACTGCTTCACTGTTCCAATCCCAGGAACGTAAATCTCCGTCGCAAACTCTTTTTGGAAATTGTAACATGATCACAGCTGATATCAGAATTCATCAAAAGGCCTGGTTTCTCACTATGGTCTAGGTCAGAGGTCTTCAACCCTGGTCCTCAGGGACCCCTGTCCTGCACGTTTTAGATGTTTCCCTGCTCCAACACACCTGATTCAAATGAATGGTCGTTAACAGGCTTCTGCATAACTAGATAACGACCCATTCATTTGAATCAGGTGTGTTGGAGCAGGGAAACATCTAAAACGTGCAGGACAGGGGGTCCCTAAGGACCAGGGTTGAAGATCTCTGGTCTAGGTTACAGTAAACAATACAATATGTTCAACAAATAAACACACATGAGAGCTGAGCCTAGTTCATGCTAGAGCGTGTCAATATTTCAAGTACAGAAACTCGAATTGACTTGCGTTTTGTTTGTGTTTTACTGTCTCATTAGTGAAAGGACCATCAGCTCACATGAAGGCAAAAGATCATGTTAGTGACGGGATAAGACCGCTCCCGTTATCAAAGCCCGGTGTTTGTCTTTGCTCTGCTACAATGCTTTCTGTAATGAGCACTGACTTAAGAATTCAATTTAAATGTGCTTTTCAGCCCGGAAACTGACCTGACCCCCTGTGTTTAGCAATGGAAGGAGCTATTTTATACCTTCAAACCTACAGCCAAGGATAAAGAATACAAGCTAATTACGTCAACATCCTCAATCCTGAACACCCGTGGATGACCCTGGATTAACGAATGAGCATGGCTTTTTCATATTTACTGGTGAGAATCTCCAGGTTCATCAATTTGACCTTTGATAGTTTGACTTCCAACCCCCAGTTTTAATATGAAAATGTGTCTGTTTATAAATGTCTATGTCCAAACACAAGCTGACTACAAATTGAAATAGGTAGGGGGCAGAGAAAAAGCATTCTTTCAATCTCATTAAATTCTTTGTCACCAACTGTGTTGGCAGTGGGTCAAACCGTGGCTTTATGAAAAAAAAATCTGAAAAGGCACCATCGCCAGGATATTAATTTGAACATTAATGCGTCCAAATTAGGTTACCCCCCCTAGGGTATTTAGACATAATCCAACACATTCAAACACCCTAATATAATAACTAAACCGAGGTTATACGGTGTCACCTCTCTATTCCCAGCAATTAAACACCTCCCACTGAGAGTAAGAATCACTCAGAATCCTCATTAACCCCCCAGACCAACCAGCAACCGGCATCAGCCAAACAGCCTTCCCCATTGGCTAGTCGCTCCACAGGTAATCCATGTCAACGCCCACACAAGTGACAGGACAATGAATTGCTGGCCGGTTAGATTGTCTGCTGGAGCACCTGAAGATATGTGTTTATTCACAGCAGGTCAAATGTCCAGTCAGTTGGGCTCCACTGAAAAATGCACAGGCAGGTATAAAGGGATTTGACAGTAGTGGACAATAGTATGAGCAAATTAAGAGAAAAATTTGCTATTTTTGTTAGTTATTAAAAAGAACAAAAAGGAGAAGAAAAACCCCAAAGACAACTTGTAAAATTTTATACAAATCTAAAAAAATTATGATATATTTTTATATAAATATATATACCGTAGTTGTTTATTTGGTGCCGAATCACAGTATCAGAGTTGCCCCCCCAAAAAATCTCCATTGCAATAAATCTCATTGACATACAGCGCAGGAAATAATTGGCCAGACGTATAATTTTTCGTCTGTACAGAGTATCTATGTTCCATTTAGACAGAGTAAGCTCCTGCTTCCAAGCATGATGAAAGGAGAGTGGATGTACAGTACATTTTCAAAGCTTCTTCTTTGTATGGTCGGTTCTGAGAAACACTCGCTCTAATCTACTGGGTTGATCACTGGGTTGCAGAGGGATTAAAACATGTCTGCAAACCTCCAAATATTTGAGGCAATCAACAACTTAACACGCATTTGGCGTGAGAACGCAAGAATGTGGAGAAAAACACACACAAAACGGATGGATGAAGAAGAGCGAAATACGAAGGAGAAATAAAGGGGGGGAATCGGAGCGGTGCCCATTTTCGGGGGTGTAAAATATGGAGAAGTGTGGATCATCGGAGGAGATGCTCTGCCTGGGGGAACAGATGAAGGCAGGACTCTGTGCCAAGAGCTCTCCACTGCAGGGGGGGGCTGTGAGAGCTGGATGAGAGAGAGGCTGCACCTCGCATGCTGCTCTCTCCTCTATAACAGTCTCACACGCCTGCATCCACACGTCGCAGCGCTGGGAGATTGCCGCTGACAGGGGCCCTCGAAAACTTTCACAGCCATTTAGGGCGACTTCCTCCCACTGTTCTGTCATGGGCATTTACCGCACAAGATGCATGATATGAAAAGCAAACATTTTTCAGATCCCCCCCTCCCTCCCTCCCCCCCTTGTTCTAACGACATTAGTGTTCAGAGCCATTCATAATTTTGCTCCCTCGCAACAGACAATACTATCAGAAAAGGTAGTACAGTGAACATTAAAAAACTGAATAACGGTTGTTGCTTTACACTAGAAGTTACATAAGATATAAACAGTAAACATATCTATGTAAATACATTTAAAAAACTGATAATAGTATGCACGTACATATCTACTTCCTGTATGCAAACCTTGGCAGGTTGCCTCGCTCAGGTCAGTAAGTGGGTCGTGGGGTCAGGGGTCGTGGGGTCAGGGTTCACACAGTCTGCTCACCTCCATGTCCTGTCCACTACAAGCCAATGTCTCCAGTGAGGCTCGTGAAGGCTTGCTACGGTTTGGAGCATCTGGGTCCGACATCATCAAAGCATATTTTTTCGCCTGAAAAAAAAAGAGAAGTCAAGACAAAACAACAACTATTATTCTATAAAAAAAATGTCTCCTCATTGTGAAGTGGACAGTGTGGAACTGCAGATACTTGTGAACATATTCACGCCATCATTTTTCCCGTGCCAGGATATCTTTATGCCCTTCAATCTGTCAGCTGAAAATTCTTGGAGACAACTTACTGTAAGTAATCGCTTGATGATAGCAGTTATTGGACACTGACTTGGAAGCTTTAATTGCACTAAATATTCCATTATGTCCGTAAAAGTTTGGGAATTATAGAAGCAGATTGAATTATTGAACGAGCACATTTGTCAACCCTGGTCATGTGCCCAAAATCTGCCAGACCATATGATGGTCTTTTTTTACCCTGTTCACTTCCTCTTCAAACATAGATGCCAATCAAGGCTGTTCCAGTCCAACAAAGTCCTCTAGCAGTAATTATAACTGGCCTGGACGAGGATAAATATGTGTTGCCGTGTTACGAGCAGGTATGAAAAACATGTTATTGTCGCGGTAACAGCATGTCGTAGCTCCTGCAACCTCGGGGAGGGTTTGGCTTTGGTACCAAAACATTCAGAGAAGATAAAGGAATATGCTTTTGCTCCCGATGCCAATAAAGACCTCCCAAAAAAACGATCATATTCCGATGCACTCGAACGAGATAAGACAGGACTCACGGATTTACACTGGAGATGCTCCCCCCCCCCTCCCCCCTCCCCCCCACCCCCTCCCAGTAAGATGCTCAGGGTACCTGACAAGCAGCAATAAGCATAAACAACTAAGCCTAATAACAGGATAATACCGGCGCCTCAGCGATAGGGCCCGCAGGTAATACCCAGACACACCGACAACAATGGATCCTCCTCCACAGCCTGTCAGGGACTGACTCGCTATCGCTGACCCCTACGGGCAGCTCACGTAGCATGACCTGTTGCCTTCTCAACGCTTGTAATCCTCATTTATACACGGGTGCTACGAGGCAAAGACAGCATGATAATGTAGTTACACTAATATCTAAGTCATACACTGAAGTATTCAAAAATAGCACGGCTTAGAGAAAACAGGCCTAGGGGGGCTACACGGAACGTTCACATCAATCTATGTATTTGAATAAGAGAATCTTGGATATTATTTGAACTCCGGAACACAGGGATATCTCTGAGAGAAGGATTCCATTAGAAGATCTACAGACTGAACACAAAAGCTGTATTCTTCAGCACATGCTTGGTCACACAAAGACAGAAAAAGTGGTCAGTTAAATTCAATTGTTTGTTTCGGTGCCTAAGTGCCTGTCTCTCTACCTGTCAGAATCTGGTTGGTCCAGCTGGCACTGTAGGGGGGAAAAAAATCGCAAGAGGCGCTCCCTCCATGCTTGCAGTTCACACATTGTGGCATGTACCCTTCTCTCTCTTACAGGGATTTTTTTTCTTCCTTTTCTCCATCTGTCAAAATCCACATTAATTACACACAGATAAGACTCCAGGGAAAAAAACGGATACATACATATTTCCTGCCGTCTGAATTAAAATAACCACGTATGAAAATAATGAATATACACTACAGTACAACCAGCGCTTACAGAACACCATCTCCATCTCACACCATTTCTCCCGTACCCTGTCCAAGTTTCCTCCGAATTACTAATGAATACCATCACTGACACAACATGCTATATGCACATGGCTATTTAAACTCTAAGTACCATATCCCCTCCTTTCCTTCAGATAACCATTGGCTCCCCTCCACTAGATACATTATCCCCATGTTCTTGTCATCAGTACTAAGTGGTTCCTCTTCATTAAACTTCTGCGTTGATATGCTTTCTGCTCTCTAATCTCATTGGTCCTGGTGGGTGATAGCTGGTCTGTTGATGATGACGGTAGGAGGTGACGGGGGTCAGGGGTCATGGGGGGGGGGTTCTGCTGGACCCCACCGTGTCCCGGCAAGAGCGCCCCGCTGGCCCGGGGTGGGAGGGTGTCGGCACGGAAACGCGAGACGCTCCGCTGGGCCTTCACACAGAAGTGGAGCCCGGGCCTGGGCCTCGGGGGCGGGGGGAGATTGAGCTTGCGGTCTCCTGGGATTAACCTCCCACTAGCCTGCTGTGATCACAGCAAAACGGCCCTCTGGGAGCGAGTCTGAGATGCCAGGCGGCTGTAATTAGCCCTGCTCCCGGCTGGGTGGCTCTGTCATGGCTGCTGGTCGGTGTTGGAGAGAGCCTGGCTGGGTGGGGGGGGGTGGTGGGGGTGTGTGAGGCGGGGGCTCTCTCTCTCTGCTGGAGGAACTCGATTCTCTTGTGGCGGGAGGCAGGGAACGGGGGAATTAATCCTCTCCCAGTTGTCAAACTCCACAAATGGCCATAAATGTAAATGATAAGAAAGGGCCTGATGTCTTTTACCAACTGTTGCTTTTGTCAACAATAACAACAACAAGATGACTTTAGTTTCAATATCGTCGAAGCGACATCTACACTCCCATGTTGCGGCAGCGTGAATGCAAGCGAACGGCCGACGGCATCGAACGTGTGCACATCAGCAACCGGTGAGGACTGCGTAGAACAAAGGATGTGGAAGGCCGTCGTCTCTGAGGGTTGTAAACTCCTGGCTTACCTTTGTGTGAACTCTGCTGGGGCTGAGAATCAGAGAGACGTCTAATCGGCCCTCTCGCAGAGCTTCCCTGGGCTCTTGAGCCCATATCTCTGCCTAGTGATGACACACTGTACCGGGCAGGGGGAGGCGAGGCGAGGAGGGAGGGAGGGAGAGAGAGAGGCCCCACTGTGAGTTTACAAGTTCACGGTTTATCCCTGACCCAATACCAAACCGTGTCGTCCATGCGGCTGCCTATTAATATCCCCTCTGCTTATCCAGCTGATCCTCGCTGTTCTCCTTCCTCCGTCAGCCGAGGGCTCGCGGAACTCACAGCGTTTCATTAAACGGTCAACTGCGCTCTCCGCTCGACCCGGGGCAAAGCAGCGCATCGATCTCAAATCCCTCTTTAAGTAGCAAAAACACTTGAACTCGTTGGGTAATTAACAGGTATCTGTGTTGTGATTAAGAGACGGCAAAGGCTTAAGAACCATCGACTGCCAGCTTCAAGCAAGGTTGGAGGATTGATCTGTAAACACGGTGGAAAAAGATCGGCCCGTACACACACAACTCTGAAATTTCGACGGTGAAAAAAAAGGAAGGGAGAAAGTGCTGAACTATGTTGTCATGGTGGAGCCGAATGCTTCACGTCGATGTACGCAGTGAAAAAACACACGTTCTGTATGCCGGGCCAAACACACCAAACCAGATGGCGGACGTTTGTTTCTGCCTGCACGGGGGGGGCGGCTGTTCGTTCTACATCTTCCATACAACCAGGAAGTGAATCCCACGGCTCCCGTTACCAAACCGTCGCGGACAGGGTCAGATCTCCCAAACGTTTGACTGACGGCTACGCTTCGACAGGGTTTTTGTCCGTCATACGCTGGATATTACACCGTATTCTATTTGAACTGTAGTGTATAGTATGTCTGAGGAGACAAATGCACAACGACTTTTGCAGTGACTACGGGTTTTCGGTCGAGAAAAAGTGCATACGCATGGAAGCCCCATACCTACGATGTGTCGAGAGAGAGAGATAGAGGGACCAGGGACGAGAATGCAGATGGGGGCAGCAGCACCGGACCGATCCTTGGGAGAGGTTAACCGTGGTCTGTAAGACTTGTTCTATCGGGGGTCAGGAGAGGAGGTTCGCCCAGGTCAAAGGTCACAAAGGTCACGGCAGCAGTAATGGAATCCTGTCCGGGGAGTGGACGCACCCGGTGCGTCCGACCCACAGATGAGATGGAGATGGAAGCGTGGCCGGCGGCACACGGCCCTGTGTGCGGCTCCTCACCTGGAGGTCACCCACCTGAGAGGTGACGAGGTCCTTATTGTCATTAATAACAGCTCTCCCCCTCACATGCACGGAGGGTTGGTAACCTCACTGCTTCCTCTCACGCCCCTCCCCCACCCCGCAGACAGGCACAAAGGGCAGAGCAGTAATCTGCCCGAGAGGAATTGGGTGATGGAAACCGTTCTGACGATATTCCGACAGGTCCTCAAAAGGAAAGCCCATCTCTGACTCCAAAACGATTTCTTGGGCCATTTATTTTTCAGCATGGCCCCCTGATGCAATGGGAAATCAGGTCCTCGTCGATAGAGTGGTTCCGTCTGCTGATTTCTGCTCGTCTGTTGACCTGCTTACATTTTATACAGACATATACCTGCTCCAACAAGCCAACCAGATTGGACACGGAGGCAACACTTGATCAAAAAAAAATGAAAGCATGTGTTTTTGAAGCCAGTGTTGTTAAATGAGGCCGTGTCAATTAACAGACACGCACAGACTGCATGTGACATGCTGTAGATGTCATTAGACCTGCTGTGTGAAGGAATAAGATGAAGTTGCTGCCTTTGTCTGTGAAGTGTGCTTAACTTTACTGCTGGTTCAATTAGAAGATCTAGAGGCCCTGCCAATCACGCGTGAGAAGACATGTTAACCTTTATCACCATAATGAAATTGAGGAGCTTTCCTTTTTCAAACTGTTCCTCCAGCTATAATCTACATATCAGGACGTATTAATCCTCAAATTATTCCCCCCCCCCTCCTCTCTCTCATGTTTTCAGTTTTTATAGAAAACTGCTTATATATATATATATTATTATTTTTTAAATATATATATGTATATTTTTTTTTACATGTATGATGCAAGACTGCCCACTACCTCCAAACTTGCCTATTTTTAACTCAGTCTCCCTCCCACACAAAGAGGGCTGTGAAGTGGCTACTGAAACACCTCCCAAAGCCAGCGCCACATGGCCAAAGTAGTGTGACACCTGGAACGGTGAAAATCCAACAGCGGTCTTGACTGGGACACCGAGCGCAAACCCCCAGTGTGTGACCGAGGAGCGCGGGCACACAGAGGAGCCAGCAGGAGCACACCAGGAGCCAGCAGGAGCACACGAGGAGCCAGCAGGAGCACACGAGGAGGAGCAGGAGCACACGAGGAGCACACGAGGAGGAGCACACGAGGAGCACACCAGGAGCCAGCAGGAGCACACGAGGAGGAGCAGGAGCACACGAGGAGGAGGAGGAACACACGAGGAGGTGCAGGAACACACGAGGAGCACACCAGGAGCCAGCAGGAGCACACGAGGAGCCAGTTCAAGAGGAGGCGAGCACATCGTCAACGTGAAACACCAGTATAATTGCATAATCCCATTAACACCTATTCATTGTATCAAATGCCATGCCAAACGACGACTTACCGAACATGGCATCTAATATATCTAGTTATGTGCTATAGACGACCCTGTAGTGCTTGTTGTGTCGTAATCCATTGGGCTGTGCGTCACGGATTGCAAAGTACAGATTTTTCGCTTCACTTTCCCACAACGTTGACACCCAAACAAACACATACTTTTACTGATAATCAAACCTTTACTGATGCTACCCAAGATACTCGATATTTTCCAAGAGTATTTTTTTTCTTTCTTCCTCAGCTTGCAAAAAAAGAAAAAAGGGTATAGGCTATGCTCGTTCACAGTCTGATTGAGACTCGGGGTGTGATGGAATTAGCAGAAGCCTAGGGAACTACCTCTGCATTTCTCTCGACGCCGAAGCCTCTTTTTAACCACTACATGCTCGCGAGCACGGCAGCGCTGATGCTAAGCTTGTTAGTCACCCTGGATGCGATCTTGCTAGCTGGAGCTTTCAACACTTTCTAGTGGTGGCTTTACACATACACCTACTCACCGCCATGAAAGCATTTCTGCAAATGCACACGCTCATACACACAGTTACTGGCATTAACAGGTTCTCTAACTAACGGGCACTGGTCCATTCCAAACGGCCCAGATGCAGGAACTACCTACATGTTAAATGGAGCAGAGAGAAATGTATTTGACGTATGGTTCAGCACTGGAAGGAGTTGAATATAAGGCTTATTCACAGGACATGACTGCTATCCCATAATTATCTACCCATTATGCTTTATCTTGAGAGGTCATGTTGCTGCCATTTTATTAAACAGTTGAAGTGCAAAGTAATGGTGTGTGTGTAAATATTGATGTAAGTACGCGTTTAAACTTGCAGTGAAACTTGAAGAGATACACTAATGAGTCTATTTAAACCTAATTTGTATGGGTAACAAGTGCCAAATATCTTTTTACTGGCATAGTCGCTCCATTAAAAGTTCTCTAACTTTCAAAGTCACACAACTCTGGCTGACACAAAGAATTTCAGAGAAATACCTGCCTGAAGAAAAGACAAAGGTCTCTAGAAACTGTGATGTTAAATAAGAAATATATTGGAATGGGATTTTGGTATGACTCCAAGCAGCTAAGACTGTACACAGTTTCTATGGAAACCCAGTTTGTTTGTGATAATAAGAGGGGGAGGGGGGGTTCACAACAGTGTTGTCTATCAAACAATATTCTCGCCTCTGTGTTCTTCACAGTGGACATAGTTAGCGTAGCGCTTTAACCTTGAGTTCCCCTCTACCGCAGTCTTCTCCCTTTACAGTATGAACACGTCAGTTTGTTGCTTTAACAGCAATTATCCTTCACGGGAACCTTCTGGAAAACAATACAGATCCCTGGCCTCTGTCGGAACAATAGGAAACGTCCTGCTATGCAAATCCTGCCGGTCCATACTGTGACACTCCTACTTTTTGGCCACCAGAGCTGTCAAAGGTGTCAGAGCTGTTCACAGGCACGGAGACGGAGAACGGGCACGGACTGTCTCACCAGCTAGGGAGGCTTCCACATTCTCTTTTTCCTTTTTTTCCTTTTCTCTCGCTCTCATGATTAATTATGGCCTCTGATGGTAGTACAGTGGGCAAGTGTAAACGATTCCCACATTTTCTTGTGCCCTCCCGTTTACTAATGTCTGTGTAGGAAGATGCTATTGACGCCATCCTTCTTGGATACTAACAGGTTTCTGCATGGGGTGGCAAACTCACTCCTTCGAGCGGAGGGAGGGAGGGAGGGGGAAGAGGGGGGAGAGGGGGGCACTGTAGGCATGTGGGCAGACAGAGCCAAGTCCAGACTGCCAGTTGACTAGGACGGATCTTCCAGTATGGGAGAGACGATGGCTTCTGTGGGCGACGCCGGGTGTCGTGAAGAAAGAGAGGGAAAAAGGACTCTGCCCAGGGCTCGGAGGCTTGACGTATTTAAGCCAGACGAGCACAGTCTGTGTTCAGATATCACCAGCCCACCAGTCTGACAATCAGGCCATGTCATCGCACATGCTCGGCTCTGAGAGCACGCATCTCACCTCGGAGCATGAGGGCCGCTCAGACGTCAGCAGGATGCTAGTAAATAACACACTGGAAGAAGAAGAAACAAAAACGAACTACGGACGTATATATTGCAGTAAAAGATCCTCTTCCTTGAGCTGGGGGCGTGATTTCAAAAATCATAGAACGTGCAGCAGCCTCGTTTCCAAGGGCAGGAACCCCTCGTTTTCGCTAACCGTCGATATATTTAGCTGTGTCAAAGAAGGAGACGAAGGCCTGAAATGACATTGATCACAATGTGCCGAAGAGCGTTATCAGAGGAGGTGCAGGTTTATGGTTCAAGGGCTCGTCCATTCACACGGAGCGAGCTCAGCCCCCTCTGCCTGACACACTGATAAAGACAGGGGAGCTAAAGCCGCATCTTTAACTCTCCCCAGGGGGAATCACACATCACCCATCTGAATGATCCACGAGCGTCGTCGGAGCCAACCTCCACGCTGCATTTAAATAAAGCATCTTTCTACTTCACCCCATTGATTTTTTTTGTGTACAGAACATACAGGGAAGCATGAAAGCGTCAAAGGTACATAGTACGACGTTGCCGACGGGCAACCGCCGAGCCACAGGTCTGGAAACTGAACCACAGGAAGAAGAAAAAAATCGAAATGTCGATTAGCCATGCTAGTTGAACCTACTGTAGGCTTGGTAAAAAAAAACTAACATGTCATTTGAACCCTCTGCGATGTTCATCCCCAAACCTGTCGTTCGCCCATCAAGCAGGCCAGTGGTGCTCCGGGCAGACGCCCGTCTGACCCTGGACAAACACAAGGCACAGACAACGTCTTCAGGCCGCCATAGCAGTGGTCTCGTCAGACATCCCCTGGTTCCCTGCTCATCCTCTCTCCACGCTGACCGTGAACTATTGACCAACGCTTTGGCTCATGAGCAATTTACTCTCTACCATCTTACGAAGGTGAACCACAGCCAGGAGAGAACTAGTTCCTAAGCCATACACTTTACATTTCAACCCCTCCCCCCCCCCTCTTTTTTTAATGGTAGGTTCCAAAAGAGAGTTTGAATGTGTTCAACACAAAGCTGAAGATGCACAGGATCAGCCTAGCGGCAAGTACGAGGAATCTGTGGCTGGTGCACTGAAAGGGTTATATCCGCATTTAGGCTGAAAGACATACTCAAGCATACACAGACACAAATCCTGTTGAGCAGAGCAGAGCAGAGATACCCTACATACTACCAGCCCTCCAAGGCACAATTAGGATTTCACGGATGGAAGAAATCCACAATTCCTGCAAACATAAAAAGTCATTTTTCCTCTCTTTGCAATAATATCAACTTTTTACCCAAGGAACAACCTAAAGCACCTCTCGATAGGATTTGGACAAAGAAATAAAAAACAAAGTAACGTGTTTTGCCAAAAATGGTTGCTACTTTAAGCCAGGCATGTGTTGTTGAGGAAAGGCAAAACCTTTTTTTTTATAACCTTCCACTCTCAATCAATTTCACCAGTTCCATGAGCTATAAGAAGAACTACCACCTGCCAAGGGTTTTACAAGTAGTGTGCAGCTCTTCCTTGATAAAGATTGGTACGGAATGGCACAATTGGCAAACCACCATCTCTCAGCTGAGGTAGAAATGTTAAAGGTTGAAAAATAGAACTCCAGGATGAAGTAGATATGAGTGACAGGTGGAGAGGGTCTGAGTGAAAAGGGAGGCAAACCGATCTCTGACTGTAGTGTGCGAAGACATCGAACATAGAAAAAAGGATATTTCAGCAGTGCACACAGAAGGTCTGGCCCTAAACTGCGCAAGAACTGACCATTTTGACATACAGTATTATACTTTCTTAGGTATTTTATGCAGACGTAATAATTTGTGTTGAGCTCGTTTACTCCTGTTAGTTAAAGCACCTTCTGCACTCTAAAGATGCACAGTAGGAGCATATCAACGCAAATTAATTGCATTTCCTAGCAACTACAAAAACAAGATCAAAAAAAAATAGTTTTTGTTTACCAACATTAACCTCATACTTTCCCACGCTTCCAAGGAAATTATAATGATTGTTTTTTGCATAAAGTGACATCAACATAACGTTTCATTATTCATGTTAGGTGACATGATTACAAGGAATAGGTTTATAATAAGAGCGCACAGGCTGTCGCTCAGTTTAAATCTGCCCTTATGCTGATGGGACTGTGCTGCCTAGGAGAGGCCTGGGGCAGGTCCACAACAGATCACACTATATTATGACTCACTTGTGTTTGACCACACCAAGTGTCCGGTCTGAGGAGCCCACAGATTGAAAAGACCACATTGTGACTGTCCAAAAAATTACGTCCCAGAGCGTTCGGCTGTCTAGCGAAAAGGTTAAGAACATCTCGCACAAATGCCCAGACCTATCGAACAGTCATAAGCTGGCACCGAGAGAAATCAAGCTAACGTTGTGGATCTGGTTCAGTTCCATTATTCATACCTCTCTTGACATTCACAGAGAAGGGGGGGGGGACACACAATGAATTCTTCAAACACCTACATTATGAGAAAGCTCTTTCAGTGTGGCTAAACCCCACCGAGCCGAGCACCTCTACTCCTCAGTGTGGGCAGTTCTGGCACAAGCTGGTGCTTAAGCACACTGAATGACTGCAACAGTTGGAGTATCAACAGTGAGACCAAAGAAAAAAAATGACAGTGCAGGAGAGACCAAAGCTCCACCTCGGAAAAAGTTGAATCCTGCCCACCTCTTCGAGGGATTGAAGGCCCACAATGCCTCCCAGGTCTTAGTGCATTAAGAGGGGTGCACTTGATTCGGCTTCAGCCACTTCAGGGTAAAGCAAATCACTTTAATATGTTAAGAAGATTAAACTGGATAAATGTCTAGATACATTTTTTGAGAAGCTACATAAACCTCAAGTGTTTTCATTTAGGGAGGGGAGGTGTGTTAGTCAGTGGAGTCTATCGCCACAAAACCCTCCGAAAGCTATGTGATTGGCTAAGGGAAATTAGGCTTATTTGAGATTTTGCATTTTAAGCTTCTTGAATGTAAGACCCTCCCACCTTTTTCCGTATTATCTTTAACACCAACCCTTAGGACAACAAAAACCGAAACACACAGGTCACAATCTCACAGAGTATCTCAGCAACGAGGCTCTTGGTCTTATACCGAACATGCCAACATGTGGTCTTAATTCTTAACATCAAACGTTTCCTATAAAAGGCTGCTAATCTGTTTGTAAAAGTATCTGTGAGAAATCTATGTGTCATATGCAAAAGTCGAAATGTACACCTTGGAGAAAATAAGTGTCTTAGATGTATTTTAAAGTCTCAATTAACACTCGTTATGTAGAATATTTACTGTTGCCCAACATTACACACACTATACCTTTACATTTTACAGTTACATGTAGTCATTTAGCAGACCTTTAATCACTACAACCTATATATAGATTTCAACTATGAAAGTAAAATAATGTTTTCTGTTCATTGCTTAGATTAATCTCAAACAGTCAAATTACATAATTGGATCAGGTGTCTTTTCGAGAACAGGATTGATTGATTCTCCTGGATGTGAGGGGTTGTGAATCTCATGGTATCTCCTTGTCAGCTGGCAGTACTCTTCCCTTACACAGAAGCTGTGCTAGAAATGGTTGAGTGTGGAAATGAAAGGGAAAAACGGAACAAAGTAATGTAAAGGGATTAACTCATCATTTGCATACCAATGTCACTGGCTCCCAACGACGGTATCCAAGGAACGAACAGGAAGTGATCATGTCTAGCTCTTATCAGTTGCATTCTCTGGGAAAAAGAAATCAAGCTTTGATCAATGAAATAAATTAACATTATTTGTCTCCGCGTTTTATTGCGGGTGACTTCTGGTGACGAACCAATGAGTTTATACATGTATTTATTTTCAAGCAATATTGGCATCAGACACTAAATATGCTTCCCCCCCCTTTGGAAAAAGCTGTGACTTCGCCAACTCTGCTCAAACGCGGCGTTAAGGACTTGTCTCCTTCCAAAGTTAAGACAACGAGACGACTGGGGAATGGCATTATGAAGAGTTAGCGTTAAGTGGGGCCCTGTGGCTGTTCCTAAAGAAGGTGAATCAGAGGATTTGAACAGGACTGTAACTAAGCCATGTGCTGGACCGGAGATGAGCCGCCACATTCACTTTGGGTAAAAACACAGTGCACACAGCCAAGACTTCCTTAAAGAATACAAACTTATTTTCCTGTGATTACCTCCAACTTCTTCATCACAGTCCAACATAAACAACAAGAAATAAGGCAATTACACGGGTCTTATGGGTATGGGTTAGTGTCTATAAGAAGTTGGGAGTGTGGAAAATATCATGATCACCCTAACATCCATCCAAGAAGATTTCTGAGTTGCACACAAAAAATAAACTTTCTTTTCTTATCTTTGTACTTTACAAACAAGAGGGAAGTTCGAACAGCAGCAGAAACCAGCAGCCTAGACCCTCAGCTGGTGAAGTAAGCAAAGCAGAACACGATTTTGTTTTAAATTATTTCAATTTAATATTAACTGCAAACCATCATCATTTAACTGGGAGAAATGGTGCACTGTAGGTTGCGGGCCAATTTCAACTCACAAGCCTTTACTGAGTGAACTGTTTTCATCAATATTTCACGAGTACATAATGCCAAATTACAACTTGATTGTGCTACCTTTCCTTGAACATGAAAAGTGCTGATTACTTGGGCTGTCTGTGCTACGATATAGCTCAGGCAAACGTTAAGAGACCGTCTCTATCTGTGCCTAACATAAATAGAAATTTAATCTTGCGTGTTTGTTTTAGCATCTGGAGCAGCAAACGCAGATCTTGAATCTCTGTTTGAACAGATCTTTGAGTCAATGTATATGACCGGCAGAGAATCGGTCTCCATATGAACACTATTCATAGACAACACAGGTTTCGAGGGTCTTTATATTTCCCATGTACTGCCTTTGTGTGCTAATTACATGTTGCCCTGCTAAACTTAATAAAATATTATAATATATGAAAAAATATTATAATGTGTTACCATGTTAATGACATAATACAGTATAATCAAGGGAGTAATTGCCGGTATGGGGGCAGCAAAGTGTGCTCCTACAGTCTGTCTCCTCTGGCTGTCCCACCTAGGAGGTCCATGCAGAGGAATCCTCCCCCAGAGCTGTACCCAGGGGGCAGACATCCATCTCCAGCTCTGGCCTCCAAACCTCCACACAGCAGTCCCTCCCTGAACGACGGCCCCCCCCAGTCCTCCCCTGCTCCCGCAATCCTCCATTGATGATGATAGAATACGTTCTGGTGCTTAATTGAAATCGTATTTTACTCTCTGCCGCTTGAAGCTCTATCGCTGCCTACACCCTTATCGCACCGCCGCCGAAACAGAACGAGAGACGAGCAAGAGAGAGAGAGAGAGAGAGGGATGCAGGCGGTGACAAAAAGGGTGACAAAGTCACGACGACGGAGTGGGTGAGTGCAGAAGAGTGATCGACAGAGAGCAGAAGAAGAAGAAGAACCGCTAGAACAATAAAGGCTGCGTCGTAGAGAGAGAGAGAGAGGTAGATGGGGCTGGGGTAGAGATGTGTGAATGTCCTGCTTCGAGGGTCTCTCCAGTCGATCCTCCATCTCAGCTCAACCCAGCCCCTGCACAGGCTCCACGCGAAGCTACGGGGTCTAACCTAGTGACCCCCTACCTCATCTAAACCCAGCTCCGGTTATGAGAATACGAGGCTGTACAGTGCTCGACTGACACCTCACACAACATGTAAATCACCCCCCTCTTTGTGGAAACATGGATTATGTGGCTTATTGCTTTTCTCCATTCGACTGAATATGCATAATCAATCCTGCGCTTCTGGTAACACTGGTAGTAATTCCTCACTCGTCAGAGGCTGCCGTGATTCATACCGTGTTGTGTAAGAATAGGCAGTGACTGAACCCAATGGTTCATGGGTCAGCTTTACAGGGTAGTTATTATGACAAACAGGAACATTAGCTAGGGAAATAGAAACACTGAATCCAGGCTAAATGAGCTTCTGTAATCCTACGTGCCAACGACACCCACCTGATGACACTGAATTTACAATTAGACAGACATCTTACGTCGCCTCGGCAGACCCCGGGGCTCCTCTGACGGCCTGGGATGGCGAAGAGAAGCGCGGCTTCAGCCGAACGTTCGAGTGGGCCGTTCAATCTGCAGGACGAGCATTTTCGTCGGATGCCTCCGATCTGATGCTTGCCAGCATTCCCCGAAAAGGAAGACCTTTCAGGAATCCTTTCACGAGTGGACAGGCAGGCTTTCCTGGGAATGACGGGGTCTGATTGGAGAGGAACCCCCCCACCCTCACGTTCTGTACCGTGCCAAGGCTGGGTAGAGAGAGTGGGCAGCTTTGGAGACAGCAGCCTGCCGTGGGCCATGCCAGTCTCCCTGCCCTGTCGTCATCAGAACCTTGCAGAAAAGAACACCAAGACTCACCACCAAAAAAAAACACACACACACAAAAAAAAAGAAAGAGGAGGAGGAGGTGGAGGGGGGATCGTCGTTGTGCTTAAATCCCCTCTAAACGCCCCCACATGGTTTTAGCAAAGCGTAAAAAATCATTCACACAGAGGGAGACAGAGAAAGAGAGAGAAGAAGATATTGAGAGGAATAGAGAGGAAACAGCTATTAGCAGCAGTAAGCAAGCTCAAGAGATCATGGTGAGGCAGTTCTAATCGCGGTAATGGTTTAAAACCTCATACCGTCCACCAGACGCAAGAAAGTCTCCACAAAAACTAGGCTCTGTAATCCCCCCTGCTTAAGACTATGCCCAGTGGCACCAAACAACCTCTCAACTGTCTTCATTTTCAGCAAAGCAAACTCCCGTGGCCCGTGGTACTGCTTTTTAGAGAGAAGTCAAATTTATACTTGAACTGGTTTCAAGTTGACAACCACCTCCGTGATCTGAAGGCTGTGTACTGTGTACACGCTCCGTGTCAGTAGGTACACAGATCTTTGTGTAGTCCGGACACTGCTGTGTCCTTTCTAAAGAGAAACCTCACCTCCTGTGGGGTTAAAGTCAACGACACAGGACTAAGAGCCGTATACTGCGCTCGGCCTGTTTCGCATGTGAAGAACTCGAAGCGTTTATACTCGCCATACAGTAACGCAAGAACACTCCTTCGCAATCTTGCTTATAGTGGTCCGTAGTGACCTATGACCTTCCCTCAGTGGTCTTTTTATATTTCCCCCTGAGACTGGAGTTGTGATATAAATTTAACTTTAAAAACAACAAGAGGGGTTTCTACCATCAGTGACAAAGTCATGTAGAAATTCAATAACCACAACAAGCATATCTCCCCCTAGTCGTCAGCACACTACATCCCATTATAGATGCTTAGTGTGCAATTAGGGCATCTGAGTGCTTTACCACAACACATTGGCTCTGCTAAACAGGAGAGTAAGTCCTGTCGTGAACTATTACTGTGAAGCTGTAGACGAGGCGTTCTTTTGCGTCGTTTCCGTGGCCCTTTGCTTTTGTTTTGGGGTAATAAGAGGCTATTTAGGAGGTGGGCTTGCTGGACCTCTGCCCACTCCGCCTCGTTAGAATTCCACGCAGGCGTTCCAGAAGCGGAATGAAGTGGGTGTCACAGTGGGGAAACTCTGAATGACCACGACTGAGTCGCTGTGGCGCTGTGGTGGCAGAGTGGCAGACAGGAACACACAGCGAGCATGGATCAAACTGAGGCAGATCCACCACCACACACACACACACACACACACACGTGCACAGTTTCTACTGTATCCTAGACTAGTCTATCACATCCCAGAGAGCTGGCTTAGCGAGTGTGTGCATGTGAAAAGTGTCAGGGAAACCAGGCATTACATTTCAAAGCCCAGTAAATAAAGTTTGTATTGATTTGATCTAACATGTAATCTGTTTTGCTGTCTGCCACTGATTCAGGCAATAAAAGAGAATCATGTAAGACAGCGTTACTGATAATACGACCATACATCAATTGGAGTTTGGGGAACAGAAGGGCAATAGATCATGATCAAGCGAGACTGCTTAGGTCTGGAATTTATAAAATACCTTCTAAATTGAGGTGGCTTTCAATTTAAGTTTTCATTTTAAAGACATAACATTTTGTCCTGGATGATTGTTTCTTTTTCAATTCTACCCAGGGTGCCCTACTGTAAATGTTTTTTCAGATTTACTTCAATCCAAATATTCTACATATTTGAATATAATAGCCCTACAATACTAATAAAATTGTAATAGGAATTTTCAATTACTTGTATTTTGAAAATAATGGTAAAATAAAACGCTCTATTAAGTCGTACCTCTTCTTAGATGGGAAGATTATTTTATTAAGACTCGCTTGAATCATGAATCATTTTAATCTCTCTTAAACTCTCTCAAATCTAATCCTTCATGCTTTGTTTTGTCCCCTGTTTGTCATTTGAAGATGTACGGTATAAAGTATATTTTATGGTTTCATTCTAGTGTTGCCAATATGCAGATGAGAAATATGGAATACATTTGTTCATTTTACGCATGCTTATAATACTATAATCTTTAAAATAGTCACATTTCTAAAATATGTCTGGGCAGTTTTGAATAATCATTTAGGTCCACAATTTACAGCAGGGAAAGAACTGCTTAGAAAAAATAACATGGGGTTCTTCTGCCACCCTCTGGTGACCCTAGGGTACTGGAGCATTGACAATGTGCACACAATAAATAAATCAGTGACCCTCAAACAGGCTGGGAAGTTAAGCTACGTAAATGCACTTGGGTTGGTTTGTTCATTGCCATGATGACTTAAGGGGTGTCAAACTCCGGTCCTCGAGGGCCGCTGTCCTGCATGTTTTAGATGTTTCCCTGCTCCAACACACCTGATTCAATTAAAAGGGTTGTTATAACGATCATTCATTCGAATCAGGTGTGTTGGAGCAGGGAAACATCTCAAACATGCAGGACAGCGGCCCTTGAGGACCGGAGTTTGACACTGCAGAGATCTCATGTACTGCACTTTCTAGACAGATGAAGAACAGTATACCTTGTCAACTGTAGTAAGACGGATCCGCGGAGCACCCCACTCTTGACTGATCTTCTCTCTGAATCGATGTTCTCTGGAAATCACAAGGCACTTGCTGATGTCCAGGTCTGGATAGCTCACTTGCAATCCACCGCTATAAAAGCAGAGTTTGTTACAAAGTCAATGTTATTAGAGCCCATAGTCTCATATGACTTAGTATGTACTGCAGAAGTCTAGATACTTACTTGAAGAAAAATGCATCAGACCGCCTCAATGGTTTAAAGTCGGATTCAGAAGTTCCCCTTGTGATCTGATGCGACCCAAAAGGGCAGCAGCAAGAGCCCCAGCATCATGGCCTAAAAAAAAAGAACGCTGTTAGGAGAAGTGAGTGAGCAGATTCAATGCATTTAGTTTCAGTTTTACTATTTCAGCCCACTTGTTAAATCTGTCTGAGAAAATGTAGGTCTTCGGGTGACAGGCTATATACTAACACCGGACATTTGTAGACAATGCTGATTGACGATTGACAGCATACCATATTCTATACTGCCACCGTGTGGAAGATGCAGGAAATGTGTAGGTTTCAAATAGCACTGGTGGTATTTGGTTTCCAACCAACAGCCAGTGTAATGCTGTACCAGTCATAATTAATAGTTAGTTAGTTAGTTCTGCCCTGTTCCTTATATGCTGTGAGTGGAGGCACTAGACCTACAAATATGTCTGATGAGTCAGTAGCCTAATTGTTCAGTGAATAGTTGACTAGCGTTAATTGATGAGTCCTGAATAAAGCCGGTGTGCTGGTCCAGTTAGCCATATACAGCTGATATCCTACCTTCCGTTCAGGAACATACAATACGTCTACGATACAGGATAGTATTGAGAAAACTAAAACCAATTTAAGTGTCTCCTCGGAGTATAATAGAAAGGTCGTGAAAATGAATGTAGACGGAGTGATGTCGTCGGCCTAGATGACTGCGTAGTTTACAAGCAAGTGCAATTCTCGCGGTAACAGTTGCTTACTAAATTTGTCAAGATTACTTGGACAACTTCCCATTTGACGATTAATACAGAGATGGTTACGTACACGGTTGAAAGTGTGCTACTTTATTCATAAATAAACATTATTTACAAATTGCAAGAACACATGCTACATAAATCCATATTTACTGCTCTCAAACAATACAAACATACTTCAAGAACTAAAGTATGCTTTTGACGAGGGAGAAGGTTGGCAAGGCTTTCAACACTGAGAAAACTTTCAAGTTTTAAAACCAGCCATTTAAATACAATGCATCTTAAACTATGCAATTTACTCTGCAGAATATCGATATATAGGCCTATGTTGAATGCTATAAACTCACTTTGGTTTGTGCTTTGCAGCAGTAAAATTAGCACCCAGACACATGGAAAGGGGTCGCTTAAGAGCAAATCATTTTTCTAGCCTCTAATATAAATCCAAGCATGAGCAGCCGTATAGGCTACTGCAAATGAATCAGGCTACATTACTCAATGTGTAAACATCCCAGGACCAAGCCAGCATTGATGCTGACGTGCCAATGCATGCTTTCCTTCCAACTGACATAAACAATTGCCCATGATCAATTATTTAAATTCTAATCAATGTTTAATGTCCACACCAAGCCATCCACTGTATTATAACATTTGAAATGATGCTAATGACTTAGACAATTTTGAATTAATCCCTGCTTTAATTTAATGGAGGGGGGGGGGTCCAAACTGATTGTAAAATGTGTAATTTCTCAAATTTTGAACATGAAAGAACTGACAAAATATTTAATCACAGTTGAAGCTAACAAACAAAGCACACTCTTACGATCCTCAGTGTTCAAACTGACTTCACGCTGAGATATGTAGGAATATGTGGCCTAGGATACACTAAAGAACACAACATACAGTACCATGATGCTATACGCTACACAAACTCGGGACCAGTCACAATATTTACATTCAGTGTCACACACATTAAGGCATGGGGTGTCTCTTGACGCAGCGCATCAGTAGAGGAGGGTACATTGACAATTTTAACTTAAATAGGAATTGATAGAAGGTGAAAGATTGTCACGAGGAATACATCATAGTAATCTACAAAAAGAAATCTGAAACATGTTGAATTAAACTGCTGAGGTCAAACTGCCTATACATTTCTATTGAGTATAGAAAAACAATAATACAGAATTTCCAAATCAAATGGGATTTTGGAATGATTTCCAATAGAGAAACGTTTTCCCACAAAACAAACACCTCGATAGTCTTGCATCATAATTAGCTATGACCAGGGTTCTAGTTCCAGGGTTCTAGTTTGGGGGTCCCACAAAATTTGTGTTTTTCCATAATGTAACAGATTTTTTAATATAATTTTCAGGAGTGACTGTCAGTTAGGCTAATCATAAATTATTGTTCAACATTTTCAAATTTAGATTTAATTACATACAAAGTTTGAAAATATACAGATAAGATAGCAAAATATTGTTCAGATTTTTTTATGATGAACTTTAAGGGGACCACCCAAGAGTATTAGGAAATTTCAAACCCTTGTCATGACAAACATTCAGAAGTAAACATTCACTACAAAACAACATTTTTACATACAGTACATTATATTTAAAAGTGAACTGTTCATGGATTTTGAAAGTAGGCAATGATAATTAATGTATCATTTCATGTTACACTTCACACATATAAACAATCTCCATACCAGTCCTTTCCTTTTAATCTTAATAGTGTACATAGTATAATTCGCTTAAAGAGACTTGTTCATGCAGTCTTATAAGCAGGTAATGATCAAACCTCCTTACAGGCATTCTCTTCTGCATTGTAGTCACGGTTACGTTAAGTTAAAGGTCCTTGTATGGACTTCTTCAAGGTCTGCTTTATTTAAAAATAAATACATCTTAATTCTATTCTGTCCCAGTCCCGTCTATATTCTATTTTAGACAGCCTTTCGCAAAGTATCCTAAAAGCAATTTTAACCTCTCTTTTTTTTTACCACAAGCAAATGCATTTAAGTGTGTTCATAATCTTACAGGGAATTCTAGAGCAGATCACATCTTTAGTGGCAATCAGCAAATACAGGGAAAATGCCAATCTAAAGAATCACCCTGTGCATTAAGATGCCCACATAGCATTTTCCCTTATTGGGATTTCTCTGATCATTTGTAGTATGAAACGACAGAGCAGTTCAAAACAAGCTAGTATATTCAACTACTCCTCTGCAAGTCTATTTCTATCAAGTCCCACCTGTACTGGGCACATAGTGTACTTCTGTGTAATTGTACTCTGAGGTACCATTTTGTACCAGGTTTGTTAATTAACTTAATATCCTGTCTTAAGTAATTATATAAATACTTTAATGATTCAATGAGCACCGTGGGTTGAAATCTATGTAACTACAGTTGAAAGACAGATCTAATGCACTTCAAATATATTCTGAGAAGATTTGACAGCACACCAATATGTCCCTGGTTCAAATTACCCCTGCATTTTGTTTTAGGTAAAAGCATCTGCTAAATGAATACATAATCATGATTACATCAGATTATTCCATGTTGAGAGGAGTCCTTGAACAGCCATGGCTTGGTCAGAGGACAGGTCCAAGACAGAGTTCTCCCCAGGTCATGCAACAATACAGAATATCATCAAACACAAACATATATAACGGGCTGTGTTTGATTAGTGATAGGTGTGCCCTGGACATGAACGTCTTGCTATTCATATCAGTGGCCAAGTTGAAGCATTCACCATAACGATAGAAGAAATTCTTCGATCTGATCTGTACAATTGCGATTTCAAGGACAACTTGACAGTGCAAAGCAAGTCAATATTCCAACATTCCAGAAGCTTCCAAAGTTTAACTTAACGTTCCATATATACTATACAGGCTGGCATTTCTGTTCAAGCCAGCATTTTGAACTTGAACTGAAACAGATATTTCCCGTAATTAGATTCCATTGTGTCTTGCAAGAAGATAATAGGTCTGGAACTGAAAAGCAAGCCCTTTGTGACAGTCAATCAGCCACACATCCCAAAGAGAACACAACATAAATGTAGATACTCACTCGAAACAACCCCAGCTGTCGTAAACGCAAACATTCAAATACATGTATACTGTACAAAAGAGAGCATGGTCTTGATAGACCTCCTTCTATAATCAGAGTGGTTTTATTCTATGATAAAAACCAAATTAATTGCAGAAACATAGCTATTTGGTAACTTGTATTTCTTGTTGAGGGTATAGATCAATTGTACGATATCTATTCTGTAGTTGTATAGATTGTACAACACTTCTGGGTTAAAGTGTTCTACATCACTGAGACTGAGTGTGCTGGTTGTTGGGTGTTTGTCTGGTGCAGCTGATAAGCAACACTAGGTTGTTAATTCAAGTTAAGCAATGATTAGATGGGAGACCTAACCCTACTCATTTAACCTCAGTAAGAACACAACTGTTTTGTTTTTTACTGATCTTTGAGGTGCGAGTCTAGTGGTCCTTGCTTTCCGATGAATGCGCTAGCAAGAAGAAACGTGTGAAATGTTTCTTCATCGTTAGACTTAACTCACCCTACAAACCTACGGAGCGCAGATCAATCCGTTTGGCCTAGAACCAAATTCGCTGATCTTGTGTTTACAACCCTTCTTTGCCATTGGTCCCGAGAGGCCCTGGCCTACACCCCGGAGGACCAATCAGATGACAGCCGAGGAACCAGATGGAGAGTTTGAAGGAGATGAAGGAAGGTTCCAGAACAGCCACTTGCGTTTACACTGTCTGCGCTGATACAAGTAGTCTTCCTTATCCCGCTCCTTGCGTGTTCTCTGGTAGTGGTCGTCCTCCTTCAGGTACCATACCGGGGGCCAACGCTGCTTCTCAAAGTATTCCTGGTTCTCTGCAAGAGACATTTCTAACTTGTGTGAAACTGTAGTAAAATTCAAAAGGGCAGTGAAGCAAATTAAACATGTAGGGCCACTAAATGTAAGCATTAGCGCAGGAAAGGTTAGCATTGCACAAACACTTGCGTCTAAATTGAGTCACCGGCTTTAACGAGGTTCTTGCATTACCTGAGGACTTGGCCTTCATGTCTCTGGGGAACTTGTGGCAGACACTGTTATAGTTGGTGCAGATATGGTGGAGGCACCAGCCAGTGAGTTGCTGAGCACAGTGGAACTGCCAGACACAGGATATAAATCACTTAATGACAGATACAGTAAAGAACAGTATCACAAGAAGGGTGCATTAAAGCCGTTAGTCCATTATTATCTCGGGAGCTTTCTCGCCATGGGTCCAGAAAAGGTGACTAAGCATCAGAAACGCATTAACGCAGAACAATGGATTGCATCCAGCTTAGTTTTACCTGCGCCATCTCCAGATACAGTAAGACATCTCCGTCAATATCAACCCCCATCGCGGCAGTCTCCATCAACACCGTCACTGTATAGAGTTCTACAACAAAGGGTTCCTATTCATCAGACTAGCTATTTACATACAGTCGGGTGAATGTACATACAGTATGTACATAATACTCGTCACTGAACTCCTATAAACAACACTGCACAGATGATACCAAAGCAACAATGATTCTTTCGATCTATTTGTTCTTCGTCTCAGTGGTTTAGTGATGATTGGAAAACGATAATAACGTCTGTCTGTGTTGCCTGACTGTGTCTCTAAACTGTGTGTACGAGATGGATGCCTTCTCTCACTGCAAACAAAATCTACCTACGAGTACAAACACAGTAACCTGAACCTGATCAATTCAATCCATTCAATACGGTCAACCGGTTCAATATCTAAACGAGCCGACAGGAGTGGGAGGGGACACTTACCGGTCAGGGCGACGAGGTGGGGGAGGCACAGCCGGTTGGCCAGAACGATGAGTTCCATGGCGTCCAGGTCTGCCCTGGAGCAGAAGCGGCCGGTGTACAGGTATTCCAGCACGGCCCTCATGCAGCTGCGCGTCGTATTGGGAAACAACACCTACGGCACAGAACACAGACAAGGCGCGATGCAGCAAGACTTCCCATGGTTTTGTATGGGGTTCTGTTTGCCTAAACAGCTGTAAAGGATGGGTTGGAGACAGGGTTTAGCTCCGTGGCAAGAGCATCGACTGCAGATAAAGAAGACCCGGGTTCAAATTCCCCCCCTGTACGTCGCTTTGGACAAAGGATGTCAGCTAATTTCTTAACATTTTGTTACATTACTAAAGACCAGTTTAGAAGAATGAAGAGGATGAATTTACCTCTTTGGTGCAACTCTCCACAAACGGTCCTCCAAACATGGCTGCCATCCAGTCACAGCTGGAGATAAGCAAGGGTTTATGGGCCATAATCGTTCCGTCATCCAGCTTAAACACAACATCTATAACAAATACAAAAAGATAAATGAGTCATCTTCTCTTTGATTGTATTTTCCTTTCTCCAATGATCCCTTCTGCTTTCAATCCTTCGAGGAGACACAGACTCGAGTCCTCTTACCGGAAAAGGTTCCTTTGGCTAGGCATTCTTTAACTCGGTTGGTGCGGCGGACATGAAAGGCTTTGGTGATTTCCTGGTTCATGAACGCTTCGTTGTTGAGAATGTTGGCCACCATCATCCGCAGGTCGAACACTTCCAGCAGCTCGGCGATGTGCGCAATGTGCATCAGCTCCTTCTCGTGCTCGTCCAGCTGACCCGTGTACAGGTAGCGCAGCACGGCCCTGAAAGGCCCCAGCTGCATGGACGGGTCCATGTGCACCACGGTCATGGGTCTGGGGCTGTAAGTCACCGGGTCGTCCACCACTTCCTCCTGGATGCTGATGAAGGCTCTGCTCCAGGACGACAGGAGCCGACCTCGACCTTCCAAGTCCCTCAGGGTGCCGTCGCTGGTGCAGGCTCGCAGGTTAGCCCTGCCGCCATCGGAGCTGCTCTCGCACACGTCGAAGCTGGCGGCGCGCATCAGGAGCTCGCGTCCGGAGAGGGGGGCCGGCCGCGGGGGTCTCTCGGCCTCCTCGGGTCGCGCGTCCATGATGAAGAGGTCGTAGAACTTGGAGGAGGACGTGGCTAAATAGATCTTGTGGGCGAAGATCTTCTGTCTCTCCTGCAGGACTAAGATGACGTCGGCGCACAAGGAGTCTTCCAGAAGGCGGCCCGGGTGCTCGTCGGTGGTGGTCGGGGGAGGGGGCACGGTGATTATGGGCGGGGGGGGTTTGGGTGGCAGGAAAGGGGCCTGGAGGAGGGGTCTCTGAACGTTGCGCAGGTGAGACTTCCAAAACTGCAAGTGACGTCTTGAGATGAGGGCTGCACGGATGGCGTTGTCAAAGACATCCTTGACTCCGAACTGTGCCACAACACTGGTCTCATAATATGGCACTCCCAGTTCCTTAGCAACCTCCCTACCTTTCTCTGGAGCCAGGATCTCGTTGGATTTAATGGGTCTGAAAGAAATGTGAACAAAATCCACGGCATTGATTTCAGATAGTTTCCACAGGCAGAGCAAGCAGAAAGTAAATGGGGAAAAAGTGATGAATCTTCAATAAAAACACACCTTGCCAATGGCCTCCGGGCCCTGTTGACGGCCTCCAAGTCAGCATAGCGCAGGTCCAGCTGACAGCCTACCAGAATGACCGGAGCACGGGGGCAAAAGTGCTTGATCTCAGGGTACCACATGGTCTTCACGTGGTACAGGGAGTTTGGGTTGGCGATGGAGAAACACAGCACCACCACATCAGACCTGAGGGGAGACGGGGAGAGAGAGAGAGGACATACAGTACGCACACACCGACGCCGTTTATTCAGTAGAACGACACAAAGCTTCACGCAGATCTCACCTGCCGTAGGCAAAACGCCGATCCTTGTGGTGGTCTCCGAAAGTGTCCCAGAGGCGCAGCGACACGCTGACCTCGTCCACCACATCCCTGGAACGTTCCAGAACCTGATCCAAAAAAAAAGAGGCCGAGCCCTTAAAACAGTCTGCTACACGTCGCAGAGAACTGGATCTAAAATGTAAATGCGTCACTGCCCCCACTCACCTCCTGGCAAACCCTGTACTGATCTATAGCCCAGACCGTGGGAACGTGCGTGGCGAGCAGCTGGTACTGGGTGAGCGTGGCGTTACATGCCCGGGCGCAGATGAGGCGCGTCTTGCCCACTGCGTTGTCCCCGACGACCACGCACTTGATAGTCTCAACATTTGGCCTTTCATAATCCATGTCAGAATCCATCAACTGGGACCTGTCAGGGAGGAGAGAAGCAGAGTCTAACACAACGCCATGGTAACTAAGGAGAGTCAGCTACTAGGAGGTGTCATAAAGGTAGTTGTCAAAACATCAATAAGCCATGACCTCACAGCTAAACTATTCACCTGAACTTACAGATGGAAGGGATCCAGAGAGGCCCTCAGTCTCTCTCACATCTGCATTGCTCACACTGTCTGCAGTGCTATCAATGGCAAGTCATGTGACCTGCTCCCAAAAGCATCTGCCTGTGCCAGTTCAGAAGATCCCTGTCATTACTGAAATGACTGAAGAAAATGTTTAAAGGGGAGGGCAAGCACCCAGGGAGATAGGGTTTAAAAGTAGAATGTGTTCACGCCGTTGCATTCATGGCCTACATCTAAATCAAGCAAAAATACAACCTGCACATAAAACAGCATGTAAGCAGCACATAAAATTGCACACAGTTATGTTTATGTCAAAAGCTACTTTCATCACTTGGTCATAAAATGATGCTTGTGTGCTTTTGCTGTCTGCTATGCCCTTCACAAATGTCAGCCTCGCGCAACTGTAAAGGTTGCAACCTAAGGTGCTGAGGTTGCAATTTCTTGGTTGCAAATTATTTTCTGATCTGTGCAGATCAGCCTGTTCAAAGCAACTTCGTTAAAGCAGACAGTGGCAATTATACGTCTTGTTGTAGACCCTGCTGTAACTGTATATCTGTTTCTGATGTGTGATTATTGTTTCATTTGTGTAGTCTACTGCCAGCAGTCAATTAGTATTCTCAAATAGGCTCTTCAAAATGAAAGGACAATCTGTGCATAGTTTATAGCTGCAAAGTCAGCCTCGGCAGTAGCCTAATACTAAACACTGTATAAGGGTAGATTAATTTCCCCTTCTAAAACGATGAGTTCAGGTAACCAATTTACGTTGCAGCAACTCTGGAGAAAAACAACGTTAGGTTGCGGTGAGGTTAACACGTCAGGGCAGTCTCGTGATAAATTGTAAAAAAAAACTAGACGAAAGCACCTCCTCTATGCAGTTGTGTTTCCGCGGCTTGATGTTTGTAATCCAGTTTATTCATCATTCAGCAATTAGAAATTCAAAAACTTCCAAAGCGGCTATCAATTTCACATGATTGCTTTATGATGCAATGACCCACGAGCCATGAGTTAGCGAAACTGTAACCTCTTGCGCGAGTTTGCAAAGGTAGCATAATCAACGTCATGCAATTGCAGAACGTTAGGATGTGATGTATGAAAGGCCTGATATTGTTTGCAGGCCCCATAACTGTACTGAATCCAGTAGTATAAACTGAGCTAATAAACATCAATCATTTTAGGCAACCGAGCCAATTTACTGATAATACAGCGCTAGGCTACTGTTTCTATAGACATGTTATGTAACACCCAGTGTTTGGTTTCAAATGGCATGTAATGGCCTGGCAGTATTTTCATTTTAAATGCATACGCATTTTAAAATGTACAGTAATCGTGTCTCCTTACCGCAACATAGGGAAGTGGTGAATCGGATTGACCGACGTTTGAGACCGAGAGGGAAAGAGCTCCATAGGATGCAGCTTGCACCTGACGACAGCTTGAATTTACCTTCATCTTCGCAGCAAGGATACCCGTCTTCAATGCAGGCGGTCGTCCGCAGTTACAACAAATTGTGTCTTCTATTTATGACGAGTGCGTCCAACATAATAGCAACGTTTGCCGTGAACACTGTTCGCCAGGCTCGGTCCTTCGCCGAACGGGCACGTCCACCCAGCGCCGAAGAACCACCTCCTGTTACAGTCTACGTAACTAATAATAGAGGCACGCGCACTAACTTCAGTTCATTCATTATTCATACACACCTATTTTACAGCTTTGTCTTATCATTCACAAGACAAATAACTAGGATAGAGAATTCAGTGGTCTAATTATTTGGATCTACAAGTAGGATACAGACTGAATCAGATTGTCAGTTATCCTAATTCGACGTTTTTGGGAAATCTGGAGTTGAAATGTTTTCTCTCTCTGTCTCTTTCTTTCTCTCTGTCTGTCTGTCATCTCTGTCTATGTCTCTCTCTCTGTCTGTCTCTCTCTCTCTCGGTGTCCCTCTCTCTGTGTCTGTCTGTCTGCCTCTCTGTCTCTCTCTGTCTCTCTCTGTCTGTCTCTCTGTCTCTCTCTCTCTCTCTGTCTCTCTCTCTGTCTCTCTCTCTCTTGCACTCACACACACACACAGCACATACACATTATGTTTCAGTACCATTTAAATGTGTTTGGGATCCAGTCACCATTTCACCTTCTGAATTGACTTTGAGAAAGAACTGTACTAGTCTACTGCATTGTAGGAGATTTAATTTGACATGTTCAAAAACATGGTATAAACAAACCTGCATTTCCATCAAGTCCTAAACATTTCCCTTTCAAAACGGTTTAACCAGGCTAGCTGAGTACATGGATGTACCTGTAATATATGGTCTGATCCACTAGATGAGGCTGCTACACCGACTTGCTTCCCTGTCAAACTTTTTCTATAGGACTTTACAATGACAATCCTTTTCAAGTTTTTATATTTGTACTAGTCTAACATAGTATTGTTAATAAGCATCTTAAAATGGCCCTAGTACATATGCTTATTACAAGCCCTTTGATCTGAAGTGTTACCTAGATCACTTAGAGCGATCCACTAATCCACAAGGGATTCAAATTGACCATTAAAATTGACAAATGAGTTATTTGTAAATGTTAGGATAGTTATATAAGGGGTTTTGTCATTATTACAAGACAACATTAAGAGACACAATGCTCACTAAATGATGTGCTCCTTGATCCTGCCTGTACTCCCACAACCATGAGACATGGGTTTGTGCCACATCAAACAGTGTCTAAAGGTCAAATACAATTGTGTAACAAAAGCTTCGTTGACAGTGGTTCGAGCTGGACTCTGTGCTAGGGTCCAGACAGTTTTCTCGTTTGTTTATTGACTCAAAGAGCTTGAGGGATGTGGCGCTCATAAGGTCCCATTAACAGTCCGGATGGCCACTACTAGTCCAGACTCAGAGAGACTCTCTCTGAAGGATTATCACATCTCAGCAGAGTTAGGATTCATCCTTCCTGAACCTTTGGTATGTAAATATGTTTATGGTATTGTACAACACAGGTTACTTTTGCTTGTTAAACTTGCTCCGGTGTGAATTTCATTCATTTTTTTTTAATGCTTTGTTGAATGTAACTAGTGTTGACTGCAGTGAGACATTTCTTAAAGAGTTTAGAATTCAAAGAAAGTCTTTGCATGTGAAATCAGTACACTTTGACCAATAACGGAGGCCGACAGACTGGGTTGAGGTTTCTGACAGTTGGGCCTATGGACGGCATGCTCAGTGTGACCGTGGCAACACCTTGAACTTGACTGTTTTACAATTTTACGTCTTTAAAGTTTAGAACTCCTGGAAGGAGATCTGTTATGTATTCCAGGCAAGGTAGAGAAGGAACATTAAACTGGGGTCATTTCGCCAAGTCAGCAAACCTGTTATCCTCTATCCTCAAGTGAGATTGATGTCACGAACAACCACTCAACTATTCAACTACTCATCAATTACTCAACCAAATATACGTAATTGTAATTTAAGTTACTTGTTTGGGGATTTCATACTTATCTTCTTATCATCCTCCCCCAAAGACAGAGGTGCCTCCCTACTACCAACCATGGATGGAAATAGCTCGACATGTCACGGAACTAATAGAGTCTCACATGTTGCGCTCCAGAATTCTCCAGGTACCCTAACCCCCGTTTTGACTGGCTGCTTTGGTTCTACGTGCTTGAATTTTTAGAACATAAGAAGCCGAATGTGACCTGAATGTGTCTTCAGAATTAATGTTCTAAGAACGATGAGGGAATTCTAAGTTCTAAGTGCACTGCTACACAACACGTGTGGGTTTCATGCATGTTTCCGTGTCAGTTACACTGTGTATGTGTGTGTGTGTGCTTCGTCTCCCAGATGCCCATGTTGAACCCTGCCTTCCTGGAGAGCCACAGAGAACTCCGCATGGCCCACTTGGCTCTCAGCGTCATGACGATGGGCTACATATGGCAAGAGGGAGAGAACGACACCGTCAAGGTTACCCTCCGTCCGTTTACAAAATGCCCTTCAGTGTTTCAGGCTTACCTTTTGTCTTTGAAAACTTCGAAATCGGTTCGAAAGGACTTACCGAGCGAGTGCCGATCACCGCTATGTCACATCCTCCTTAGATGCTTCCTCGGAACCTGGCTGTTCCATACTGGGAGGTGTCCCAGCGCCTCGGGCTGCCCCCCCATCCTTACCCACGCAGACGCCGTGCTGGCTAACTGGAGGAAGAGGGACCCAGATGGGTATGGACACTAGTCCAGGAAGTCCAACCCTCTTCCTGTGAGGTCATATCCTGGGAGGCCACCCTCCAGTAGGTTATCATCTGAACCTCAGTTGTAACAAACCTGATTCAGCTTATCAGCAGTGAGATCGTTATTAGTATCAGGTGCAGTGCATTAGAATTGGACCAGACATCTACAGGGTGCTGTTCTCCAGGAACAGGGTTGGGTCGCCCTGTACTAGACTTCTTGTCTATTCCGTTCTAAATGCATCCGCTAAAGACCTTTTTTCCGTGTTTCTTTTTTTCATGTTCTGCCTCTTCTGCCACTTCCCGCTTCAGACCATTCGACATGGAGTAGGTATCTTATAAAGAAGATGCATTTGTTGGGTTGTCTGTCTGGTAGTGTTTCCACACTCCTGATGGAACTGTTGGAACGTCATCACAAATGCACTCAGACAGATTTGTGTTGTTGATGAGGATGTTGGGAAGTCAGCCATGTTGACAATGTTCTTTTGCCCTCCCTGGTAGCAACCTGGAACTGCTGTTCTCCCTGCCCGGGGGGGACAGCGTGCGGGGCTTTTTTCTCGTCACCCTGCTGGTGGAGAAAGCTGCAGTCCCAGCCGTCACGGTAAAGTCTGTTTACAAAACACCTTGTTGTGGATGAGGCTCGGCCGAGAAACCCATGGTGGATCTTGTGGGTGGCAGCATGTCTTACTCTGCCTTTCAGAGCATCCCTGTTGTGATTAACGGGGTTCGGGATGGTGATGTCACGGCTGTGACCAGAGCGCTCGAAGACATCAGCCAGGGCATCAAAGACATGACAGACAAACTCAAACTGTTGCACGGTACGAAGAACTGCATGTCCTATACACACTCACACCACTGTGCCACAGAGCACTAACCAGTGTCACATGTTCCACATTCGTGCCTAGCCTCTCTGCTCTCCTCTGAGAATATATTGGGTTGTTTGTAACGTGTCTCTGCTGTGTTGTTTCCCAGTGTATGTGGATCCGTCAGTGTTCTATGGCATCGTGAGGATCTATCTGTCGGGGTAGGTGAACAACTGCTCTCTTAAGCAATGATGACATGACATGTTTCATGTTAAAAAGTAAACGTGTGTGTGTGTGTGTGTGGTCAGGTGGAAAGACAACCCGTCCATGCCAGAGGGCCTGGTGTATGAGGGAGTTCAGGAGGAGCCCCTGGAGTTTTCAGGAGGAAGTGCAGCCCAGAGCAGTCTGCTCCACTGCTTCGACCAGCTACTGGGGGTCCAACATGAGCCACAGAGTGGTAGGAGACCCCAGTCAATCACGTCAGTGTGACAGATCCGGGAATAATGTAGAGGGAAGGTCGTGCTCATAATCGTATCCCGTACGTAGGTGCCTTCCTGACCCGCATGAGGGACTACATGCCTCCCGACCACAAACGTTTCATCCGGGACATCTCACGGCAGCCCCCGCTGCGAACCTTCGTCCAGGAGCAGGCCAGCGAGCCCCTGACCCGGGCCTTCCAGCTGTGCGTGACCAACCTGCTGGCCATGCGCAGCTACCACATCAACGTGGTGAGCCGATACATCACGGTGCCGGCGGCGCGCGCTCGCCAGCTCCGAGCCCAGGGGAAGAGCTCGGCGGGGGACACGGTCAGCAGGGCGCCCACCGTGCTGGAGGAGAGGGGGACGGGAGGCTCGGGCATCATGTGCTTCCTGAAGTCGGTGAGGAATCGAACCCGGGACGTGTCACTTCCCGTCAAGGCCAACGAGGACGGGCATGGTCTGAACGGATCCTCGTAGGTCACGTGATCGTTTCCAGTGACCTCACAATGCAGCAAACACACACAAACAAAGCAAAACACAAAAAGGTACTAAACGAGGTGAAATCAAATTGCACTCAATGTTTTATATCTGTTTAGTCTTTTAATAAATGACTGGACCTTTCTGAGAATTCTTTGTAAATGCTTTGTTCTTGAGTGCTGTCTTGGTAGTAAACAGAGCTCTGTCTTTGCTCAGCAAGAGCGATGCCACTCAGTCAGTCCAAGCTATAATATAAACCATCAGTGTTTGAACGAATGAAACCGCTAATCTCTTCACTTTACTTCAAGTAGAATGCAAAGAATGTAGTGGATGGCTAGCTCAGGCCAGTGCTCTCACCACAATCCACAAATCCTGGATGACAAGTCGAGTCATCTTGTTCTTCGCAGCAATTATTTTTAGTGGGACCAACAAGTTTATAATCAAGATTTTGTTTAGATAGGATGTAGTAGTAGTTGATGGCGACTAGAAAGAACATTCTGTATAAGTACACTGATTTAAATACTCACACGTTCCTTTTAAAGCAGCAAGTTTCCCCATAGAAGCGTGCAGTACCCCGGGACACCAGAGAGAGGCAGTAAAGAGGCTCCCTGAGCTCAGGAGTCTCTGCCCCACAGACAGCTGAAGGACTGAACTGTGTACGTCCTAAACTTTACCTGGCACACATGCTCCACATAGTCTCGAACGGGGTCTATAAATAACCAGGTCTACGATCTCGGCTTCTGTTCAAGTGATAGGCCTGTAACGAGATAAGATTAGGTTATGAGACTTTACAAATAGAAAGACTAATGCTGCCTGTTTAACAAGCAACACATCAGTCCGACTAAGACAACGTTGTGTTTGCGTTCGTGGTTTGTACATTTCAGAATGTTGCCAGATAAGAGCTCTCCTTTCTCATAAGTGGCCATTGTCGGGCTCTTACATTATGTACGTGAGGTATCTGCATGGAGTTTTTATGTTGCTGTACAATGCACAATGATGTGGAGATACACCTGTAATCAGAGGTTCCTCTGGTGTAGCTGCCATCCTCCAGCCCACATCCAGCCCTCACATGCCCAGTGCTTCCTGGAAGGGGAGAGCATGGAAATCCCACAGACAGAAAGAGTGGGGATTGTGCCACAAACGGCTCGAGTCATATCATCTTCACCTCTCCTGGCTTGTGTCCATTGGCGTTTCATTAAAATGATACCGTTTTACGATCAGATAAGACGGTCGATGTGGCGATCTGCCATGGAAAGCCTAACGCACAGACCTAGGCGATCTACGGTATCTCACTTTCTCTTTCCACATACAGTACAGTACTCTGTAGACATGCCAAAAATGTTTATAGGTTAAGCCTTTTTATCTTTTGAACATTCTTTATTAAACACACATGCCGCGTGTTGGCAGGTTTACACAGACACTTTACGACAATCCCAACATTCAGATACCAATGTGTGGTTGCTGAGTCATGAGGATGATTAAGCTGTTCCAAAAGATCAGTCAGACAAGCTTGCTTCATTCATATTCCCTGTAACTCACACTCAACTCTGAGCCCCTCCACGATCTGAGACGTTGTAAATCACCTCAAGCAGCAGGACGGAGAGAGAGAGAGGGGAGAAAGAGGTAAGGGGAGAATGGAGAGGAGAGAGAGAGGGGAGAGAGAGAGAGAGAGAGAGAGAGAGAGAGAGAGAGAGAGGGGAGAGATAAGTGATAGGAGAATGGAGAGGAGAGAGAGAGGGGAGAGAGATAGAGAGAGAGAGAGAGTGAGAATGGAGGAGAGGGAGAGAGAGAGAGAGAGGAGAGAGAGAGGGGAGAGAGAGGTGAGGGGAGGGGGAGAATGGAGAGGAGAGAGAGAGGGGGGAGAGAGAGAGAGAGAGAGAGGGGAGAGATAAGTGATAGGAGAATGGAGAGGAGAGAGAGAGGGGAGAAAGAGGTGAGGGGAGGAGAATGGAGAGGAGAGAGAGAGGGGAGAGAGAGAGAGAGAGGAGAGAGAGAGAGAGGAGAGGGAGAGAGAAGTGATAGGAGAATGGAGAGGAGAGAGAGAGGGGAGAGAGAGAGAGAGAGGGAGAGAGAAGAGAGAGAGGGGGGGGAGAGAGAAGTGAGAATGGAGGAGAGGGAGAGAGAGAGAGAGAGAGAGGAGAGAGAGGTGAGGGGAGGGGAGAATGGAGAGGAGAGAGAGAGAGAGGGGAGAGAGAGAGAGAGAGAGGGGAGAGAGAGGTGAGGGGAGAACGGAGAGGAGAGAGGGAGTGCTGGGTGGCGAAAAGGACAAACCCTCCGCTCACATGTCCCAACTGATCTGATTAGAAGAACCCTTCTCTGCAGCCAAAGCAAATAATCCCCTTCCTTATTGCCCGATTGTGAAGGAGTCCCTGACAACCTGGAGGTAAACAAACCATCTCCAAGGATGTGTTCATTGTGTGGCCGAGCCTGTACTGTCTGGGAAGTGGGAGCAGGTTCAGGATCTTGTAACAGTGGCTGGTTTCGGGAGAGAACGTGACACACCAACACACGCCCTCTTTTCTCTCCCGGCCCCACACGTCATTCCCTCAGTGCGCCTGAAGAATGATATGTGTGTGTCTACTGCTGAACACGAGTAGAATTACATCACGTTAGACAACGGGGAGACAATGCCAACGGGCCTTTTCTTTATCGGGTCATAGGTCAGCGGGTACGGCGAAATCCAAAAAGCTTTAAATCTGTAGCGTGTTTAACCGCAGCAAACAAACAAAAACGTCTGCGACATTCACAGTTTGCGCTGGAGAATGGTTACCCCAGAGATGTTCTCCTCCTGGTATAAAATGAGACGCCAGTAGAATGAAGATGAATACACCCAGCATTCAAGGCGGTTCCCCTCGCAGGGCTGGCTGGAATCTGCTCGCGTCATGGCCTTTTGTTCGAAAGGTTAACGCAGTCATGAGAAGAATGACACGACCGGTGGCCCACTCTGGCTCTCTCACCACTGGCTGACTCACCCCTGGCCAGGTGTGGAACAGAGGCACAAACACATCATGTGACTCATCATCACGTCACATGGCCCCGCGAGTCGACGACCTGTCGCCGTGGAACCTCATGTTGCCGCCCCCCTGCCGCCAGCCCACAGCGCTTCCTCCCCCTCCCCCTTCCTACAGCTGACATCCACCTCCTTCCTGCTCTTGCTCCACTGACTTCCTCTTCCCTCAAAGGTTGTCTGTAATGTCACCTTCTTCCACCGCTGGCGCCCACACACTCGCGGTATCACCGACCTCCCATCGAGGGCGTAGAACCACGCAGCAGGAAGTTCCCCCGGGGGCTCTCCCGCACACAGAGGGATCATCCACTCCTCCCTATCTCCCCGGTCGAAACACACCCACAGACGCCTCCGCTCACTGTGCATACAGAAACAGCCAGATAGTTTTGCTTGATATGGAGAGCGTGACCGGGCCCAGGTGTAGGTTACACAGCAGGTAATCGAAGATAAATACTAATCACCTATCTACGGCGTGGCGAATTTGCAAACACTCAGGAACTGCAGATACCTATCGTCAGGAGGCTGTTCACACCTGCCTTTTCAGCGTCCGTTAAACTCATCCTGCCGTCCGCCTGATTGAGATTGAGTGGCAGCTGTTTAAAACATGGTCTCTTTTACAGCCAGGTGATAAACATGCTGTGATTACTTCATTTCAACACATCTCCTGTAGGCATCCCACGGGGGACTCCGGTAACATGATGCTCTGCATATCAATTTGGACACCCTCCAGCAAGTAATCTACATGAAAAATGTGCATATCTACAAACCATTGAAAATAATTGGACTCTGTGTAATTTATAGTCAGAGTGTTCTGCATCAGCTCTGACTGTAAAACTCAAGAGACAGGAGAAAGAGGAGATCTATTTTTCCAGAAAGGCATGGAGAGAGAGAAGATAGAGAGAAATAGAGAGAGGGGGGGGGGAGAGAGAATGTCCAGATGAGCAGACATGGACACCCTGTACTATTGTACACTCTGCATAGTTTCCTGTTCTGCTACGTGGACTAGAGTCACTAGACCTCATTCATCCATACAAATGACTTCCATAAGAATGGGGCTTCCTTTGGAGTGGAGGTACATGAGAAATAGTATGAAAATCCTGGAGGGGTCTTCTAATCCCAAACTTCCCAGAGAAAACATTCCTCCTCTCAGGCGAGATCCGGACTTGTTCACAGAGCTGTGGAAGAATCTGGGTGGGCTGGGACCAAGGCCAGGGGAGGGTCAGGGCCAGGGGAGGGTCAGGACCAAGGGAGAGCCAGGGCCAGGGCAGGGTCAGGGCCAGTGGAGAGTCAGGGCTAGAGGAGGGTCAGGGCCAGAGGAGGGTCAGGGCCAGGGGAGGGTCAGGGCCAGTGGAGAGTCAGGGCCAGTGGAGAGTCAGGGCTAGAGGAGGGTCAGGGCCAGTGGAGGGTCAGGGCCAGTGGAGGGTCAGGGCCAGGGGAGGGTCGGGGCCAGATGAGGGTCAGGGCCAGGGGAGGGTCAGGGCCAGGGGAGGGTCAGGGCTAGAGGAGGGTCAGGGCCAGTGGGAGGGTTAGGGCCAGGGGAGGGTCAGGGCCAGTGGAGGGTCAGGGCCAGGGGAGAGCCAGGGCCAGGGCAGGGTCAGGGCCAGGGGAGGGTCAGGGCCAGGGGAGAGTCAGGACCAAGGGAGAGCCAGGGCCAGGGCAGGGTCAGGGCCAGGGGAGGGTCAGGGCCAGGGGAGAGTCAGGGCTAGAGGAGGGTCAGGGCCAGTGGAGGGTCAGGGCCAGAGCCAGGGCCAGGGCCAGGGCCAGGGCCAGGGCCAGGTCCAAGGCCAAAGTGAACTAAAATGAGTGAACAAGGCTAGAAATGAATAGATTACATACAGTGAGACACTCAAAACTCTCCAAAGCTTCTTTTTAAGTAAAGTGTTACTAATATTCACCATCAGAGTACTTTGCTCTGGGTCGCTTCACATGATGCATCACTTGCAAAATTGAAGTGCTCAGTTTAATGAGACCACTTTCCAAACATATTTTTCCAAAATGTTCCACTATTGTCCAGGAACGTCAAGACAGTGTGTCTGGCCAGAAATAACACAAGTTTTAAATAGCCTGATAGTAAAAACGGGATGACCAGTTTTCCTTCTTAGTATTTGCTTTTCTCCATCCCCCCCTACCCCCCAACCCTCCCCCACAGAAAACACACACACACATTTAATATAAACACCCAAAAGGGTGGCATCCAGAGTCAACAAACAAATCTATGCGTGCGTGCGCACACACACGCGCTCAGCAGGGGTCAGAATATTCCCATTCCAACTCCAGTCTTCAAACAAGAAAAGTCTATAAAATGCAATTACCCAGAAAAGAGTCTTGTAACACTGCAACGTACTGTGACCCGTGCGGTACTTTATTGCACATATTTGCATGCAGAATAATGAAGATGATAACTGCTTCCTTTATGGAGAAAGAGCGTGCACTAAAATGTGCTAAACACGACGAAGCATTTTCTGTGTTTTCACTTCCCTGCTGTTTCAATGATCGCCGAGTTCGGATTTTCTAGTCATTCTGCTCCGTGCTGCAGAGGTCTGAACGTGCAAAACAATTTCGAAGAGCCCTCGTAATCTTGTAATATGGAAACAAATTTGGGTCTAACCCTGGACTTAAGTGTGGCACGCGGGGAGGCTCCATTAACGGCAGAGACACAAATGGATTCGAAAGCCGTGTTTGTTTCTATGAAGAGATTTGCAAAATGTGCAAATGGTCGGAGGAGTGCCGTTCGTTAGAGTTTGGAGGACAGTCTTATAAAAGATCGATAGGCCTACTGAGCAAAGTGGATGCGAGAGTTGTTTCTCATGGCACAAGAGCGAAAAGAAAAACATGTATAGGCCTACGGTGGGAAATCTGAGTGAGTGCCCAAGCTGCCCTGGTTATACATTTTCCCACCCCTAACCCACTGCTCTGGCCCCAATCAGGCCTGGGAGAAATTGCCCGTCACGCGGGAGCTCCACAGTAGCTCGAAGTAGACTGTCTCACGCAGGGGAACGGAGGCTATTCCAAGGCTCTCCTGTTGAGTCTGAAGCTTGAAGGTAAAGTGCAGGATGTTAATTAGAGGGTTGAAGATGTGATTTAGGTGGAAATTGTCTAACAAGATGCAGCACGAGTTAAAGTGCCGTCTGTGCTGCCTTTGAGAAATCACTCCTTACTGCTTCGGTAAAAAAAAATACAAAATCCACTTTGTGCAGTCATGCAGGATAACTTTGCAGGAGAACCCCGGTAAAGAGTCTGTCATTGCGTCTTGTTGTAGATGGCAAGATAACAGTGGAACACAGACAGTCCCGCTGCACCGTAGGAGCTGATGGCATCTTTCCCGTGGAAAGAAAAGTGAACCAGCACTCTTCTGTCTGCTGGGAGCCTCAGTCTGTCAGACACAGCCGGATCAGACACAGCCGGATCACATTCACCACCACTTTTCCCACAATCTGGCCTTTATTAGTTCAGCTAATAGCAGCCCTCGGAACCAGCTAGATCTGAACAGCCCCACAGAGAGAACACTGAGCTGTGGCTTTATTCAAAGCAGCGTAAAATACCTCCTGGATATCACTGAGGCCAAAAGCACCATGCCCGTTGCTGGCTAGCTCTAGTGGTACTAAAGTAGCAGTAAAGTCTCTTATTTACATGCAGTCATGAAACCATATAGAGTCTGAGCTAGCCCAGTAAGACTGAATTTATCAAATGTAACAATCACAAAAGCTCGAAAATATATAGAACGTCGCCTACTGTAGAACTGATGGATTCGGTCAATTACTTTGCTGATTGAATTCAGCTCAAAGGTGAACCAACATTCTTGAGTTTCTGCCAAGTCTGAGAGAATGGGCTTTGAGTAACCATTAGCACAGCAGGCCAGCGCGTCTTCCTTCATGTAAAGATCTAAGCACTGATTCAGCCAGGAGACTGGAGCCTCTCAACACACCTTTGATTGCTAAATCATTCCTAACCGAGAGGAAGCCACCAAAACCACCACAGTCCAACATGGGAAGTAAAGTAAACGCTGAGTCCGAGCGGATGAAAGGAGCATGGCAACTTTCCCACTGACAAATGACTCGTCATAGTTTAGTCGGAAGCTATGTTTGGCCAAGATAAAGTACTGTGCTCTGAGCTCTATGTCCTCTGCTGGTTGCGGCTGGAGTCTCTGGTGTGTGTTAGAACAGTGTTCTCTGGTGTGTGTTAGAACAGTGTTCTCTGGTGTGTGTTAGAACACTGTTCTCTGGTGTGTGTTAGAACAGTGTTCTCTGGTGTGTGTTAGAACAGTGTTCTCTGGTGTGTGTTAGAACACTGTTCTCTGGTGTGTGTTAGAACACTGTTCTCTGGTGTGTGTTAGAACACTGTTCTCTGGTGTGTTAGAACAGTGTTCTCTGGTGTGTGTTAGAACACTGTTCTCTGGTGTGTTAGAACAGTGTTCTCTGGTGTGTGTTAGAACACTGTTCTCTGGTGTGTTAGAACAGTGTTCTCTGGTGTGTTAGAACAGTGTTCTCTGGTGTGTGTTAGAACAGTGTTCTCCAGAAAATGTTCACTCTGACATGTTGCCAGATGAGAAACCCAGGCCACTCGGTTCCTCTGCTGTCACTGACACGTCGCCTGCTCTCTCGAAACCCTTACTTACACATTGCGTCAAAGGATACCCCCTTCGCAAGCTTTCTCACGGTTTAATTTCCTGTCAAACAAGATGCGTCATCGTGTATTGAAGGGGGTGTCGTCACGACGACAGGCCAGGCAGAGACATTGATGAAACAACCATTAAAATTACAGAACTCCTCTATCCCATTTCCACATCCACCAGTGGAACAGCTACCACACCGCCGGTCCATGATCGACTTAGGGGAATCCTAACCCCCCCCTGTGCTATCTATAGCCTAGCCCTGACCTCCAGAGACCATGACTTGTTCTAGGTAGAATCATGGTTCAGTTTTCAGCGCTAAGTAAACAAAAGGGCTAAATCTAATGTTATCTAGGCGAGAAGATTAAGTTTCCAGCCAGCGGAGTAGCAGCTGGTCAGAGCGGAGACAGCTTCTGGGATGCTAATAGCCTGTGATGGCCTCAAATATGAGCAGGTGAGGATTGAGCTGCTTTCCAAGCACATGGGAACCCATTTAGCAAAGTGTGAAAGAGACCGGCTATTTGGCACAGACAGGGGAGGCCATTTGAACTGCGTTGCACTATCAATATCTCCGATCAACAGGGGGCAGACCGGCCTCTCAAAAGGACTGAATAAATGTGCGTGTGAACACAGAATATACATGCAGAGGAAGAAACACGGGAGAAAACAATGTGGCTCTAGCAACAGGAGGGGAAATGAAGTCAAGCGAACAGGAAGTAGAGCAGCTTCCTGTGTAAGCTGTGTATGATTAGCGTTGACGACTATGAGTGCTTGAGAGGGCAGGTGTTCACAGGGCCCGATTCTTGCTTTTACAGTAGCTCGTTTATCCAAATACTGACTTTGAAAACACAGTTTCTGCTGTAGGTGATTCACACAACAAAGATGCTGGAGGGTGCATGGAGAAGGTGTGTGTGTAAGTGAGTGAGTTGGACTGCATCGTCACTTATTGTCCTTCATTAGAGCAAATAAAAGTCTTATGAACTTAGCCCACAGTTCAGATGAACCCAGAAAGACCACAAGATAAGTTTACCTTTTTTCCAAATTGGCAACTTCCTGTATTTTAAAAAGGTATCCTCGATTGGAATCGTCATTGGCTAGATCTCTTCTCAGCTACATTGAATCTGACAAACTAACCCCACACAGCTTTGTTAGTTGTTAGTTGTTAGTAGTTGTGGTGCAAAAGGTGGGTCACGATGACCCAAAGGTAGCACAAGGTTTTAAGTTTTCAATATGAATCATAAACTCTGGTGAGAGACATTTTAAGAGATACTTAAGATTTTATACTTGGGTTTTAGTATTTACCAAAAATAGCTTTTGCTCTCCAGGAAGATGTCGTTACATAACCTCTGGAATGGACCGTTCTGATTGGGAACAGAAAATGAATCCCAGATTTTCACACCTTGTAAAGGACACATAGAACAGAGAAATAGAGCAGTTGAATAAAGAAACAATGTTGTTATTTAACAAATGGTCATTTAAATGTTTTCTCTCTGGAGGCTTCCCACAAACTAACTCACCACTTAAAACTTTTTTTTCTCCATTTTTAATGAAAGTTATATTGTACTCGGATTGTGATTATTTTCTAATTTAAGCTTCATGAAAGCTTCAACAGTTTCTCCCATGCAAGTGGATTGTTACTGTTATACAGTAAAAGTGTGAATAGTTTATGGGCATTGGTGCTAACCGGCTTAAAGCAGGTTACATTTTAAGTTCGGATCATAAGTAGCCCAAGGGTAGTTTTATGCATAGAAAAATATTTGGTTTCAATTGTTTTGACATGTAGTTTAAATGATAAACAGATACTACATGTCAGCAGTTTCCATACGGAAAAAAAACCCTGTTTTAGATGATGTCGGGAAACAGTATGACTCAAAGTCTATGGCCCAAATTCAGATTCGTGGATTCTCACAGGTGGCCCTTTAAAGTTTCTAGCATCCTCTTTGAAGTATAGAGATGATAAATGACTGTTGTATCGAGTCATCTGTAACAGGCAACCACTCTCCAGTATACCCATACTGGGGCACGCATGCCCTCACACACACACACACACACACACACACACACAAACAGTTAAAGTCCAGCCTCTAAACGAGGCATTTCAAATTTAGCTAGGCTGTATTGTTAATACGAATATGTTTTTAATTACCCAGCCTGGTAAAATTAAGGGGAAATTAAACCGAATACAATGAAATTAACATAAAAATGCTGGAGGCAGTCAATGGAAATCAACCGTGTTCCTAAAGAACTTTACGAAGAACCGATTGTGATGTACAGCTTTTTAAATAGCTCACACAAAGGCCAGTCTGAAGATAGGGGTTACGGAAGAGGCAGAGGACATGTAACCAAGGCTACGGTCAGTGTCCAAGACCAGGGTTCTCCAGAGAAGAGGAGGGATTGTCAGGAAACAAACTCTCGGAGATAGGTATGTCCATGAAAACAAAAAGAGAGATATTTCTCACCAGACTGGCTGGTTATCATCCCAGACACAAGAGGCTTCCCAGGACTAAGGTGTTTACAAGCTCATGAATTTCTTAATGGAAAATATGTTTCCCATAATACAGTCACCCCTCTCTCTCTCTCTCACAGAGCAAAGGCCTGTTTCAGTTTAAAAATCCCTTGAAGCTTTGACACTTCCTTCTAAATCCTATATCAACGTAAGCACAGTAATACATACATAAAATATTTCATCTTCAGGAAAATCTGACGAGCCATCCAAGAGATTCTGATTTTTAACCATCGTCATATCAGTGACTTACAAAGATTCATGTCTATCGCATTGATGAATACATTGTGAATTTAAATGACTGCACCAATTTAGAGCTATTCACTTTAGTTTAAATTCCGTTTCTGTTCTTCATGGTTTTACTTCATGAGACTTGAGGGCTATTGGAATTTTGATGTTAGAAAGTGGCCTTTCTGAACAACACACTTTCATCCAAGAATTCTCTTCTCTCTTTACTCCGTAATGGCAGCCGTCAAACAAGCCACTGCTGAGTTGAATGCCAAGCTCAAACCGTCCAGCAGCCTGGATAGCGATGAAAGCATCATATAAACACATAAACAAGAGTTCATTCCTATACGATAAATTGATGTCAAATTACAGCACATTAAGTGCCACTTAAAATGAAATAATCGAATTGAGAGCTTTTAATCTTTTTTTTTACCAGAATCTACTTTTACAATACTGACTTACAATAATGACTCACACATAGAAAGCTATTTTCAAATGATTAGTTTCACTGAACTTCTTGTAAAACAGGATAGTCAAGTAGCATAACCTACAACGTAAAATAGATCAATACTTGCTATGTTGTGTACCAGTTACATTTCCTGTTAAGTCATTTTCACTTCATGTTAGTTGCCTGCAAGGTGTAGGATTGAAGTGAAAACAGTTAGCGTAAGCAACATTAAAAACCCCTGTGCTACCTTTGGGTCATGGTGAACCTTCGGGTAATTGTGACCCACCGTCGTTTTGCGACAACTTTACCTAATACAAAAATAACTTGAAGCATTTTCTTTTAACCTTCGAAAATACTTCACTTTATTTTTGTATTAGGTAAAGCGGAAGGGTCACAATGACCCGAAGGTAACACAAGGACTTAGTCAGAGCACTGAATGAGGTTTGATGGTTATTGAACATGACCGATCATAAACTAAACCTGCATGGCTGCAGAGGACTATAAGGAAGGCAAGCTTTTGGTGATGGCAAACAGCCCCTGGCTTTCAACTGTGAGAACTGTGTGTGTTTTTACATTCTCTGCAGTGCAGAGCTAAGTTATTTGGTATCTTGAGCAGGAATTTAAACAAGTCCAGTGAGGACTACAGTTCCACAACACAGCATCAAACCCAGTGCTGTGCTCCACTTTCCTCTACCTTCCTATCACATGACCCTAAGCCAAAATAAACAGCGAGGTAACCTCTGAACTCAGGCAGGAGTGTGCTGTAATCTTATCATTGACAAACTCATCGTTCTGCAACTGGACGTGTCAGCGTTTTGTCAGGTGAGGCCTCGGAAGACACCGAAGGTTCTCCACGGTCTACATTCGCAGTCAGGGTGAGAGGAGAGATAATCTGCCTCGTGGTGGGATTGTGTCATTTTGCCACATCCGGTCCCCTCAGGGGCCACGATCTGTGGACCTGGGACGCCCTCCATCAGAGAGAGGAGAGAGAGAGGGAAAGGGCGCGACAGAGAGAGGAATAAGGGGAGAGAGGGGGGGGAGGGGGGGGGGAAGTGTGGTCTCTCTATGTGTGTCTATTTGCAGCTGTGGTCAGTGAGCCAGGCCCTCCCAGGTCTGTGATCAAGGCAGCTGGACTGGAGAGCAGTGATTGAAGTGGTTGCAAACAGCCAGCACCTGAACCTTATGACTAACTCTTACGGCATCATAGCTTCGGTACGTTCAAACATTCTCCCGTGTGGAGGTTGAAATCGAAACTGTCTTTGGGAGCCAAGAATGCAGGGTCACAACGACCTTTGTAGTTGTTTTCATCTTTGTCCTTCGTCACTTTGTACATGTTCTATACGGTTTACAGTGATTAGACCAAAGGAAATAAGGTAAACAGCCTTGCTAAAATATCTTTCAATACAAGTCCTCACCTTCTGCTCCAGCAGCATGAAGATTCATATGGTAAAGCTTCATTTTTGGAGCCTGTCAGCATGCCTTCTCTTCCTTTCCGTCACCTTGTAATTCACCTGTGTCATCAACACGCAGAGTTCAAATTCACATACAATATCCGCTCCTCCAAAACAACAAAGCAGGGAGGAGGCCATTTCCTAGTTTGGTTTCCACTCCGTAGACCCCTGTACAGTTTGTCTCAAGCTTGATGGATCTGTGGAAAAATGCATGGCAACCTTTTCCTGCTTGTCAGCTCGGAGGCTGCTGCAGGTTTTAATTGGTAGCTGTAAACAGAGTTGCCGTCCATACTGTTGACATCACCCAACACACTGGAAGGAAAGGGAGTCAAGTGGCTCAGCGGTTAGGGAATCGGGCTAGTAATCCAAAGGTTGCCGGTGAATCAAACCCTGTGCAAAATTATGTTGGGTCCTTGGGCAAGGCTCTTCACCCTACTTGCCTCGGGGGGAATGTCCCTGTACACACTGTAAGTCGCTCTGGATAAGAGCGTCTGCTAAATGACTAAATGGAAATGGAAAGCATCCCATGCTGTCTACAGCTGCTGAGAAACCAACCAGATATTGCATGTTGCCAATGCATGCATGTTGAACAGAGGGACAAAAGCGTAAGACAAGGACACCAACAGAAAAAGGTATTTGCATGAATCAGTGGTTAGACGTCAGCTGTGATTGCAATGCGTGGGTGTGGAATGGGCTTCCCTCACAGGTAAGATCCGTTTTCACTGTATAAGATCAATATCTAATGTTGGAAAAGGAAGTCCATGAAAGTTCTCAGAGAATGAAAAGGGCCGGGCAGAGTTCTGGAAAAAATCATTTGGTTTGATTTCCGTCTTACATGCATGACATGCAAGGTTTTAGTGTCGGTGCATGTGTTTTATGAGGGCTTATCTAACCATCAGTGGAACTGCATTCCAAACATTGTGTCCAGATTTATAGGACACAGAGAAAAAAAACATATTTGAACCTTTTTTTTATGTTCTTCAACCACAAATGCGTTTCTCTCGAGCTGAACAGAAGAGTTTCAAGTTTGAAGTTGATTAGCCATTTGTAACAAATTCAAGCGCAAGTAAACTGGAACTTTTAGGGCCTTCTCTGACAGTCCTGGAGGTTCTCAATTTAGTTTTTCCTTATCATAAATCCTTATCATATGTAAGAGTAAATGTCATTTAGTCTACAGCTAATTTATTATTTATCCAAAGGCAATTCGTTTAGTTCAACAGTAAGATAAATTATCTTAAGTTTTCCCAAAGGTAACAGTCAAAATGCCAAAATACATACTTATGTTAATCTCTCCCTGGCTGCTGCACTCCATGCCAGGGGGTTGTTAATGGCAACAAGGGAAAATGCTTCACGCTACCATAGCTACACGCAACTCTCACCAGCTGAGAGAAAATCTCTTTTGAACTGGTCGTTTTACTTCTTCCATAAATGGCTTAGGCCATTAAAACCTCTATTTCTTTGGAAAAACTAGGTTTCGAACTTTGTGAGCACTGCACATCAGCTGAGAGCCTCTGGGCACACTACAGTTACGGCAGTGCTCAGTGTCATGGAAGTCAGTATCTCCTGGGAATAAACTCAGTGCCCTCACCCTTCATCCAAACACACACTACAAGGCAATAAATCCATCCAGGTAAGGGAATCTTCCACGTTTCCAAGAGCATATTGAATGTCCTCGATGTGCCATTTACCTTAGGCTTGAACCTGTAGCCTGGTGGATCCGCTTTCTTCCTGCTCCCTGGAGGTGGTGTGTGTGGTGAGGGAGGGAGGGAGGGGACAGTCAGGAGCCCAACAAGGGCCAACACTGCTCCTGGGTGTGGGCATGCGTCCAGCCCCCAGCACGCACACCATCCCATCTTCCTACCCCGGGGGTGTGCTCCCTGATGTCTTGGACTTGCTTTTCACTGCACCATGATGCTTTCATTAAATCCGTTTATTCCTCTTTTTCCACTGCTGGGCATCACTGAGCATCTGTGTTCACTCACAGTGATCAGCCTGGCCCGACGGGGCTCGAGAATAGACGTCCCGGCGTTCGAGAGAGAGGAGATGCAGTGTGTCGGTTACAAATCCTAAAGCTTGCTTCCACGATTCACCTCAGTGGTTGTGAGTTGCTGTGTGGTTGGGGTGTCTGCCCTGAAACCAGTGGACTGTCACGTTATCTTAAAACCAACTCAACGTCAAAAGTCTGAACTGTATTCTTTTAACTGAGCATAATGAGGTTAAGTGGAGGCCGTTTTTTTTGTAATTGCCAAACTAAATGATAGGACATGTGGCTGAAAGTTAAATGAGCTGTAGTCTATATGCCAAGCAAAAAAAAACTGTGCAGAAAAGCAAGAAAGTAAATGATCATTAACTTTGACTGACAATGGGAGAGTTGTGTGGGCACAGACAGCCTAAGCATTCAATATGAGAATAGTCTGTATTTTCTCCAGCTGTGCACAAAAAATAGTCAATATAAAGCTTCAGTAAGTAATCCTTCAACATCATTATCATGCTTTACAAAAGTTCCCACATTACATTCCAACCTGGCTTTAGCTGCATGACATATTATGTGCATTTGTGCAATATTCTTTGTTTAGGGTTAGGTAGATGATGGGGAATGGAAAAAGAATCCTGCAGAAAGGCAGGGGGTGAGGGGGGCAGGGGGTGGGGGGTGCAGGGGGTGAGGGGGGCAGGGGGTGGGGGTGCAGGGATGGGAGTAGGAGGTTGGGGAGAGGGTGATGGGAGGGTTGTGTACAGAGGTGCCCACAAAGCAACGTCCCTGTAAACATCTCCACAACTGGCTTGTGTTCCCATCATGCAACACGCTCCCACGTTCACCGGGTCTACGTTCTCCGAGCGCTGTCACAGGCTACGTGATGGAGTTCTATGCACGTGCTCGACTGAGAACCATGCAGAGATGGTGCACATTCCTCCAGGTGACTGAGAATCATGCAGAGATGTTGCACATTCCTCCAGGTGACTGAGAATCATGCAGAGATGGTGCACATTCCTCCAGGTGACTGAGAATCATGCAGAGATGGTGCACATTCCTCCAGGTGACTGAGAATCATGCAGAGATGTTGCACATTCCTCCAGGTGACTGAGAATCATGCAGAGATGTTGCACATTCCTCCAGGTGACTGAGAATCATGCAGAGATGGTGCACATTCCTCCAGGTGACTGAGAATCATGCAGAGATGGTGCACATTCCTCCAGGTGACTGAGAATCATGCAGAGATGTTGCACATTCCTCCAGGTGACTGAGAATCATGCAGAGATGGTGCACATTCCTCCAGGTGACTGAGAATCATGCAGAGATGGTGCACATTCCTCCAGGTGACTGAGAATCATGCAGATATATTGCACATTCCTCCAGGTGACTGAGAAACGCTCCAGATTCACAAAGTGAATAAACGCTCAACGCAGCTCGCCGGTCATGGTGAGGAGGAATGTACCATTTCAGTTTGTTTTTCAAATGTATGATGTGTGAATAAAATATAAATAGCAGTAGTAGTAGTACGTACTTAATTGATTCCCAGGGGTCATTGTGAATTGATGATGAGAACTGAATAGTGCAGTTAGTTACCTTTTCTACTATGACTTTAAGTTGTAAGTAAAAATGTGAGTGGATGTCTGTGCTACAAACTACCACACATACGAACTAACAACTGTCGTTAGTCACCAGCAGTGAAGCAAGCAAACATCCTACACTTCCTGTCTTGAAGAGCAAGTTCTAGAATTCAGACGGGTGGCCAGTGGTGCAAACCAGCTCTTGGAGACAGCTGACTGTTTGGTGCTAGGCAACTAAGAGGTCACGGGTGCAGCTGTGAAGCCTTGAAGGAGATGCTGGGGTTATAGAGAGAGAGAGACCATACTACCAATTTTTTTTTACTGAACTATGAACGTTGTTCTTATAAGTGTCAATGTTATTTTAACCAAGAACGCTGGTGTGAATAACATAGCAACCTCTTTACCTTCAAGATATAACTTTGCACACTGATGAAATCAAGAACTGCATTAGCATGCAAATTGGAAAAAAAAGGCGGTTTTGTACTGTATCTTTTGGATGAACTCTCTGCTTCTGTCTGTGTAGGCCTTATCACACACCGAGTGACACACCAAGATGAGTACAAACCTGCAGGCTTTCAGAATAAGGTCAACCCTTGTTTAGTGATTTCATTCATTACATTGGGAGCCATTACTGGTCACATCCTAAAATAGATCCAGGTAATGAAGGCAGCGCTCTGCCACAGCGGAAATCTGAGAGCTGGAAAAGAACACTGCCCATGGCAGAGTGTTCTGCACACACACACACACACACACACACACACAGATACACACACACACACACACAGATACACACACACACATAAACATGAATACTAACACACATATACAGTATGCCTACCCCCGCACACACACATGGATACAGACATAAATAGACATTCATACTAACGCACACACACAGACATACAGTATATCTACTCACATACACACACACACACACACAGTAAACAGTACTGTCCTAGGACAATTCCAAAGCAATTACTGTGGTGCTGTTTGTTTGAACATTCCACAAAGCAATTATTTTCATTTCACTTCAATACCCACTCATGCATCTGTCCAGTATGGATTCAGTCGAGAACATGTATGCATCCAGTATGCCTCATAGTATGACATCACATACTGGAAGTATTCATAGCTCACTGTTTCCCCTCAATATCGTCAAACCCTAGCAAAACCATCCTGTTGAATGGTGTTTTTTAAAGATGTTGACAGTTATGACATATACCTTATTGTCAGGACCGTTAGTCTGGAGTGCATTCACGTTTGGTTGGACAGGATGTTTGTGGTCACTAATATAGTCTCTTACGTTGGCTAACTATCTGTTTCCTGATTCTACAGCTGACTAGCCGGGAACCTGCCCCGGGCAAGACAACCTCTCTCTGGTCTCTGAAGTCACAGCTTGTCACTCAAGGTGCAAGTCACTCTAAAGCTCTCTGTCACCTTTTCTCTTTGAAGCAACTCATTTACCACCGGCGCTATCTCCTTAAAAAAAGAAGAAAAAAAATCACTTTGGCGTTTAGAGACATTTAGAGTAGAGTAATTGAAAACACTTGTCTGTGTGAACGGATGTGGGCACCGATCCAAAACGTATTCCTGAAATTCCTGGGCTGGATACAAATCCAGATGGTCCTGAACTGGAACCAGATGGCGGGCTGGGACAAGGGACAAGGATTTATTCAGGGAGGAGCACAGTCTAGGTAGTACTGTACAGACACGAGTGGACAAGAGGCCAAATCCTTCCTCCACTCGATCGAGAGGAAGTTGACCTGATGATACCCGTTTCTTCTGACACATTTCACACTGCCCCAATGTTGCTCACATCCCTTGGTCAGGTGTAAAGGAACTATATCCTGTATCACATCGATGTCACTTTGCGCTACGTTTCAATTATGATTTTACTTTAAAGCTTCATGAAAGGGTTCTGAGGTATTTAATACATCAGAACACTTTTCCTCTCTCAGGCAGGCCGTATGACAGGAGTGTCTCACTGTGTCTCCTTGACATTGACCGTTCTCATCCTTCCTCTATCTCATCTCCTCTGCCTTCCTCTCTGCCCTCCCTCTCTCTTCTCCATCATCTCTTCTCCTCTCTCTTTTCATCTCGACAATCGGCCCTCTCTCTTCTCATTCTTATCTCCCTTTTCTTGTTCTCCTCTGCTTTCTCCCTCCTCTCCTCTCTTCCTTCTCTCTATCCTCTCTTCCTTCTCTCTCTTCTCTCTTTCCGCTGCCAGCTGCTAGCCACCTCCTCGGTGTGGCACCACAGCTCATAGCAGGGTCACACCTCTCAGATTGCCAACGCCGTTATACAAACCATACCCTGCTGCACCAGAGATGGGTGTGTCAGAGATGGGTGTGTCAGAGATGAGTGTGTCAGAGATGGGTGTGTCAGCCCCGCAGCGGCTCACCAGAGGGGACGGGGGGGGGTCCACTCTCACTGCACACACACTGCAGGGATTCACTGCATTCTGCATCTCCTAAATCAAAGTCTTCCGGTTCTTCTAAACCCAAGTCGGCCGCGCTCCTCCCTCGCTGGGGTTGAGCACGGGTAGGACACTGCATTGCTACTAGAGAGGTGCTTGTTTACAGTGGAAGACAAAGTAGCATCCTGGATGTGATCCCTTCATAGAGTCGAGATGAACAGCACCACTGTCGTGAGAGAGGGTGTAGGGACCCTGAGTAACGCCAGCGCCAAACTAAACTCGTAAAAACCTTCACGTGTACCTTTTCTAAGTAGTTATTGGGATAATAACTGTAACATCTTGGACTGGAGATGTGAGTTTGTGAGTCTATAAAATAATGCAGGAGTTTATGATTCTAGTGCCAAGGCAGCTTTATGCTTAGGATAAATATTGGCAATACTTTTCTGGAGAAAGTAAATTGTTGACTTTTGGAACTCCTGGAAAAAAGCACTAAAATTCTGCTGAGTAAGAAGCACTTTAGCCATATTACAAAACATGTCAGTGCTTTTGGCAAGTTCATCAATACAATCTATTATATTTACAGTCAGTTTCCTGTTGTAGCAGCTATATCCTCATGCAGCATCACTTGACCAACCCCAGAACTTACCTGTGTGAAAACACCGCCTACTCAAAGTCCCTCTAGTGGTCAGAGGCATCATTACAATACCCTTGGGCGTTGTTGCTCCTGCACTACAGTTCATATCCCATTACGTTAATTATTGACACTTTGCATTACCATTTTTTTTGGGGGGGGAAGGGGGTGGACATAGCATGGCATACAAACTGACAGACACATCCACATGTAATTGCCACCTCAAAAAGAAAAACCACAATTGCTGTGGAAACAAAGAAATGTATACACTTTTCAAGTTTCGAAATAGAGCAACGTTCAAACGAGCAACCGTTTCAATCAGCCGTTAAATCCGATTTATTTCCTCCTCCTAAAATGTTTGTAATCGTCAGCCCAGTAGGGGAAATGACAGGGACATCCTGAGATGGACCAGATGCAAAGTGCCCTCTAATCAGGGAATCAGCTTAACTATCTCAATGCAAACTGATGCAAAACTACACCACCATGCAGAAACAGGTGACATGTTCACTCGGAGTAGCACATGCCCTCTGTCTGAACTATGCCCTCACCTCTCACACCGCATGTACGCTATCCGTTTCACACTGAAAAAGAGCTGAAATACTTGTGCCAGCCATGACTAAGGGATTTATTCTTTCTGAAGCTGAGAACACAGATATAGTCCTCTCAAATATGTTTTGCGGTATGGTCACGTTCCCAAAGGCTGAGTCTGTGCTTGACTGCTGACCGACATTTGACAGCCACATGGAAAGGCTGAAAACTCCTCAAATGTCAGTAAATAGATGATTAAATATGTACTACAACCTAATTACATGTTATGATGCACTATGAAAAACCATACATCACAGTATTGGTCAAGAATAAAAGGATAGACAGTGAAATCATCATCAGATATAAACACGTTTAGGAGTAAGTGCCTGTAAGAAAAGTTTATTGAAATGCCATCATAGCAAAACAAAGTGATATACAGTGTGATCACAACCATATCCAGCCCACAGCTTTTCCATTAAGGTGCACAGCTTGTGTAAATAAGACCGTTGCCATTTTTTTATTATCCAAAGAAGACAAACTGCCAAGAGATGACTTGACAAAATGTCTGTTTGTCTAACACCACCCCCATGGGTACAACCAATGTTATGAATCTGAATCATGAAACACAGAAAACAAGGCACCTTTATAAACCTTTTTTCTCTTTGAAACTGCAACAAAGAAAACAAATAGTTTGTCAAAATGCTGAACTAATAGGAATCTGGCTCCAATATAGCAGCCAGTACATAAAGTACTCAATGTCACATATTTAAAGGGGTGATTGACTGGGTTTTTTGAGTATTTAACACTGTTCCTTAAGGTCTCCGAATAGGGTATGTAACATTGTTTTGGCTGAAAATGGCCCGGGTGCTGTTCTATGCCCTCTTTTACATCCAGCATTTTTTTCCCGGGAAAAAACGCTAGCTTTTTTCCTTATATCATTGGTATTTAGATGAGCTGTGCGCTGATTGGTTGGTTTACAACGAGCGAAGCTGCGGAGCAAAGACGGCCAACAGCACTCACTGAAACAAGAAGGTGGCGACTTGAAATAAAAACGTACAAATAAATCTATTGTGTCTACACAACACTGTTTTCAACAGATTGACTAGATATAATTTGAAATGATTACGGTAGTTTCCACGTCTGTTGTCGAAGCAAACAGAATCGCCTTAGGTGGGTAACGTTAGCACTACAGTTTAGCATACAAACTATCGTGATTCAACGAGCTTGAGTCTAGTTAACATTGACTAGACGGGTATGGCTGATGTTTGTTTATACCGTAGCATAGAAGATCTCTGTGCAGTTGCGCGAACCATTTCACCAAGGACGGTTTTAAAAACCTGGGAATATGTAAAGCAGGATTTGCTATGAAGCTGTTGCTGAAAAGAGGTGCGTTCCGACCTTAGTTATGTTCATCAGAACCGCAAACTGTAGTATGATTTTGTCAGTAACAGTTATTAGCAATGCTAACGTATCTAGCACAGCCTTTCTCCAGTTATTTCGAATAGATAATCTAGACAGGCGTCAGCAAAAGGCTAGACTGCTTTCGTTTTCTGGCTATTTTTTTGGAAGCTTCCCTTCTAATGCCGACTACAGCTAGTCTAGCTAGTCATTTGCTAAGTAAGGTATGTTGATGTGTTTAGAAACGTAGCGTCGCTACCTCGGACTGGGCAAGAACACCAGTGAGTGGGCTGGTCTGCATGTACATTTTGGGGCGTGACAAAGACACAGACCAGAGCCAATTGAATGCGCGATACCCTCCCGACGTCAGTAGGGTGGATTTTTCCAAAAGCTACCGTTCTACAGCTAGATTTTTTCTTTTTGAGATTTGCATGGGAAATAAGTGTCAATGGACTTTGAGGTTCACTGTATGTTCATTTTACCCACCGAACTGTCGTTATTCAACTATGACAAGGTAAAAACGGTTTTGCAGTCAGTGACCCCTTTAAGAGACAGCTTATCAGGATAATACGTTTGCTTCCCTGAGCTGAACATAAATTGAGTGAACTGATATCTAACAGACCTCTGGAATCCTAGTTCGTGTAGTTCAACATGTCCTGTATTGATCACTGTAGGGTGACTCACCTAATGATAACACATGTATAGATGAATGTCATGTACTGTACTTATTGGACTCCCTTGACATGTAATTTACGGTGGCTGCACGCTACCACGTGCAATAACTCGTTTGACTACTTAGATGAGAGGCTGGTGTTCACGTCAGCAAAGATGGCTATCCAAATATAATGTATTTATTGTCAATGAAACTTAGTTTATCTCCATGTCCGAACTGTAAGTTAAAGCAACATATTCTAGTTTATTGACCATGGTTCAGGAAAATGCCAATGCGATAAAAGACAAATGATTTGAATATTTTCTGTTGATTGTTTTTTTAAAGGCATTTAAGTACGCCAATGAGCCTACTACATTTGACTAAAACGCACGAGGTTGGTTAGATACACAGATTACTTAATCAACATTATAAACTGTAAACTGAGCTTCGAGCAGTCATGGGCTTTCTGGACAAACCCAGTCAAAAAAGGTTTGTTCAACTGAAATGTAGCGCCATGCCCACCTAAATGGCCTAAATGTGTCAGCTTACAGCATGCATAGTCAACTGTCACACTGTCATGTTTCAGATTTTGTTGTTATTGAGATTGCTAATATTGGAACAGTTTGTTTTGTTCACTGCCTATTGCAAACACAATCAAATAGCCCGTCTTGTGCAGTTTAAACAGTTAAAGATACAAGCAAAGTTCATTCTGTTTTTAGAACCAAATTGTTGCCAGAAACACCGAACTATCACATCAAATCTAGTGATGACTGAAATAGCCTGGACCCGCTTGCCTTGGATAGACAAAAACTTTGCATTTGGCATGCCATTTAATTAATTGAAATAGGCAAATGAAGGAAAGACCCTAGGCACCAGAGACACCGAGCATGGCAGGGAATGCTGTAATTTGATTGGGCTGAAAGAGAGACTCGTAATGTGCAGCAGTCGCATATAAACCCGTGCCGACCGTAGCTCTATCTGTCACACACGTCAAAAGAACTCTGTGAGCTGTGCGGTCCAATATTGAGGCTTAGCCGCATTGAAAAGCCCTCTTGTCTACCTGAAGTAGAAATTAGAATCATTACATAGAGAAACTCGCTGTCGTACGTCATTAGAGTGATTTTAACTATTAGTTTAAAGAAACGCTCTTCTTTTAATATTTTTCTGGCTCGGCTGTGATACAGAAGCGATGCATCTAAGGACTGGACTTCTTCTTGTGATGGTGCTAACAGCATCTGCATATGAACTGGATCAAAACGAGTCATATTCACCAAGAAGAGCACGCTTTTCTGCAAATAGCCCCTGTAAGTAACAGTTACCCTTTCACTACATCTGTCAGAGTGCATGCTGCATTCCTCTCTCTGAACGTGCTGGTATCTTACCTTGTACATAGCTCACTCTGGACTAATGTTTGCCATAAGCCCATATAAGCAACGTTGTTTCCAAGTAAACGCCTTGATAGGGAGAATTATTGAATAGCCTAAACATAAAAGCCTCGCCGAGATTTACCGGCGTTTCACCGGCAACAGATGAGCGCGAGCTTATTCTTCAACACCTGCGCGCGAGGATTGTCATAAAGGACATTAGTGAGAGGTAATGGAATTGTGTTTAAATATTTTAAGCTGTCACACATCGTTTGAATATTTGGAGAACGTTTTCAATGATTGGACAAATTCGTCGATCAGATATCAAGTGTTACCTGGCCTAAATGTTACTATGCAATATTCTTTAGGTGAAAAATGAATTACAGGTGTAAGGACAATACAATGCAAACTTTGCTCTGCAACCTGTTCTTTACAAGATAAGGTTATTTTACCATGCCAACTTAGTGCATTGCAGGATGTAACAGGATACTGTAAATCAATCCGAATTTTCAACATCATACTGGGCTGTGAGACCCAATTTGGTGAACTTGGCTTGCGAAAGTGAAAGCTACTCCGGTCAACACATTAAACTACTGGTCTTGGGCCAAGTATGGTATTATCACTGATATCTCTACAGCAGCACCATGGGCACACTGCACGTTTTATCTAAGCATCTCTGCCAGCAAGACCGAGTCTTAAAAAGCTTGTCATACACTGATGTCATATCACATTTTGCCTTTCTGTGTAGCATTATAAGTCAGCAGTTTCAAGTGTCTAATGCTACAGTATAACATATTCACTAACTTTTCATGTTAAAAAGCTTTTCTGTTAAGAGTCTTCCACAGCTGCTGAATACCCCCTTACTGTTCAGATGAAGTCTGTGCGACATACTGTAGTTAAACATTAAGTCTATTTATAAGGAATGGGCGTCGAGCCAACTCGGAGTACAAGTGTGTGTGTGTGTGTGTATGTGTGTCTGTGTGTGTGTGAAGTGTGTAGATCTGCTTAGAATCAACGGTGATTGTGCACGCCTGCCATGCTGTTGTCTTGTCATGTAATAGAAACAAAGATCTGATGCCAAAAGTCGCAGTCAGCAAAACTTGATGCTAAATTGGCATCCATCACACAGTACCATTGTGTGCGTGTGTTTGTGTGTGTGTGTGCGTGTGTTTGTGTGCGTGTGTGTGTTTGCGTGAGTTTGTGTGTGTGCGTGTGTGTGTGTGTTTGTGTGCGTGTGTGTGTGTGTGTGCAAACCCTCAAAATGCTCCCCAGAGAGAATAGGGTATTTCTGGTGCTGTTGATCATTAGCCTTTTTCCAGAACCAGAACACTGGAATATTCGTAAAATTCTTTGCCAGAAGAAAAAGAGAAATGGTAAAAAAAATAGTAAAAATAGTATCAGGGGTCTTTAAAAGTTTAAGGTGTCTAGGAACCAGTCACTTTGTCACTAGTTTAAATGACGTGAAGGAATATCAAATGAGCAGCTCTCTGACACTCACATACACACGCACACTCCTGTCCCTTCTACACACATGCACACACTTCTTGATAGTGGTTTCTGTGTGTCTACAGCAGACGTGGCCCGCTGCTTGAACAGTGCCCTCCAGGTAGGCTGTGGGACGTTTGCCTGTCTGGAGAACTCCACATGCGACACAGATGGCATGCACGACATCTGCAAGTCCTTCCTCTACAGCGCTGCTAAGTTCGACACTCAGGTTTGACCTTTTTCCACCCTTCTCCACAACATCTCAGAAGCCTAGATCAGAGGATTATCGTTACAGAAGTTGAACAAATGCGAAACACTCAGTTCCGCGGTACTGCGTAAAACCCTGTACAATGTCGCGAGGGAGCCATTATCAAGATGTGAAAACCGATTCAAAGCCAACTGATAGGAATACGGTGTGCCTGATGCAACGCTTGGGCTTGTCTTGCAGGGTAAAGCCTTCGTGAAGGAGAGCCTTAAGTGCATCGCCAACGGCATCACGTCCAGATTGTTCCCCTCGATACGGCGTTGCTCCAACTTCCAGAGGATGATCTCCGAGGTGCAGGAGGAGTGCTACAGCAAGCTGGACATCTGCACTGTGGCCAGGGCTAATCCCGACGCTATAGGAGAAGTGGCACAGATCCCCAGTCACTTCCCAAATAGGTAAGCCCCCAAGTCTTGGCCTCTACATACATGTAGGAGTCAGGTGGCCGAGCGGTTAGGGAAATCGGGCTAGTAATCTGAAGGTTGCCGGTTCGATTCCCCGGCCGTGCCAAAAATGACGTTGTGTCCTTGGGCAAGGCACTTCACCCTACTTGCCTCGGGGGAATGTTACTGTAAGTAAAGTCGCTCTGGATAAGAGTCTGCTAAATGTACATACTGTACCAACTGTACAGTGGAAGGGCTTTGAGTATACAGTATGGATATGATTAATATAAAATGTACAGTCTGTGTATGAACAATCTGAAGGAGAGAATTTGTGTCAAGGGTTGTTGGTTAGCTTTTCTGATGTGTCAGAAATGCTACCCAATGTTGTCCTACACACATGATACATATCACACCTCCTACACACATGATACACATCACACCTCCTACACATCACACCTCCTACACACATGATACACATCACACCTCCTACACACATGATACACATCACACCTCCTACACACATGATACACATCACACCTCCTACACACATGATACACATCACACCTCCTACACACATGATACACATCACACCTCCTACACACATGATACACATTCACACCTCCTACACACATGATACACATCACACCTCCTACACACATGATCCACATCTCAACTCCTCTGGCAGGTTCTATGGGAAGCTCCTGCAGAGCCTGATGGACTGTGAGGAGGAGACGGTGGACCTGGTGAGGGAAAGCATGGTGTCTAGACTGGGTCCGGAGATGACCATGCTGTTCCAGCTGCTACAGAGCAAGGCCTGCCCCTCGTCTGAGGCGGAGACCCCCTCAGCCGCCGTCGCCGCCGCCGTTGCTTCGCCCGGGGCGGAACCCGCCGGAAACTGGCGCTGGTCCGTGTACAAGATCCAGCCTAATCTGCGGAACAGGGACTCTGCCAGTCACTTCGGCAAGAAGCGCTCTGCTGGAGACAGCTCCTAACTCCCACCTGACGCTCACAATCACCCTCCTCAAAAACCCTCAAAAGAGAAAAGGGGGGGGTCTACTCTCCAGGGTGTTCCATTCCATTATCAAACGACAGAATATTATGCACTTCTAGAAAGTGTCCAACAAGAATATTTGTTCAGATTTTGTTTTTTAATTGTTGTTGGATATATAGTTCTATTATCTTAGGTTTAAATGGCTCCCACCCCTCACCTAAACTATCTCTTAAACTGTAGACTCCAATATTAACCCTGTCTACCTTACACTTGGCAAGCGTCCTTTGAGACCAACATGTCCATAATCGCCAGCACAAACCTGCCTGACAGGATCTCTAGAGCACAAGTGGTCCCCAGTTTGAGGAAAAGAACTCGCAGTATACAGACATCCATCCATAAATAGAATGAGTTCATCAATTCAGTTTCTCGATATAGAAAATGTATTGTGATCATTGAATAATTACTGTTAGATGTGATCAGATATTTTATTCTGTATGATGAGACCAGCTATAGTGAGCATGTGGTGTTGAAATGTGTGTCTTAAATTTATGGTCTCTGGACACACCAGATTATTTTATGTGTACATATTTATCTGAGACAGCCATAGTGAGATCCTCACAAGGAACTTAAAAATAGCGTTGATGCCAACACAATACAAAAAACGAAACAATTGCTAAACATTTCTAGGACTATGCCAAATCTGTAAGTGGACAGCAGTACCCCTCAGAGATTTGAGTTGAGCTAGGCCTGTCCCTGGGACGATGTATGGTAGTCAGGTTCTTCTCATTTGAAACAGTGTAGTCTACTTTTATGAGCAGGGTACAGGCTGACAAGAGAAGTGACCTTCTCGGACAGTTGAACTACATTCTCCTGGGCAAAACTGACACGGAGGGGATGAATATACACACTGACTTCCAGTGTTGAGATTGACTATTTAATAAGTCTTGCTGGTATAATATTGATATTTATTTTCCTACTATATTATTTAAATTGTTATTTTGTGATGTTGTCATAGTTTTAGTTAGTTTGCGGATATACAATTTACAAATAAGTCCAGTTTGATAATGGCTCCTATGTTTGAATAGGGGTTTAATATCAAATAGATGAATTGTCACTCCTCTACGCGATCCTCTCTGCTAACTGGATAGGACCCGTGTCAAGACCCTGTGCTGGCTGTGTCAAGACCCTGTGCTGGCCATAGGGGAACGACATGGTCCGTTACCCCAAGTGATCTTCTTTAAGAGTGTTAGATGAGAACACAGCAACACACACTTAAGGACAGTTTGTCAAATCTAACTAAGAAATTGACTTGAGTGCATCCTCAGTTTTACTGTAACATACAACACGAAAAGCGAGTCATCTTCGATCGTTTATTCTTATGAAATAGTCCGTAAGTGCTTCATTGAAAAGAGGATGAGCTAGACTTGTGTCTAAGGAGCTTTCAGAGGCTAACATTACGAAAACGATCAGAGAATTGACTGCAAAGACATGAGTTTGGTTTCTCGATACCAAATGATAAACAGCATTCAGAATTCATAAACTATGCAATAATATTTCACGAAGAAGATTCACAGTTAAATAGGACCTTGCCCTTTGTTGCATCTAGTGATGCCGTTTGAATCGGACAGTAGCCTGTTTATCCCCATAGCAACAGTGTTGTCTGCTGGGCATACAACCTGCATTTCCTGTTCTTTCGCCGGTTCTGTTGCTGTTGTCTAATTTTGTTGTGGTTTTATTTTTACGTTTCTTTTTCCTGTGAATATGATAAAACCTTGCTCTTTGTAGTAACGTGGCGCATAGGGGAAAAGAGACAAGTTTCAAACGAATAACTCAGATATCCAACGACTGTATTCACACTGTAGTATATCAAGTTACATATGCACTTTGCATCTTATGACCTCTATAAAAGGGCATTGAAACATTCAGCACTTGTTAAACGTAAACATTTATTTTATTTACCCAATAGCCAGATATTATTAGTTGAAATATTTTTGCATTCTAAAGAGCTGGGGCTATTACCGGTATATGTACTGTTCCTATGTCTGTGTTGACCCTGGGTGAATCCAGAACCAAATAGCTGCTGCTAAACAAGCTTTTTTCCTTATACGAGACTGTCAACCCGAACATACTGTATGTCCCCACCTCATTCTACAATGTAATCTATTTCCAGTATCTACCAATGTCAGAGATATACATGATGTTTCCACAAATCAATCTAATACTGTATTTTTTTTTACTCTGTATCATCCAGTGTCCCTGTATTTTGTTTGCTTTTGTTTCTGAATAATGCTTTCGGTGATTGATTTACCAAGGGCATTTTGTTTTTTTGTTGTTTTTTTTAATAGTTTCAAATCCAAGGTCTGGGTAACTTCAAAGAATGTACCTTATTATGAATGTCTGGTGTATTGCAGATATGCCCTTACCCAGAAGCTTCAGCAGTGTGGATCAGGAATGTGTGTATCAGTACTGTTGGGTTGTATGAAATCTTGAGACAGAGCAATTGAAAAGATGAATCCGTTTTTTAATTGAGGGCATTCAGTTCTACTCAGTTGAATGTTAGTTAGATATCCGCAGTGTGGTGTTCTAGGGAGATGGGGGAGCAGTGGTGGTCATGGCAACATCTGTGACATCAGCAACTAAGGTTTCCTGTCACCCCCCAGACTAATAGAACAGAGGGGCAGGTAGGCTCCCTGAACTCTGGAGCTCCTAGGTACTCTTTCCTCTTAAGACTTGAAATATGAATATATACGTGCGTGTGTATGTTTCAGTACTCTGCCAGAATATACGCTTCTCCGATCATGAGGAGTATTTGGATGCTAATGAACCCAGTGTGGTTACTTTGCTCTCAAACGCAAATCAGGCAACTTAAGAATCTGATGTTTCCAGACACAGTATAGCTCTGATACGCATGATCGATCCTTGTGAATCACTTGCACTTTAAACATACCCATCTTCTAATACACCTGTACTGCATATGCATATGGGCTTTCCTCTGTTCTGAAAACCTATGAAAGATACAAATGTATCAACTCAGTGTCTTTTGCTGACAAGAAATAAAATATCATATCTGGCATATGGTATCAACTTGGTTGACTGCTCTCATTTTCTCATGCCTCGCCTCATCTCTTTCAACACATCATGTCAAATCGCTAAGTGCATGTACTGAAACCTCTCTTATTGCATGGTCGTGGTCAAAAATACAACTATGACACTATAATCTTTTGGTCTGAAGCTACAGACTCCACTGAATAGAAAACAACCCTGCAAGAACAGAGAACATCTCTGCTCTGATTGTGAGAGGAGATACTAAAGCATATTACATTAACCAATTAGTTTCCTCTACGCCCATGCGGCGCGTGACAAACCGAGCAGGACCTACGAAGTGAGAACGAAGGGCATCCCTGTGAAGATGAACTTTCTGAAATCTGAGCACAAATGAGCCGAAACTGCAGAGCGCCTGTTTCAGCGAGACGCCCGGGGGAGAGGGAGAGAGTTACGCTGGTGGAAGCGCTGATATCTCGGGCGGAGGGAGATATAATTTCATGCCAATTAAGAAAAAAGTCCTGGAGGGGTTTTCTCATCTTCGGTTCTCCAGTCTTGGGGATAGGTGATGCCACAGTGCTGCACAGAAACTAGTACTTGTGATTTAAAGAGACATTGACACACACACACATACGTCGACTGTGAATCCAGTTTCATAGTACAATCACATATCCAGCTCATGTTTGAACTCTCAACTGTAGTGTCCACATCCATCAAATGTGCTGCCTTCCTCTACTAACTATTCAATGGGATGGTCCAATGTGCTCTCATAAGTCTGCTAAGTGGGTCCTGTATTTCAGACTGGTTACATATTCATATTTTTTACATAATTCATTTGTCTTCCTCTTTTCCAAGAAATCTGTGGTGCACTATTCGGCAGCATGACAAATCATTTGTGCAGTGTAACAGAGTGTGACTGAGCGCAGAGGGGATTGGATTGACTCCAACCCATCCAGCAGTCTTCCCACAATCCTTTCATTTCTGTCAGAAAGTAACCGGAGATGAAAAACCAAATCTGACTATAGATACAGTAGATAGGGAGGAGAGGGAGTGTGTGTTAGTTGTGGAGTCAAATTTTTCATGTCGAACATCAAAACATGCTCCATAGTCAATGCTATTATCGCATGCTGACTCGTGATTGAGCTGTTGAATTACATATATGTTTAGCACTTTACAATACTACAGAACATGTCACAGGCTGTTTGCACTGAAAGCACCCTCAAAGCCTTCTTCACAATTTTGCCAACTTTCCAGCTGAGATGGAACCACAAGTGAACCGACCATCTTCACCACCAGAGGGTGGTGTTTAATCGTCAAAGCACGTTGCCCTCATCCCTAGTAACACCATCACATAGCAACATCATTACCATAATGTGATATGTAACCAAAAACGATGTGATGAGATCCTGCAGAAAGAGCATTCCCATGAGATCACATAATGGTGTGTCATGCACATGTCATTTTTAAGCGATTGATTGTACTTCTCTAACGATTGTTCCAGAATTCCGTATTAGATTTTAGAATAATTGATAACAAAGATGTCTTACCCTTTTTTTCTTGAATTGAAATAATTAAAATTAGTTTTATCTCTTGGATTATAAAAGCTGTTGTTTACATTACATATTTCCAGTCTAGGAGAGACATCTAGTGGTGACAGAAAAGGTGAATCTCTCTACATCTGAACGCATACATCGGTGACTAAACCGTTAAATGCCGAAATTAAACATCTTATTTTCGGTTAAACTCTCCAGCTGCAGGTAGCCTACAGCCAGAGCTGTGTTGATTGTATGGAGAGATTCCGGCTGACTGACAGCACTTGAAGACGTGTTGGCCTCTCTTCCTGGGACTTCTGCCCAGGAGCAACACAGACGACAGCCTGTTTACTTGTCAAGGATCCGTCTGTCGCCCTCCCTCCTGCCTAATGTGAATCCTCCACAGGCAACTCACCAAAATCAACGTTTTGATCAACTTGGATGCCGCTGGATTCAAACAGGTTATGAAAGGTCCCCCAAAAGACTGAACTGAAAACCTTGCCCTCAGCAGGCAGGCTGAGTTAGAGTCTGTGGTAGTCTGCCATAGACATCCCTCTGCAGGTAAAGTCAGCGCGACGCAAAAATATCCAGTCGTGTTCTCAAAGGAGCAAGACTTTATTCACGGTTTATAATATTCAGCATTTTTGAAAACTGTATGTCATTTGAAACCGTGAACATGTACTTGCTCTACTGGATGGGATTAAAGAGGCCACAAGTGGGGCTCTTCGACACAAATGTTCATGAAGGGGAATCTCACGTAACATTTTAATGAAGATCCTTGGTGACAAATTGGTCAGAAGAGATGGGGCTCAACTTAATTCAAAGCAAGATGAGTCCAGCTCTTCTTTCAGCTGCTATCATCCTCCTTTTTACAGTATGATGAATTAGGGTAGTTTGTGGTAAACGGCACTTAACTGGCTTCTTACGTTACAGCAGAGGGGACAAATGGTTGAATTAGAGGGGCCGTTTTGCTCTCTGGAGGCCTTGCTGAAACGTGCAGTGTTCTGGCCTCCGAGCGTTCAGAGAACACTGACGTAGTGTAATTAAGCCATCAATCTGAACACCCTAAAATCCCCTATAGGTAAACTTCTCTCCTCAAAACCTCCCTATCAATTTCCCAAAATTAATGCCTGCCTGTTGCTGTGAAATGTTGTAAAGAAGCTTTTGAAGTTTGAGCTTGTTGCATAGTGTCATGTCAGGTGCCTCTCTTTAATTCCTATTTCAAGTTTTTTTTTACAATATGGGCAATGTCACATATTTGTCCTTACAAAGAGAGACATCACTATACGTCTCTTGAGAGTGAAAAAAATAATCATTTCATTCATCATACGGAATTCCACCCGAAATATTCTCATGCCGCATTGTGGTGAATAAATATCACCCACAATTTCTAATAAATTATTATGAAGAGCGTATCCAATAAATAGAACAGATCGACATTTCTTTAAAACATTATTAACACGACTAAAGCGATAAATGATTCAATTAGATATCAAAATCGTTTTACATATAACAATTTGTATCAAAGTTATTGGAAACGATGTGTGATTGTAAACGTTTATTAACCCACAATAAAAAAAAATTTTCATTCAAAGCTCAAACTGTCGGTAAGAAATAGAAATTAAACTTGCACTGTTTCATCGTGGTCTAAAACGTGTGGCGTGCATAGGCTACTATTTCAATGTTGGATATAGGCCTATTTTTAAACCACTCTAACATGTATATGAAATCGAATCGTCGATAATAATTTTCTAAATGAAAAACATTAGTATTTTACTGGCTGCGAGCTCATTAGTGTGTTTCAGAATCTTTCCTGCTGAAGGTAGGGCCTATCTCTCTTCCGGCGCGTCTGGACATCAGCCAAGCATCGCAGACTGGCGCCTTAGCCTCTCCACTTCCACAACATAAGGTGTAATGTTACTGTTTGTTGTGGTCTAAGCACACTAATAGGTCGTTGGAAGTCAGCATCGGTGTAAACTCGTCCGACATCCACCGAGACGCTAAAGGTCACTCAACCGCGAGGACCTGCACTAATTTGGTGCAATGGTGGTGCCAATGTTGTTTCAACCAAGCAGTTCCAGCAGAGGGCATGGGTGAAGTGATTTGGCATATGTGCCATTAATGAGACACCTGGTAATTAATATGTTTAAATACAATTTAAGCCGTGCATAAAGGCCTTTATACGTATCCATCTTGACTTCTCACAAAAAAAAGCGTTTCTCTTATGATCCTAGCTATGTTATATTAGCCAACTATCAACAGTCAAATTAAAACAATAATATTATATTTGGAACTAAATATAAAAGGGATTCCTCTCTATTTATAATCTAAGAAAAGTGTGTGGGCCGTCTCGTGTCTGTGTCTGAAAGATGAGTAAAAAGGAGTGGTTAGTGACTGAGCTGTCTTTCCATCAGGCGCCCGGCTATTGGCTATCTTTCATTGGAGAGTCTACATGAAAGCAGCAATGTGTCTTGGTCGCAAACTTCAGTGGAGAGCTGTCTTCAGAATAACCTGCTTCTTATAACAAATCGTTTTGAGGACCATCCTATTACGGAGACTACACCTGCTCTGAAATAACATTCAGGCCTTATAGCAGTTGCAGCTCTGCAACTAAATCATCGAGCGATGTTTCCCAGTCCAGTGACTTCAACGCCTTTCTCTGTTAAGGATATCTTAAAGCTGGATCATCAGAACTCCTACCATGTTCTGAGCCAACAAGGATTTATGATGCCAGACCAGGACTCAGTGTATCTGCAGCACGTCAACAATGCGCTGTGCAGGCTGGACTTTTTCGACAGCCAGGAGAGCCTGTGCGTCTCTGGGGAGCAGGTGAAAGGCATCTGTGATTCGGACGCTGTTGACATCCTGAGGGGCAGTTTAATTTCAGCAGAAGATGAGATGAATGAGGAAACAGGTAAGCACTTTTTAAATTAATATTTTATAACTTCAGCAGTCATGAAATGGGATGGTTTGAGCACTTAAATATATTAAAGAAATGAACATAAACTATAGCATAATCTATCTATCATGAATGAACATTTATTTTATTTGGAAAATTCATTTTCAGTTAGTCTATACACTTTCGATCTTTAGTAGGTTACATTAAAAACCAAATAGTCCAGAATATATACTTTGAATGTTGATATTGTTTAGTTTTAATGCCATTTGCAATTCCATATATCTCAAACAGACGACAATTAAGTAAATCATTAATAAATCAATAATATAATCAAATTTCAGAATCATTGTTTTGCCTAAATAGGCCTATGCAATTAGGCCTATTTGATATAACTCCTTTTGGTGGGATAGGCTTACTTATAGTGTAATTTGGCTCAGGTATGCCTATATTCAAGGATTTACTGTCATTTCAGAATAGGATACGTTTTGTCTTTACAGGTAGGTCTATGTGCAGCCTCGACGAACCGCTCGGCTGTGAAGGACAAATTGAGAAAATAGAAACGGCAAAATCAAGATCGCGCAGAAAGCCCCGAGTACTGTTCACTCAGACACAGGTGTTTGAATTGGAGAGGCGCTTCAAACAGCAGAGATACCTCTCTGCACCAGAGCGCGATCATCTTGCCAACATTCTGAGGCTAACTTCCACTCAGGTCAAAATATGGTTTCAGAACAGAAGGTATAAGTGCAAGAGACAAAGACAAGACAAATCTTTGGAAATGGCAAGTTATCCGCTGCCACCAAGGCGGGTGGCGGTGCCCGTGTTGGTCCGAGATGGCAAGCCTTGCATGGGTGGGCCTTCTTCACCTTACAAAATGACAATTGGCTCCTACAATCCTTACCATGTATATGGAAAAAACTCGTATAGTTGTAACTATCACTGTATGCCATCTATTCCCTGTGTATCATCTATAAATGCAACGCAAATGAACGGCGCTTTAACAGATTTTGATACAGTGGGACGTGCCGACGGAGGACCCGGTCAGCAGGCACACTTTCAGACTTTGTCAGGCGGGGTTAGAGCGTGGTGAGGAACGAAATGGACTCTTGTAAGTTATTCTTTCTGTCCAGCAATGTGAATTATTTTGCTAGATCTGCGGTTCAGAGTAAACTTTTTTTTATAACATATTTTTTATATAGCCTACAGGAAATATATATTTGCTTAAGACATGCAGTGAAGGCTACATGAACCATAACATGTAAACTATTTCTTTTTATTTCGTTTGTGATTTTTTGCCCACTATTTAGGTAAATATTTATTTAGAAAACGAATTTGTACTCCTACATGTTGGCCTATTTTTGGTTAGCCCTATAAATCCTCTTTAGGCTTCAACGAACCTGCTTCAGTTAAAAATAGAGCCCCAAACATTTTTGGTGCGATTAACTCATGTTGACTGATGTCAACACCAGCAGGCTAATGATTTAGGCAATTATTGAACATTGTTTTGTTATTATTAAGGCAGTATGATATCCCCCCAAACTTTATTATCTGTATTACCATTGCTGTTATTGTTATTGTTAGTAGAAGTGGTATGAGTTGTAGTCATTTGAAATTGTAGTATTAGGGACTAATTTCGGAGAGTGGCAAAAACGAGTCTTTCTACCTCTTTTCGGCCTAGTTCAACGAATGCATAATTATTATCATTCCTGAGATATGGGTCCCATAGACAATTAGAAAACCCTTCGTTAAAAAAAATGTATATTTATTTTGTTACCCATTTTCAGGACGCTATAGGTTCCATTTTAGGTACATTTTACATCGAGAACTCAAATAACCAATGTTAGAGCAAATTATTAAATTTTGGTTATTGGATCTTTAATTAGGCTATATATTTATTTATGAATTAGCCTAAGTGAGGATTGCAGTGTAGTGATGATATAGGCAAAAGCTGTTGGACTATTTCCGCACAAAATGTGAACGTGAAGACGTGTATTGTAGCCTATGCAATAGGCCTACAACTCGTTCATTGGGCTGTCTATAATGACGAAAATAGCCACAGCTTAGCGAGGTTTCACAATCTTAATGTTATCAAACCAATAGGTCATTCCTGTTCCATTGACAAAGCCGGTGAACAATGCCACTCCTGATAAGGCCTGAGAGCTTGTCCTGTCACGGGCCTTGGGTAGGTAAACAAACGCGTAGACACAGCGACTCTTTACCTCTTACCTTTCAATCAAATAGGGAAACGTTCCAATCTAAACTGTCTGCCATTGATAGGTGTAGCCTATACACCAATTGCGTTTGACTTGATAGTACAATTAGGGCCTACCACTCGTGAATATAGGTTATTAATTTGACTTTCCACTTGTATTTTTGCAAAAATGTATTGACTAAATATCAGGATAAAGTCGATTGGAATATGTAGGCCTACCTATTAATACAGGACCGGGCATTTAGATGAATGTATACCGTTAATGTGATTTTATAAAATAAAGATATATCTACAAATTAACACTGATGTAAGGTTATGTATTTCCTTCTCAAACTCAACTAATGAGCTCCCTGTTAGCGGGGCTGCGTGACTTTGAATGTGGATTCCCTGTTTGCCTCCGGGCTAGAGATAGTGAAGTCCATCACACCGAAGATAAGGTCAGAAGGGGCTCTGAGTAGATTTTAGCAGTAGACAGAGTGGAGACCAAGGCCTCTCCAGATGAACAGATAAGGTGTGTGTGTCTGTGTTTAAGAAATAACTGCAACAATTGGCGCGCTGTTAAGAGTTAGAGGAGACATCACGAATAGGGATGAATTAAACAGTGTTTCCAAGGGACTGAGCTCATACACCTGACGTCAGAGTATAGCGGATAAGAAGAAGCTCTTGCGATGAGCAATGCTGAAAAGTTGCCGACAAATATTACAAAATCAGATAGCCCTGATTGGGCCTTGAATTATGTTTGTGGTTGAATGATTTTCTCTACTCTGAGGTCCTCATTCCTTTTTTAGACTAAGTTGTTTTCACTTCCTCTATCTTGTCAGAAAAAAAGGGTCATTCACATTTTCTTTTTCATCCAGACAGAGATTCTATTCAACTGCTATAATTTAAAATCTTTCAAATAATCAGTAATTTATTTTTATTGTCATCAAATAGCCCATGTATAGGCCTATATACAAATATTTTAAATCAGTCAATTGAATGCGATTAACATAGATTATTTTGTTGGATCAGAATCAAAAAACAGTTTTTTGAGGTGATGTGATAAAACATGATTAAAAAAACGTTGATATTTAATGTATCAAAACATGTATATCATATTATTATTAAGTCCCTTTGCTCTCCAAGGCATAGGTGCCCTTAGAGCTCCCTCTGCTGGAAGATGAGATCATAACATGCCTGTGCGTGGGCGAGTCAGGATGCGACGAGAGGTGATGAAAGACAAGAGAAGGATAGCTCTTCATCTGGCTCCAGAGGAGCTGGTGTCATGTGTCAAACCCTGGGCCAACACGTAATCCCTCAGACACTCAAGGAACCCCTGATAGACAGATAGAAGAGCATTCTTATTCATTCTGCATTCACTATAAACAGCCTCTAAGAAAAAATGCTTTCTCAAGGGCTTCACTGCAACAGCAATCAGAACTTTCATCCTAACCACTTCCACCACATAGCACTCTTGTATAGTTAATTATCATACAGTCATACAGTTCATTATCTACATCGATAATGGTGTTCAATATGCCCACACAACGTGTTCTTCACTCTACACGTTCATTTTCAATCAAGAAAACGGCTGCAGTCCTGAATGGAAAACAAAACAATGATTGATAGTTCAGTCAGGCATCTTGACATGGTACAAACAAAACAACAGTTTCTTGGATTATCCACGGTGGAAGATAAATGACTTCCTGGGTTGAAGGGTCAGATTCTAACAAGCCAACATCTGGTCTAGGCCCAGTCAAGAAGAGTAGCTACATAAGCAACCCAAAATATCTGTTATCTTTGGTGATTTATCGTTTGGCATAGGGGTTTCCATGGTTTCCAAGTGAGACAGAAACGTGTCCACATGACATGAGCGATGCTAATCACACAGCTTTGGATGATGCTGGGGATGACAGAGCGGATGATACTGCACACTTGATAAACAGAGTTTGGGCTTTGACAATTAAGATAGGCATCAGAAAAACATTAAACAGGAAAGAAGCTTTACAAAGGTGTACTGTGGTCTCTTATGAAGACTGTTGATTCATCGCTACACTCAGTAGGACCTGGGGAAGGGGATCAAGGGGAACCACGTTAAGCTACAAAACTAAGATGAAGTTTTACATGAAAGCAACAAGTGATCGAGGTGAAATGGACTCAAAGTTCTGGTTACTTAAAGTTCTGAGTTCAAGTGTTCTGAGCACCAGCACACATGACGAGAGTAGAACGACAGAAGCCATGTTTACTTTGTCATAATGGAGGATATGGGGCAGGCACTGGTCTCCCTGATTATAAAAAGGAAGGCATTGAGGGCAGTGGATGGGGGTAGTATAGCCGTGAGCAGGGGGCATCCAGGAGACAGTAGATGTGTTTGTCATCCCAGGTTCATGTTATTGCAAACAGAGACTGGGTTCTGCGAGGGCTGGTGTCCCTGGGAAAACCCCCATTCCTGGGAAGAGGTCAGGCAGAAGCATGGAGCACCACAAACAAACAAGCCGCTGAACAATGTATGTGTCAGTTTAGGAGCCGGTGTAAATGTGTTGAACACATTAGGCCCTCCACCAGGCCTGGCCACCCACCCAGACCCCTCCCTGGCCACCCCCTGCAGGCGTAGACACCGAGGTCACTCCCCTGCCCTTGGGGGTTAGGGGACTGAACCACAGGCTCAAACTGAATATCCTGTTGCAGCCCACTCAGCTCAATCTCATAATTCCAATACTCCGATTGAATATTCATTAGATGTTGGATTCAGTAATCAACATAGTTTGAAACCATTTTGAGAATTCTAAGCAGTTCATTTCAGTTCACCAAAATAAAATAAAAACATGTATTTGTCATACGCCCCTCCTGAAGTATGAATAAGGGTTGCTGAAAGAATGTCAATTAGTAATTCTGAAGAGGCCATACATAATACAATCTGCTTGATATATTATAAATAGAACATCTGGCAAACAGACATCTGACTAAATCAAAACAGAGGATGGCATGTCTGGACTCTGGAGGTAGGCTGCCAGTGACGTGCAAGGCCCGCCCCAGAGCTTCTGCCACAGAGGTTGACAGTGCAGTCAGAACTCGCGGGTATAAATTCCGTCGTCACTGATCAAAACCCTACTGTCCCAAAGAAGAAACTGTTGAGAGGCGACATTCTTGGTTTGCGCCAAGTTTGTAAACTGTCATCCAAACCGTGGATTATTTTAGGCAAAAATGTCTATTAAGCCTCTGACTTCGTTTTTTATCGAGGACATACTGTCAATCAAGGAAAAATCACAATGTAACACCAGGTGTGCTTCAAATCAGTCAACGGATGGGTGCGCACTGTGGATTGACGCACGGTCTGGCGAGGTTTCAGATCACTTTAACTCGCAGGACACCGAATTTGAAGCACGAAAAGGTGAGCATCTTTCATTCAATTAACAGCCTACATTGCCTACTGTTTATTCAGACCTATCTGATATGTTTGCTTCTGCGCTGATTTCCTTTTTTATGTAGCCTACTTAGAAATTAAGGGTAACGGCATATTTCTGTTTCAGAATCTAGTGACAGACCTTTCGACGACTCCGAAGCAGCGAGAGGTTTTACGTCATTGGGGAAGCAAAAACGCTCTCGCGCTGCTTTTACGCATCTGCAAGTTCTTGAATTGGAAAAGAAATTCAATCACCAGAAGTACTTGTCCGCTCCTGAAAGATCTCACCTGGCCAACACTTTAAGACTAACTGAAACCCAGGTAAAAATCTGGTTTCAGAACAGAAGATACAAGACTAAAAGGAAACAAGCCACGGAGTTACATGAAGACACAAGGAAATCAGAAGGACTTGGTTTAGAGGACGATTGTGTCAGAGCATCACTTTTCTACAAATCCTTCCAATATCGACCGTATTTGTGTGACTTTGGAGGTGTCTGGAGACCCATGGCTTGGTGAGAAACAATGCGTAGGCCTGTATGTGGTCTACTAAATATGTAACTTCGTTTTACAACTGTTGAGAGCATCATATAATGTATCCACAAGGATAAATGTCATTATCCATAATGTGTTTTGTCGATTTTTGTTATTATGTATACACAGTAGTATTAATTATAAATAGCAAAACAGAATGAGACTATGTATTCCTGCTGCATGCCCAAAACAAAGTCGACTGCTATCGAATTTAATAAGATGTTAAGAGCTTGTTGGAATCAGGTGTGCTTCTTGTCAATCAATTCTATCACTTGTCTCCATATAACAAATATTGATAATATTGACAGAAAATATTATTTCACGTTCAATGCTTATTGTAGACGTATTGTAATAAAATAAATAATGTGAACATTCTTGAATATAAGTTTTGGTAAAAAAAAACGTTTGTCATATCGTCTTTATACTGCTTTGCTATATGGTAACCACATCATGCTGAAGTGAAACTATCATGCAACTCCATTCAAAACCATGGCTTTACCGAAGTTAAACTGATAACATGGCAAATTACACAAGAAGATAAGAGCTAGACTGGCATCTTTAAAAACATGAGGGCCCACTCTAAACAACGATGCATGACTCCTCAAACTGATAAAAGAGCCCCTATCATCTATTTAAAGTGAGGCTCCATTCAAAATCAAGATGTTTTTAGTTTGCACTGCAGGTGGTTCACAGTTTCTCTATGGTGACATCATGAATCATACTCACAAGCATGGCTTTCAGTACCCTTGACTGAAAGCCATGCTTGTGAGTATGACCCACCACAAAAGCTAGGTGAAGCAGAGAGGGAAACTGTGTACCACACAATGAAGAGAAATTCTTAAATATCTCCTCCAACAAACTGCTGTGGTCAGATTGGATGCAGAGCCGTAAACATACTATTCAAAGGAATTCAGTCATTCCTTTTTTATTAGTTATTGTAAACGTTTTGGATAGACAGGGCACTAGATTGGTGGATCTTTCTTTCTGAAGGAGTTCTGCTTATTTGGGATTCAGAAGAAGGTACTTTTAGTCATTAAGCAGACGCTCTTATCCAGAGTAAGTAAGTAAGTACACACAGTAAGTACAGGGACATTCCCCCGGCAACCTAATAGCCCGATTCCCTAACCGCTCAGCCACCTGACTCTCACTCACTTTTGTCTCCACATCTGGCATGTGGAGGACCATCCAGAATGCATTGTGATCTCTTTGCTCAAATGTCATGCTGCTTAATAATTGCAATCTCTCAGTTGACACTGTTTTCATGATGAGATACGCATTGGGCCAGCTGGGATATGGTTAATAAGATGAGTGGATTGCCACCCTGTTGACGTGAGTGGTAAATGTGGAATGCACTTGGTCCAGTTGTATGCTTCTAAAGAGAAGTATGGGCCAATTGATATTATGCATGTGTTTAATCTGGCTGGTGCTTGTACACAACTAAAGGGTTTAGGAGTTGTTTTCATAACAGCTTCAGCTCTTAGATCCTGTTTTCCAAGATATATGGTTCCTTGGGAATAGTTTATTCCTGTTCAATGTCGCCATAACGAACCATGACAATATAGAGCGCCCCCAATAAGAAAACACATGGATGGAATCCACGGCCCTGCCGGCGGACAAAAATGAAAGGAATACATTTATTTTAGTCTTTTTGAAGACCTTCTTTTTAAGCCATGAATAAGAGAAAAAGAGCCAGTTCCATCCACACAGTGTAGATTAGCTGAGTTAGTGGCTGTGCCGTTTTAGGAAGGGCATGTTTACAGTTATACATCCCTGTGAGCAGAGGCCTGATCCTGATCAGATAGTTATAATCTTCATCCTGGGGGTCAGAGCTGTTACAACAGTAACCTGCCTTTGCCTGATGACTCAATGACCTTGGAGGGTTTCTCAAGCTGACAGTGTGTCACAATACAGCTGTTGACTTCCTGTTTCAACTGGGCTGGATGGATATCTCTGAGATATCCTTTCCTTTTCATAGAGTGTGCTATATGTGTTCAGTATTAACAAGTAATCTATTTAAATTACTAACACATTGTCTATTTGGACGGGTGAAAGAGTAAACAAATATTTTGGATAAACTTCATGTACTGCACTCTTGATTATGAGTTGTCCGTTTGTTTGCGCCCAGCGCCACCAAAAATAGTTATTGTAAGCATTGCTTAACAGACATGTTTTGACAGCTACTGGATCTTTAGGATGTCATTCTTTCAAGTCTGGGACATGCATGTACACAGTTCTTAGAACACGCCCTTGTCGATCAACGAGACACATGCATAGTTGAGTCAAGATCCTGCACCTGTGTTATGTTAACATGTTATCCATTGCTTGGGTGCAACAAAAGAGTCACTTTTCCTCTGCTGTACACTGGTGCACTGAGCTGAGCTTTCATAACGCACACAGTGAAAACAACTAATAAGACAAGACAGTCGAGATAGCATCTGTTTTGACGGGATTAAAACATCTGACAGTATCGCTCAGTGTGTCTAAGGCAACAAGGTGTACAGACATGCCCATCAGATAAAAAAAGAGGGTTGGTGACGGGCACAGCTGAAGGTTAGAACTATTATTACCCCCACTTGGCTTTGTGATGTCTGCACTTCCACTAGCTAAGAGGGACACGGTACGTTGATTCACAAACGCCGCCAAGTGAAACCACTTCCTCCTCCTCATAATCTCGTCTGAGTGTCAGATGGAGGGAGTGTCTCTGAGTGTGTCTCTCCACCATCCAGCCAAACTGGCTTTTCCAAACTTTCAGATAGGGGTAGCCATGAATAGTATTTCACATTACCGGTACATGAGCTACAAGAATTTCGCTATTGTGAAGCATTATACAGGGCTAGGATTTTTTTTTAAGGTGAAAATGAAAGAAAACACACCCCCCAAAAAAATGATTTATTTTTACTTAATTTAGAGTTGTCCTGTATTTCCTTGGCTTTGTATTTCCTAACTGACAAAATACAGTAAGAACTATGCCCTTCTAATCCTTTATTATCTATACTTTTTATTTGCAGTATTTGTGTTTCTTTGAACAAAAGCATCAGCTAACCTACTAAAATGTCAACAAAATCAACACACAAAGACCATAAGATTGCACTTGACAGATCTGCTTTATTATTGCTTATTATTGGTTTGTTTCTTCATGCAAAACTCTCTTTGGTTTCCACTGTAATTCACCCATTCTTTATTTTCTGTTCCTTATCTGGTCTCTGGGATCTGATTGGCCCTTAAGATCCAACTGGCAGTGTGGCATTGCAGCCATCATGCTGCTCTTCACAGCGGCCACTCATGCTTTGGAATATAAACACGTTTAAATGGAGGGGGGCCCGAACCAGACGACCAGACAAAGACAACCATTGTCATCACTCCAGTATACCCTGACCGGCTAACAAATTTGCTGGAACTGATAAGGCCGGTTAAAACAGCCCATATCCAAGTACAAGGGGAAACTTCATAAACTCCCAGGGAGAGCTGTGTGGAACTGGATCCCTAATGTTGAGGGTACCAGCAGCAAGGCTCCTATTCTTCATCAACTGATACTCCCTCACATCCGACACATCTGATGGGTGGCATTGATAGGCACTTGTACGTAGGTGGTGTATGTGAGCAGCGTGGGTGAGACCAACAACCACACACAGAGAGAGAGAGAGGGAGAGGGAGAGGGAGAGAGAGAGAGAGAGAGAGAGAGAGAGAGAGAGAGAGAGAGAGAGAGAGAGAGAGAGAGAGAGGGAGGGAGAGAACAATCAAATATAAATAACTTTGGGTCTGAGCCTTTCTTAAAAGGCTTATTTTTTCTTTTAAATCAATATTTTAGCTTGCCCCTCTGCCAGCCTAAATCTTCCCAAAAGGACGGAATACCTTGAGACCCTCCGGCAGCCTTATCACCCGGGCAGGGACTCGCACAGCGACGGGACAGTTTACTACAGACGCAGAGATCCTCCTGCAGCATGGGCAGTGGGGCTTTTCATCGTACGATCCAGATAAACAGCCAGCACAGGGAGCTAAACAAAACACAAAAGCTCCAGGAGCTACTCAGCGTGTACGTGGCCCGGGACAGGTACCATATCTCAGCCGTTCATCAACATACAGGTCCTCATTGTCAGGATGGTTGGTGGAAAAAAACAGCGGTGGGATTGACAACTATATGTTTAATGAAACGGTATGTTTTAATGCATAGGCTACATGCATACATGTCAAATAAAAATGCGTAACATATTTTAATATACATCACATAATGAGGCTTGTCCTCAGCCGTCTCTTACATTAGGTAATGATTAATATTTCCCGTTGGCCTCAATGCTTTGAGGTATTTGGTTTTGTATTATCGCCCCCTACTGGTGCGAATTATGGCAGTCTGACAGCAAAGGTGGAGTTATTTCAGCACTTGCATTGTCCTTTAATTGTATGACAGGATCCATTCATCTGAGTGGATTCATTTTAGGTGATGAAACTTGTAAGTAGGTGTATTGTCACCACTATATAAACCAGTCCACCCTGTCAGTCCAGGCTGGTAAAGAGATGTAGGCCTACCATGTTAGCCTGCTTTCAATCCTCTCTGGAGAGATGACAGAAGCAAAATGAAGAATAGTACCACGCATATCCCACATTTTATGAGTGTAACTTCTCATCTGCGTGAAGAAATGTATTAACTGATATTAGAGGCTTTACATTCAAAATAAAACAGGAGTTCCTTCATTAATCATCTGTATTTTATTTCGGCTCCAGTGTTACATACTGTAGCAGCTTTACCACAATTATTTCACATCTGCATGGTCTTAATTCAAAATGTTAAACATTCTCGTACTGTAGATGGCACTATAGTCATAAATCATCCCAGTTTCACCATCATCATTGTGCGTACAAAGCAGCTGGAAATTTACATGACAAACATCCCTGGAAGGAATGTACAATTCTTCAATCGTGACTAACAAAACAAAACAAGCGCACTCTGACTACCCACTAACACGCTCCTCTCGTTCCGCCCCAGGCCAGCGTTGAGGAGTGGGAAGAGTACTGGGCCAGGACAAACGGATCACACACCGTCCAGTAGCCAATCTGTTCTGAACAGTTCATGAATATGACGCCAAGATGTCCCCAATTGCAGCTCAACCAGTGACCATCAAAGCTCAATTCTAAGCCAATATTTCTTGGAAATATGAGTAGTGGTCGAACATTAAAACAATATTGCGATGGGATCCTTACAGTCCTGAATGAACTATGGGATTTATACATGTCTGTGTAAAGAGGCATTGAGAGATATAATATATGTTTGAATCGATCCCAAAAGGCCTTCAGTGTAGGATTTAAGACTCCACAGAATAGGGCTACCTTTGAGCAACCAATGTGATTATTATGTTGCATATTTACACTGCCATGACATGGACAGATATGATCTATTGCATATAGGGTATATAAAATGAGGGCGAAAAAAAAACGGGGGGGAAAAAACGGAAGCAATATAAAACGTGTAGCGCTGTGTAATCTTGTTTCTCCATAATAAATACTGCAGCATCAATGCGTCGTAACCTACCAGTCCCACTTGAAACACAGCGTCCCACAACCAAACATCTCCACGGAGAGATCCGGAAGGTGTCCCACCCTTCATAGTGCGCCGAGGCAACACCGTAATCATTCATACATCAGAGCCTAGCAACGGTGAAATGGCAAGTTTAGTTAAAGCAGAAAGGAAACACTCTAAAATGGTAAAGCTATTTTGGCAGCAGAGGACAAATGGAATGAGAGCCTGCTAATTAAACGGACATTAAAAGACAGACGTAAGTAGTTCAGTTCAAAGTTAGAGTCACAATTACCTTCCAACATCAAAACTAGAGGTTTTCTGAGGGAGAAGCATGAGACATAAGGCTTATCTTTGGGTCAGTATCTAGGAATACATGTGCGTGAGTTAATATCACAGAAACATCTGTATTTCACTGGTGGACTAAGACAAGAAAACTAATGAAAGGCAAACAAACAAATCTTGCGGCTTTGTGGATTACAGCAATGGAGGAATGTCTGACGACCAAGGGAGAAAAAGGAGAGAGGCTGAGAGAGCAAGCAGAGAACAGGAAGTTTGTGACTGAAATGGGACAGAGGAGAGGAGAACTGCAGTCTGCCAACCAGCTGATTTGGCCTGCCGTTGTAACGGTTTCCATGGTCACAAACTGGCCAACTCCACTGATTAACTGACCCAGCTAAACTCACGCCACAAAGTTCACCCAGGAACACCGAGAGGCGAGAACACAAGGCTGACTCAGTAGGAATAAATCTAAACGTGCCCATTTTCATGTTAAATATTCCATAGCTTTAAACCATCTATATAACAAACTAAATTCATATTTTAAAATATTTCTCTTAACAACATCACAGATGTATTGGAGTGACGCTTCGAGGCAGCCTCCGACTGGTGTGGTGCACTTGCATAATGAAGTCCATAGGAAACGATCACTTGCAAAAAATATATAAAAAGCTGCCTTTACTCTGCAACATCGAAGATATTTATACCCCTTTACGCTAACACTAAATCATATTGTGCGTGATTTAAGAGCATCATACTTCGCTAAAACAAGGTGAACGTTGGACCCGTTGCGGCTTATATTCCTTTGATATGCAAAGGAATATAAGGACAGACAAATCACTTCCTGTAGTCGAAAGATCAAACACATTCAGTTGTATTCAGGCTAAAAACACGGGTCCACAGGGAAGATGCTATATATTTCAGGATGTGAACTGTGAAGCAGTCAAAACAGTAGGTGTCACAGGAACTGTTCCTTGGTAAGGGAAAGCACAGAGGAGTTGTAGAAAATATATTAATCAGTTGCCAACCTTTCTCTATTAAGACAAATAACAGGATTCTATTTGGTACATCTTGTTCTCACAAGCAGTTTGTTACTACTATTTTGTTTAGGGAAATGATGTGTTTTGTTGAATCACTTGAGAAAGACACTGAAATAAGAAGCCCTTCTGAAATCAGAGATAAGGGTGATACGGATCTATACCAATCCTTTCTAACAGGGAACAAACTTAGTTGAAGAGGCAGCGTTCAACAATTAAGAGGCACTTTAAAAGCCCAATTGTTCTGTGGTTACTGTGCAGTGAAACTAAGTAATTCAATCAAACAGTCCTTTATAAATATACAAGGAAATAAAACAAGCAAATAGCTGTGTGTTTCTTCCAAAACCATAAAACGTTAGGTCCAGGAAATCAACTGAAATAAATAAAATACTTCCATTTCAGATGTATAAACATATAAATGAAGCCAAACACAATCACACACACACACACACAGCGAGGAGAATGTTGTGTAAGGAGCTCTGGCCAGAAAAAAAAGGAGTGTAGTTTGAAGATGCCCTTTACACTTGTTTGCTTTTCCAGAAAGATGGATGATCTTTGTGCGTTTCCTGTTCATGTAACAGCCTCTGCTTCTGTTCTGTTGGGTAGGTAAGTTTCGCGAGGGACGCGCTCTGTCGATGCCGCGGAAACTTCCACGGACCCGAGTGGCTTCCCTTTTGAAGGAATACACTTGACATTATTATACAACAGCACACAGAAATACACTGCCTTTTCTTCAGAGGCATTTTGCATTGATTTGATTCTACTGGTGGATTTCTGTCTCCAGTCCAGTCCAGGGGAGGGGGAGAGGGGTGAGGTCCTCCACCCCCACTCGCCCCACCTCAGGCTGGCCCAGTCCCAGCCTCGTGCGCCAACTGCTGCTTGGTCAGAAAGTACTTAAAGAACTCGTAGACGGACCACGCGATGGCTGTGGAGGGCATCTGGTAGATCACCCTCGCCTGCACCCCTTTGAAGAAGGCAGACATGCCCCCCAGGCGATACACCGTCCTGAAGGCGTTGGCCATGCCGGTCAGGTGACCGCTAATGTTCATGGAGTTGAGGACCACGTTCTCCTGCGTGTTCAGCAGGGTCTTGCACACGTCCAGGGGGTTGGTCACGGCGGCCGACACGGCCCCCGCCGCCGCTCCGGAGATGATGTGGCTGCCTGGGTGGTACTGTCTGTGGGGGTTGAGGCGCTCCTGCATCAGTTCGTAGGTCATGAAGTGGACCGCCTGGAAGGGGATGTTCATGGTCAGCTGGGTGGTGTAGCTGCGGTAGAAGGCGGCCAGGCCCTCAGTCCGACGGATCGTCCGCACGCAGTCCAGGAAGCCCCGGTAGGGAGAGTTGTACATCTGCATCCTCTGCTTCACCACTGGGTCGCGGCACAGACAGAGACAGACAGACACAACACACACAGAGCGGAGTCAGAATGTTCTGGGCCAAACACGGCTGCTTGTATTCAACAGTGAGAGCCAGTGAGAACCCCCCCACCCCTCCCGCCTGCCTTACCTTCCGCGGGGTTCATGATGGCGTCGTGCAGGACCGTTGCCACGCTACCAGCCAGCCCTGGAGCAGACAGAGACCAGAATCAGCATTAGAACATACACACACCTAAAACCACCCTAACCTCAAGACACAAGGCTTGCACTGACAAGAGAGGGAAAAGTGTTCCAGGGAGAGCCCCGAGGGGGGGCGTGACCGTACCGTTGGCTATGTGGCTGTTGCCCCCGTTCTGGATGACGTCGCTCAGCTTGCGTTTCACCCTCTCGTAGCAGGCGAAGTAGAGGGCGTGGGCGGGGCCGGCACCCATCATGGTGATGTTGAGGCCCCTGAAGGGCCGGAGGACGCCCTCCGTCCGGACGATCCTCCTCAGGGCCTCGTACACACTGCTGTACTGGGCCTTGGGGTCCGGCTGGAGGCTCTGCATCCTGGTCTGGAGGAACGGGAAACAATCACGTAGGAGAGATGGTCAGGGGCAGGGCAGTGTCTGAGGTACCCAAGGTTCGGACCTTGGTAACGTGATTATTTCTTTAAATGTTGCCTTGCTCCTAAGTATTAAAACGTTGCAGAGCTATGATTCAGGTCTGGGGTTGGATGTCGATAAAACACTGTGGTAACCTGCCTGGCCAGGACTGCACGAGCAAGCCGGCTGCAGATGCAGAAAGAGAAGTCGGACCCTGATTGGCCAGGATGGGCCGATAATGACCTATGGCTGTCGAAGCACGGCCTTCCACAGTTCTGCTGTGGGTATCTACCAGTGAGACAACACTCATCCAGGCCTCTCTCAGTGATGCGTGTCTCTCCCAAACACAGGGCGGGGCATGACACATCTTTGTTTTACTCCTTTATGCCAAGATATCTGGACAGCACAAAGAATGTTTGTATTTTGCCCCAAAGCGTAGAGTAGCTAAGAAGGCCGACCACGTCTATCTTCCTCAACATATTTCTTGTGTTTCCTTCCTTCTATTCAACAACGCCATCTCAATTTCATTAACCTCTGACACGTTTGTTTGTCCTAAAAAATACGTTTGGCGTCATGTGATTATATGACCGGCATCCGTGTGCTGTTACAAAACACAAACCTGATTTTCTAATTAACAGACTAGTAATTTTCACCTTTCACCATTAAATCGCCCTATCCAAGCACGCCCTACTTAAGAGATTTGGTCCACAGATAAACCCCCTGCACTTGACAACTTAGCATGGGATAATCTCTGCGTAACGAGCGCTACGGAGAAGAGCGAAGTGTTTATCACCTGAGTATTCCTGATCCAGATCGTCAGGTGTGCAGACAGAGTTACAGAAACAGTGGGGGGGAGGGTCCAGTTTGTAGAAACCCCAGGAGGGGAGGGGGAGGGGGGGGATGACTCATTACCTAATGCTATGCTCGGCTCGTCTCTATCTTTCTGAACGCATTGGACAATTGTGTTTGTATCACGTATGGAAAGTCTCCCGTGACGTTACACTGCCTCTGGTTTTCAAGATGGCTACTCGGCAGTGTCAAAGAAACAGGAAATGTAAACCTCATACGACTGGTTTCAATAAAGTTTCATTATTCGGTTCTGTGTATCTGGGAACTGTCACGCTGTCACAATAGAAGTATTGGCATATTGCATAGTTGAATCACACAAATGAATTCACTGCAAACTAACACGAAATGCAATCCCTGAATGAAAAACATTTTCGTGACAATCTGTACCAGATGATCAAATTAAAAGAAGCATGGTTGTGTAATATGCTCACGCCAAAGCGGACAAACTCTCTCCAAGATCTTAAAAATCCAGACCACACATTGGTGCAAAACCGAGTGTTAACAACTCTGTCTGGGTTGTGAAACACCAACAATGTGGTTAGTATCTTGGTTGGAAATCCCCCTTTTTGTTGTAACTCCACTCCAGTTCACCCTGCCAGTTTGGCCTGGAGATGAATATAGCTGGTCTGGGGTGAGAAAAGGGACGTGTGTGTTTGACAGGTGAAGGTTTTACATTTACATTTAGTAATTTAGCAGACGCTCTTATCCAGAGAGACTTACAGTAAGTACAGGGACATTCTCCCTGAGGCAAGTAGGGTGAAGTGTCTTGCCCAAGGACACAACGTCATGTGTGGAAATGACGTCGGGAATCGAACTGGCAACCTTCTGATAACTAGCCCGATTCCCTCACCGCTCAGCCACTTGACTCCCTTTTCCTGGGTGCGTGATATGACAGCAGTACTGGGAGAGGCTGCATGACGGTTTGTTTATCAGGTGGAGCAGCGACACTACTTCTACACACCCGAGTACACCCTACTTCTGCATACCTCCGATTCCAAAAAAGCCACAAATGGGAGTCGTATGTTCCATGAAGATTACGTCCCCCTTTATCCAAATGTTCTTTACACCTCTCGCCTACTCCCTGCATCACCGCACCCCCGCAATTAAACAAGCCTCGGCGTTGCAGTCAGAGAATGACTTATTGTTTATCAAATAATAAACAAGTCAATAAAATGATTCAAAAATGAAGCCTTCTGTTCAATAGCTATACAAATCAAATCGAATCAAAATGTATTTGTTTAGCCCTTTTTACACGCAAGCATGTCACAGAGTGTTTCACATACGCCCATAGAGCTGCCCCTCAACCAACCTAAACCCTCAATAGATAGACAGATACTTTATTTATCCCGTAAGGGATACAACAATTCAATGAAAAGCTTCTTGCTAAACTGTGGTAACATGTTTCTCGTCAGCAAGAAAAAAGCATCTGGCCTCATCAAGAATGTTTCTTTAATTATTTTAGACTTCTCCAAAGTTGGTATTAAGTCTCCAAGTAATCTATTAACACGATCTATGCATTATTTGACTGTATGTAAAGATAAATGACCAGTTGAACGATTGTTATCATGATGGACAGTTATCAGTCCAACGGCGGGCAGATCCTGGCAGCTAAAGTGGAGGAAGTGGCCACAATAGCTTGTGTAAGCCTATTCAATAGAAACAATGACTTATTTGAGAGTATGTCAAAACCATCTCGTTGTCATAGATAATAAGAGTTTGGACATTGTGTATGTATGTTGTGCAACTGTATGACTACACTGGTGTCAGGACCTCGAACTATCGGAATAAGACGGAAAAAATAAGTAAGCACGAGAGGGTATGGCAGGGGGCAAAGTTTACAAAGACACTACATAAAGTATACTGCACAGGGGGAGGGGTATACAGTGACACACAGAACCTCCAATGGATTTCATGGACTTATTTGATTCCAATGACAAACGCGTATATAATGACTAAATGTAAATGACTGAATGTAAATGTTTATGCTTGCAGATTTAATATCATATTGGCAGCTTTTGAAAACTAACATTCCTCTGTCCAGAATGTGACCTTCACTTGCTGGACTGAGACAGAGAGTGATCTGAGTAGAAGTCAGAGCAGAATCGTATACTCTTCAAGAACTAACTGACCAAACGACAGCAAATCTCAATATTCTGACCATCTAAGCAAGTAGCCAAGTAATTAGCTAACGTTAGCTAACTTGATGCAAGATTCATGTCGGTAGCTTGATTAGTTGCTAGTTGGCGAAAGGACTCCGCCATCAGTAGGGTGGCTTTGGAACAAGTTGGAATTCTCAAGCATTCGTCAAACACAGAATGTCAATTTCAAGCTGCCAATGTCCGTAACGTTGGGGCTACTCTTATCATGATCGTGTACATGGCAGTGCAGTTAGCTTGCTAGCCAACAAGGGCGGCTCTTCCCTGACCCTGGCTATACAAGTTTGCTAGCAGCACTTACTAGCTAGCTAGCTAGCATAAAGCTTTCGTTTCTGCTGCCTGTGGAATGGGACAACATCTTAAATCGGAAAGAGGTGAGCAAGCTGTAAAAACATTGCTGTGCATTTTGGGGAATCAGGCTAACGATGCACCAGCTGGCTAGAGTAGTGCAGCAAGCTTACCTTGACAGAGTCCACAGGGTACATCACCGTGTGCTCCAGTATTCCTGCCACGGCTCCTGCTGTCATGTGGGTCGTTATTGAGACATGAGGTGGCAAACTCTCGTAGTCACCGTCGCCTTCCGACGACTCGGTATCTTTACTTTTAACCTCCGACATCTCCAAGGTTGCCACCACCGGGTCCGCACTCAACTCCATGCGGGGGGAGACTGGTCTAAAATAGATTTTCACACGTAAGCTACCGGGGACCTCGGCGGCATGGACAACCACAACATCACTATCACTGAGTTCCAGCGCCTTGATGACGTAGGCAACATGAACGATGTCTGCTTTCGAGTGAAGCCAATGACAACCAAGAAAACTGAGAATAAGGCGGACTCCCTGTCGTGGTTGGCCAATGAAAAATGACCTCCGGTATACAGTGTTGTAAAGTGACAGTTTAGTTGACAGTTCCTTCAGTAACTTATTTAACTTAAGGGTCCTCTATTAACGTAGTCTTCTTATATAGCTTTTCGATTAAATAGTAGTGATACAAGGTGAAATGCCACTGTCAGTCAATTGTGAACAAACTGGTAGATACCAGAAAAAAAGTTCATAGTATATTAACTTTTAATTGGATCCATCGGCCCAGCTGTCATTGGGAGTACGAATGAAAGATTAGTAGGGTGGGGTAGGCTTGTCTAACAACATCTGTTCAAAAGGATAGATTATGCCAAAAGAAACAATCAGGCAATATTCCCCACCCTTCTTGGAAATAGTTTAACTCTTTTGGTCGCTCATATTAGTAATAATAATATACATCTGCTTAATTTACTATCATTACATAATGTAGATCTAGAGTAGGCCTAGTTAAATTACTACAGTAATCATGAAATCTAACGCGGGGTTTATGTATGTGTAATTATGTTTGTAATTTAGGACTACACCGTAATTCTAAACTTTGCAAGTGTCGCTGACACTTTGAGAATGATGTAAAAGAAGTCTGACAGTGAAGGAAATTCTGTCTGCCTATTACCTTAGATGGTTGTGAAAATATCGTTTTCTTCATAAGCAGCAACCTATAGCAACCGGTTATATGCAACACAACTTTGTGTTGCATAAGATCTCAAGTAAGAGAACTGAATTTCTTGGTTTCCTATGCCCAGATAGACTGATCAATCCTGCTTTGTTCTCCTGAATTACACATACTCTCCCCCATATTTAGTCATGTGAACAGTAGTCTTATGAACTAGCCCAAGGTGGATACAATCCTTTAGTTTCACATATTGTGCTAATTTGGGTTATTTAAACCCCTTCACAAAATGTTAACAAGTCAGCAATTGCATTGGATCAATACTTCACAAATTGCATAAATACTGTACTGACATGCGGTTTTATTTACAAAAAGGTTTGATTATAAAACAATAATTACACAAAAAGTATCTTGCACTTTAGTTTTTTAGAGGTTTATTCCAGTGGGCCAAAAGAAACAAATCATGCTGCAGAATGTTTTTCTGCTAAGCCATTGTTTCATTTCCTACTTTAAATCTCTCAATAATGTATGATCTACTATCAGTTTGTGTCTCCCCCTACTCTTGTTGCAGACCAGAAGTTTGAATTTCACCTGAAGATTAAATTGTTCTTCATAGATGCCAATCTAATGCCAGTTATTTAGCCATCACAATCAATAAACATGTTTTTTTCTGTGGAAAGAACTAGAAACAATTTAACTTATTCATAGTTACTTATTACTTTTCCAATGGATTTGGCTTCACCCCTGGTAGAAACACCAGTAACATAAACATCCCACTGTATCACTCTCAGTGGGCGCGAGGCTTGACCTATGTATCGGGAGAGTGACTCAGCACATTGTTTACAAAACACGTGTCCAGAAATGCACTGATTGTATTATATATAGTCACATAGTAAATGTCAAATGTTTACTGTTTGACTATATACAATATGATCAGGGCATGTCAAATGACGTAAACAGGGAACACCTATAAATAACCACAGAGTCTAAATGGTTGCTTCTTAACAGCCGCTACTTGTGCAGGAGATACATAATTTATTGTGAGAGTTGGTCAGTTTCAGAGTGCCCTCTTTGAGCTGGTTGCTAAGACACAGTACATTTACAATATGTTTATATATATATTTTTTTTTATATATTATTTTCTCAGTACCAGTTCAGTCTATTTCTCAACACATCTTCACAGATTACCTCCACTGTTAGTTCATCCTTCTTCTGTGAGTAGCAGACCTGAAACGTAACCCAACAGAGAGAGTGGACAGAAAACAAACTCCTTCAGTGTGTGTCCAACCTGGCCACCCAGACACTCAGAGACAGGTTGGCTCCAACAACTCAGCCTCCTACATGACATGTGGTTGGCTGACCTGGTCATTAGAGGCTGTCTGCAGCTTAGCGAGTTCGACTGACATTTGGGGTTACGGCTCTGTTGTTCCCGTCCTGCTGGGGAGCTGTGACCTCTGGTGCTGCATGCTTGTGTGCTTCTACAGTCCTTATGTTATCATGACAAGCCCTCCAAACACTCTACTACACTAAGGGACGTTATACACATCAGTTAAAGTGCAAGATCATGATCACAGCCAATCTATTGTTCTCGATTGGCTGTTTCTACAAGAGGCATACTCCCACGCAAAAAGTAGTCCCACCTCTGAAGAGAAGTTCTTCAAGCTGAAGGGTGAATCTGGGAAAGCACATAGTTATTACAGTGAATAACTCAACCAAGGGCAAAAACACATTTTTGGATCCTTTTATTTTTCCAACAGCAATGGGATGATTTGACAAAGGGTCTGTGCAAACAGTAATTCACCTACTTGAATATAAATATAGTGACTGTGCTTTCAGTAACTTCCCCATAGATCAGCAGTGACTTCCCAGCTTCTGAAAATGAAGCGCAGTGCTTTTGGGAATACATCTGAAGGAGTTCCTATAACTGAATCACGACACCACTGACCCGAGCCTGCAAACCGGGCTCACGAGAACCAGGACCCCACTGACCCGAGCCTGCAGACCGGGCTTCACCCCACAGCCTGGGCTCAGGAGAACCAGGACCCCACTAACCCGAGCCTGCAAACCGGGCTCACGAGAACCAGGACCCCACTGACCCGAGCCTGCAGACCGGGCTTCACCCCACAGCCTGGGCTCAGGAGAACCAGCTGCTGTGGTCTGGAGCCCCACGACCGCTCCACAGTGATAAGACATGAATAAATATTGCACTGCTGTAGCTCGCACGGACTCCAGCTACACCTGTTCAGCAACCAATCAAGAAACAGAAGCATGGATAGACATAGATCTGGGAGAGACGACCTATACGCTGAACTCGGACCCCATCGCTTAACCCGTGGAAATCACCTGTAAATCATTTAACTGGACTGGTACAGATGGTATCTCCACTTCCCAGTTTCTTCAGTCCATTCCTCTTAAACTCATTAACTAAAGAAATATGTTTTCCGTAATTTCCCAGGAGCGGGGTCCGTTTTTCCATAAGAGTTCATAAACAATAGTAGATAGAATCACAAAATATATAAAAATACATTGTGCCAAGCAAACCAAGTATGAGATAATTCGGGTCTAAAACTTGACTTATTCCAATACAGAAACATTCACCAATCATACATCCAAAAAGGCATACATAAAATAACATGAAAATGTGTCATGAAGTCTACAGTATTTATAGTATTATTTATGTCACCTGGCCGGATGTCCAGTAACAGTCTATGACATTACCTTATTATAAGTGGAAATGGGGAGGCAGCTGCCATTTTAACTATGTATAATCCAGACACAAGGGAACACTAAAACATTAGGCAAGAACAGAGTCTCCCTGTACCTCATTCACATTTCTCGTCATAGAAAAAGGCAGAATTCGTTCATATCAACAAAAATAAATAAACGGAGAAGAAAAAATTAACCGAAGACAATCCAAGGCTACAAATTCAACATGCAACATGTTTTACATTAGCGTTGCATGAATCTCAACATTGCTTCTCATAGTTCCCTAGGCTCCCAACCTAGAAGGTAGCCATTTTCAGGATACACACACAAAGACACAAAGGCCTTATGATAAAAGGTGTACACAGATGGACTGAGGTGGGTGGGGCAAGGAGAACAGTTTGTTTGAGTGACAAGTGAAGGAGCCTATAGGGTGATGGGGATCGAGGGAGAGACCAGTCCCTCCTCCAGCCATTGGACAGGGGAAGAGCTGCAGCGCTGGGCCGTGCGCCGGTGGATGCGACGTAGGCGGAACAAGTAGAGCAGGATGGACAGCAGGACAACCAGGAAGCAGGCCAGGAACAGGAAGTGGTTGTTGACGAAGGAGAAGCTGTGTCGCCAGTGAGAGTGCACTGCTTTAAGACTCTCCTGCTGAATGTCCCTGGGTGACGACAACAACACAGCTGTGAGTGATGGAGCCTCACATGATTTAATCATGACCCGTCAGAGGGTGTTGTAAAAAATCTTAGGCACAAGTAAAAAATAACAAGCACAGAAAATTAAAAAATTTAGAAGAATATTGAAATATTGACTAAACAAATGATAGAAATATAGCTCTTTTCCACTGACAAAACCAAACACACATCTAAAATCACAGTAATGTGAAAAATGTCTGACAGTGTATAGTCTATACATTCTGTATATGTATACATTTAGACATTTAGCAGACCCTCTTATCCAGAGCAACTTCAAGTAAGTACAGGGAAGTGCCTTGCCAGGGTGAAGTGCCTTGCCCAAGGACACAACGTAAATATTCACGGCCGGGAATCGAACCGGCAACCTTCTGATTACTATCCCGATTCCCTCACCGCTCAGCCACCTCTACATCTTACCTTAGAGGGAGAAAGCGAGTCCGGTAAAGAATGGCTCCTAAAGTCCACTGCACCTCTTTGTCGTAGACCAGGAGAGCCGTTTTGAGGTTTTTATAATCCACAGGGAAGGAGAACCCAGAGTGAAACACCTCGTACATCCAGGCCGATTTAAAACACTGGTACCTGCACACAAGCAGAACATGGACTCAATCAAACCATCAGTCTTCCGTATTTACTCAAAAGCTAGTGGTGTGTTTATCCCTTGTGTTATCTCCGGGTCATTCTGACCCACCCAACTTTACGGCATACAAGCACAAGGGTTATGCCAAAGTCAACATTGCACTTGTAAACTGCCACACATACAGAACACAACAAATGTTATATTTAAGACAATATTAATGTAAAAACATATTGGGTGCTTCTTGTACTGTATATTACATTTAATGTATATTAAATTGTATGGTGTAGGCAACTTATACTTTCTGGGAGACTAGATACATTCTAGCGTGTTCTACTGGTTAGACATACTTGAGCCTGTGCACGTCAGCATGAGAAGCATACAAGCCGGCGTCAAATCTCTCCTTCAGAGTCCTCCACTGGGTGGCGCAGTAACTCTGCAACGCAAGCACACACAAAGAAGAACTCCTAAGGTGATCTCTTAACAGCAAACGTCGTGCCAACTCGTTGGTCAGATGCGTTTTCCCACAGAGGTGGTGGTGGTGGTGGTGCGGCGTGTCTGACCTTGGCCGCGCTGCTGTACTTGGAGGAGTTGTAGTCCCCGCCCATGCGCAGCACGTCCTCGGTGCAGTAGTAGAACTCGGAGAAGCCGTAGAACTGGCTGTTGGAGTAGTTGATGGGCGGCTGGTAGACACCGCTGAGGGACGAGTGGGTCTGGTTGGTGTGGTTGAGGAAGGGCTGGAGAAGCCGCCTGCACTGGTCGAAGTCCCCGGTGCCCCTCAGGTGGAGCCTGCGGTCGCCCGGGCCCACCTCGTCCTGCAGGTCTGTGGGCAGACACGGGTCCAGGAGAGGGGACTCCGCCGTGTCACCCACGCGCTGGTCCAGGAGCCTGGAACCAAACAACCAAACACATCAGTATCATGGACACATCGGGACGGATGGACGATTACTTTCTTCCTCCCCTAGGGGTGGAACTGCTCTGTCACAGCAGTGCATCAAAACAGTCCCGCTTGTATAATACATTCTTCACCTCTCTCAAGAGAGAGAGAGAAAGAGAGATAGAGCGTTTGGATTTATTTCTAACGCTGATTGGAAAGGACCATGCCCTACACCTGGACTGTGAGGTGGGTTCTTACTTATTCCGAGTGATCGTGTTCCTAAACAGGTTCTCTTCGTATCGTTGTCGAGCGGCGTTGCCCCCGAAGCCCAGGAACGTGGACACGTACACGCGGTACACGTGCTCCGTGCGATGAGCGTCACAGCCCAGGTTGAATTCCGCCAGCAAGTTCTTGGCCACTTCCTCCTACGAGGCACAGGAAGTCAGCAACAAAATGGCAAGCTTCCCAGAACACCTATCCACTTACATCTGGCACGGTGTCACCGACACACTCACGTCTAATTAGTAACATGCATGTTGTGTTGAATGTTGAAGAAGAAGAAGCGTCTGAACACAAGCGACCACGAGGTAACATTGTAAGCTTATTCGATTCATTTTGGACTAGACCGAGATTGCTGCGTCTGATTTAAAAAAAAATTTAAAGGATGGGAATATACAAATTGACGGAAAAGTATGAATGGATATTGAAACGGGTAAATAAAAAAGGTCGAGCAGGGATAGAAGGGGCTATGGTATGAGTCGTAAGGTCATGGGTATTTACTAATGATCTTAACGTTCAAGTCCAAACTCCTGCTATTGGGCCATGCAACAGGCTTATCTTGACCGAAGGCTTCCAACAGTCCAAAAGTGCACTTCCTCTCCAGGAGGAATAACATGGCGTATACAGGGTTAACCAGGAAATGATAAAGAGGTGGAAGGGGGGTGGGGGGGAGGAGGGAGGAGGCACAAGAAACGGGGTGAGTGACAAAACCAAAGACAATACAAAAAAAGGGAAATTGTGGATAATAACCTGTTGTGGAGAAGCAAAGCTTACAGTTTTGGGCACTTCGTATGCGATCTGCGTGGAGACGCCACCCATGTCCAGCACCCCTGCCGTCCTCTTCCTCACTATCGCCCCCTGCTGGTCAGTCCCAGGGATCTGCACCTCCACCGTGGCTTCCCTGTCTGCGAGGGACCAGGAAGTAGAGGAGAGAGAAGCAGGTTCAACGTGATTTCCCCCCCGAAAAAGGATAGAGAGATATTATAACCAACTCACAGAATTAAATCGAGTGAGTGAGTTACGAGGCGTCACTTGAACTACTTACCGTTACCAACGTGATTGAACCGTCCGAGGACGAAGTTGATGCCGATCCAGGCGTACACGCCTACCAAACACAAAGAGCGGAGTCATGACAACGGCTTTCCCAGCATGCATTTCAAGGCTGCTCTGACACACATCGACTCAAGAGAGCGCGAAATGCCGCTAATCTCACCTTCCTGCTTCCCAGAGATGACCTCCACGTGGGAATCAGAGAACAGGAAGTTGAAATGAACAGGGATGTCAGTCCTCAGGTCCTCCAGGAGAGCCTCCTGCTGACTGAGAAGCACAGAACACGATATCAACGTTACACCGTCAATATTTACACATCCCCTCTGGCTACGTTGATAACGATTGGCTGTCATGTAAATGTAATTTCCTTATCCGTTTTGGAACCCTGAAGCCATCTCTACCTATCAGGTAACACCCTCATGCCAGCTGTGCAGAGGATGTAGAGAGGAGTCTCCTGGTGCTTGTTCTTGGGGATGTGCAAAGCTGCGAAGTTCAACAAGGGGTAGATGTAATCGCTGGCCTTCTCTGGTGACGAGGCCAGCTCAGAGATCCCTGGAAACAGAAAGCCCCAAAGAGACATGGAATCCGAGCTCAATCTCAGGAATGTCAAACCAGTTGTGAACACGATCGTCTCGTGTGACACAGTGGGAACGATGCCCATTTCTGTCGTAAACCCTTTTCACGCACATGTCATTCATTCAGGAAGACACTTTGATCCCAAGTGACACACTTTGATCTGCGGTCCAAGGCTCTACCGGTGAGCTGGAGTCGTCTCCGTTATGACTAACCTGGCTTGATCTTCATGACCACCGGCTTGCGGTGCTGGTCTCTCATCTGACGGATGTCCAGCAGGTCGTGTGGGTTCCCGTTGTGCCGGGGCCAGCAGTAAACAAACACCCTGGATCCACTGCTGCCACAGTCCACCACCAGACCATAGTTCAGGTTGGGATTACTGGTGTCTGTTGCCTCCACGTCAGTAACCCTCGCCAAATGCCTTGCGAGTAAACAAAAAAAATTAACTGGGTTCGAAAAAAGGTCTTCGTCAAGACAGACAGATACTTTCTTCACCCCCAGCGTGATGCAAAACAACACCTACTGATCCAGAGAGATGAAGCTGTAGGCAGATACCTGTGGAAGTGGCTGTCCTTTCTTATCCAGCTGTCCTGGCCCTTTCCTGTTACCAGGACGACGTAGAGCAGGCCCAGTAAGCCCACCAGGAGGCAGATGAAGATCAGCTGACGGAACGACGGCAGCAGGAAACGAGGGAGAACCTGTGGGGACAGGCTGAAGTGCCACGACGCAGGGAAAAGGCACGAGAAACTGATCCTGCCAGGAGAGAGAATTAGAATGAATACTCCATGATTACCTCTTAATGTTAATGGTGCTTAGGTCATTTAAAACCCTCATTAAAGATTGTCTGTATATGAATAATAGTATATTAGATGTTCTATCAACTATGCAACTAGTTCAGGAATATACAGTCATGTTCCTGGACAGAGTCCGGTTGCTTTTCACTGCGACCACTGTTTTAACTACATAACCTGATTCCGATTATCAGCCATCTGAAATTAGAATCAAGTGTGCTACATTTGGGTTGGAGTAAAAACCTACAGAACTGTAGCTGTTCAGTAACTGGGTTGCCAAGCGTCAAGCTAGATGGTCCTACCATATGCTTCTAGCCAACCACAACATTAAACACCAACAGGCAATAGGACAACCCAAATCTTGGAAGGATCCAATGTCAAGCATACCTTCCCATGGCGTGGATTGTTTTCAATCTTCGATCATACGGTTGTTAGATGGATGACAATCAGGATAGGGGAGACTGGGGGTCTTGGCTTCGAGACACCATTGCCTAAGTTTCTTCCTCTGTTCATAATATGTGCATACATAAAAGGTTAACGTAATTTTAAATTAAATGCTAGCTCACTAACGTTGATAATAAGACGTTAACTGGCTAGGTTGACATTGGCTGTGTTGTTCAAGCTTCTGTTGTATGGTTTTCTGATGGTTTCTTAGAACACGGTGTACTAACAAGTTGACAAGCTAACTAGCTAACGTAGTCCCAGCCAAGCGTACAGAAGCCAGCCAGCTATGTCGATCTAAGTGCTAACCTCGCTATCTAGTAACCCAAACTGCCACGTACTTGTTACGGTGCTGTACAGCCAAGTTGGGAAATATAGCCAGCTGCGCCTAGCTAGTAAGCGTAGCGCTACTAGACTAGCTAGCCAGCTACCTTATCAGCTGACGGTGTCGACCATTTAGCAAGCTAGAGTAGCTAACTGCTACAATAAATCACTTACCATTGCATCGGATTTTAAAAGCCTTTCTTCACATCAATAGATCATTTGGTAGCTAACCATTAATGGCAAAAAAGACTGGTAACGGCTAGCTTGGCTAGCTTAACTAGTTTAACAGCTAGCTAAGCAACCCCTACGGCTACCGCTGCCACGAGCTAACCACATAGGTTATCGCGCAAGCGTCAATCTTCTACGTGAAGACCTTTAGGTACGTTTTATTTGAACGTTTGTGCTCTCCTATTTATTCTTGTCGGCCAAGATAGTCCAAAGCGTAATTTTCGCGTCAACAAACACCACAATAACACAGATAATCATTTAATGTATCCCCCAGTCTTGCAGCTGAAGTTTTTATTAAATCATGTAATATATAACTGATGATTGCAATAAAACATTTGGCATCATGATATGTTCTTTATTAAAGTGGTACAATTAAAATGTCAAAAGGCCACTTAAAATATATATTTTAAAAGGTAGTCTCTGATGGCGTTCACAGGCATCAATAAACATGTTCAAAGAACACAGTTACTATTGGTGGCCTTTAGCAGCCACTCATGGAGGGTCTGAAATTACCATTGCAGAAACATCCTTCTGTTAGTGCTAGTGTTTTTACTGTGCAGGTTCAAGCCTCTTCGTTGTCGAGATCATACCTGTTAATAAAAACAGAAAAAATAAGTCTCCAAATCCTTGCTGTACTAAATAAATGTGAACTTTCCAAAAAAAACTAGAAGCTAACCTGATTCTGTCAAGGTGAGACGGCTTAGCTCTTTGTCCAATTCCTCGTCTGTGATATTGAAGTGGTTTTGAGGCACCGAAGGCAGAGAACTTAGCAGGTTGTCCCCAAGAACACAGGGCTTCGTAGCAGGCGAGAGGGGGTGAGTTGGGACGTCAGGTAAAGTGGAAGGCCCAACCAGCTCCGAGTCTCTCAATATAGACTCCAGCTCTTCTTCCAACTCTTCCGTGTCTACGTCTGCTGAACAAGGAGGAACGTTCGCTTGAATATCTACATGAAAATGTGGATTTTGTTTGTAAAGGTTGAAAAAATATTTGAAAAAAAATATGGATGTGAAGCGCGGTATAGAGATGAATAGAATGTCGACTCACTCTGGTTGAGCCCTCCACCAGACAGAGCTTGGCTCACTTCATCCTGGTTGTCACACAACTGAAACACGAACAGATAAGACTTTTAATTATACAACGTGGACATCGAACAGCTCACTAGAAAGCACCGGCAGCCGGTCTCAAAAGAGAACAAGACCTCTTGGATTTGATCGACTAGACTCTCGGCTCTCTCCACGGTCACGTCCTTCAGAGAGACCTGGAGGGCTGCCACTCCCGCCTGGTAAGCTTGTACAACCTACAGACGCGTGAAGAACAAGAAGCCCGTTAAAACAGACGTGCATACTGCATGGATGACAGCTAACTAACCGGAGTCAACAACCAATGATTTGACGCCCCTGTGCGCTGTGTGCCTTACCAGCTTGTCAGTCTGTGAGTGTGCTATTCTGTCCAGGATGCCCTTGATCGTCTCTATCTGAGCATGCAGACGGTCTGCTTTCATCTCCACACGCTTTCTGCTCCTCAAACACCTCAGAGCCTGTGGGAAGGAAAGAGCCAAAGTTCACTCACAAGGCTCAGGCACACTCAGAGAGCTCGATCGTCAGACGGGTGGAAACCTACCTGGGGTTTCTTGCCCTGACGCAAACACACCTTGGCTTCTTCTCTACACCTGCACACAGACGGCACGACGTGTCACTCGCCCGCCCCAAAAGTCATACGGCCCACCATCCAAATCACAAGTAAGGTACAAGTTCATACTTCTCGGACTCTTGACCCAGCGCCTCCACCTTCCCTTCAAGAAGCTTCTCGCTGCGCTGCAACTGGTAGATGCCCATGTCCACATCGCTAACAGGAGAGATACGGTTCTGTCCTGGTTGAGAAAACTTGACAATCTGCAAAGATACACAACGCAAAAAAATAAACATGGATTGAGTGAAAAGACCGGGTCTCCATTTTTGTGGAAAGGCACAAGCCTTAAAGGAGATATGCTTGCTCGATTAGCAATGAATGTATCCTATGTCACAGCTAGTCCTTGACTCCATGGTCTAGTTCACAGAAGAAGCCTCACCTTCTCTCCATCCTTTAACGCCACAACCACTTGCTTCTCTCTCTGCAGCTCTAGCAGAGCCACGCACAGGGTACTTTCATCAACACAAACGTGGGAGGCTAAAGTACATAGTTCCTGAAAGGACAGGAGAGTGCAACTGGCCAATGGCGAGCTCCGGTACACAGCCAGCAGTTCGGCTGCCTTCTCCTGCAGGAAACAGAAACAGAAACTAATGAAATACATTCACATGTTATTTAGTTTCTATAATAAATGTGACCTATTCCACACACCTTCACCAGTTCAATAACAACAAAAGACTCTTCCAAAGCAATGTGATTCCTGCCCAGTAGAGTGGAGAAGGTCCATTTTAAAGGCTTCACCAGCAACAGGCCTACACCCCAGGACAGCCAACCAGAGTCAACATTTGCTGCAAACTCCGATTCTCTCTGTATCCTGCTACATCTGCCAGTGGACAGACAGACAGTTAATTTAAGTCATCTTGACACGGGAGCCAATCATGATGTTTTCACAACTTGGCAAGGAGTGCAAATGCATGACAATATTTTAAAAGGTTATACCTGGCCATGCTTTGAATGACAGTGCCAAGACCTAAAGGGAGATTTCCTTTTCTTCGGAAGGTGTCGTTCAAATCTTGCAGATTAACACACACTGTACCACGCCGCCTGCAGTTCTGTACAATGAGAGATGTCCAAAAGTCCATTTTACTGTCCCAATCCGTTGTGTTTACTTCTCGGTTTTCTTTAAAGTCAGAAAATAGGAAATTCATCCGTTCATCATCCTCCCAGTCCGGTGGTAAAGTTGACTCTGAAGACATTTCTCCCATAATCGGTTTGAACCGTTTAGTAAAGGCCTAGTGAGAGAAACAAAATATAATTACTGTGTGCTTTGCAATCTAGGAGCGATTACTTCTGCATTATTGCTTTTAGGTTCCTAAATCACAAATTGTCAACAGCATAGATCTTCAAACAAGTAGGCCCAATAGTTACAACAGGACATCAGAAACAGAGAGCCTGTCCGGTTAGTTTCGGATTCGGTTTCAGTAGGCTACTATACTCTCTGGGCTCGGGTCTTGTTCAGAATATGCGGCCCGACCCGCACTCTTAAGACATTCCTCTCGCTATATCCACATTTACACGACTAGGAACTTACCCTACTTAATTATCACTACGCTGCTTAATGAATACAAGCTATACAACTACTGTCAAACGGCAATTGAAACGATGGAAAGCTCACCTCTCGGTCAGCGTGCTGTGCTTCTGTATTGTTGTTGTCAGTGAGTTAGCTCCTAACCTCAGACATGCGCTGTGTCTTCGCCAAAAAAAAGCGTGTTCACGACCATCACTAAATTCTAGACAAATTCTGCGCAACATTGTGGCAAGTACTAAATATGACACAGAAAATGTTGATAGAATATCTATGTTCTGGTTTATTTTTGTTTTAATGGTTAACCCTTGCATCTTTCAGCATTCTATGAACGTGTATGAGTGTGTTGTATATGTTCAAATATAGACACATGCTCAGATTCACTTGTGTAGACTAGACAATCTCTGTTGGTTTGTCTTCATAAATTCTCTTAATCTTAATCTAATTAATAATTCGATTAAATAATAATATAACATTTTAATTTAACTGTAGGACATAACACCAAATAGACACATACTGCCATGAGATAATATTGACTGAGATTACTGCACTTTATTTGATTCACAATAGATTTCAGATTTAGAATCACTTGGAATTGACTTCCACATAAAAGATGCAGGACACACAGAACAATATCATGCACATCCAAATATGTTTACAGGAACATTACTGAACTTAATTCATTTTGTTCTCTCAGTTGTCCATTCAAATGTGTGAGAAAAAAGCTGTGTGTCGATAAAGATCAATGTCCCTGTAAATAAATAACAAAAGCTGTTTAATTTAATTGTCCTATAAAACTGCTGAAAACTGCTGCTGATTATGATCTAGTCGTAGTAATATTGCTTTTTACGAAGGTTAAAGAACACTGTGTCCTTTATACCAAATCTCACGTGAACAGTTAGTCATTTTATATGAATATGCATTCGTACCATAGAAAACATATAGGGTGAACATGCTTTTTACACCCCTCGCTGTTCTCATGTATTGTCTCCAAGATCAGTGCATAAACATCAGCATTGTCACATGTCATTTGCCAAGTAGCTGGTAGATAGAATAAGCAGTGAAATTGCATAGTGATATGACACTTATTTACAAATGGCATAATTATACGTATATCTAGATGGTGAACTATTTAAGACATCACAACAAAAGCATCGTTCGATTCAATTCCTCTTTGTAGTAATCAGAGTATGGCAAACATTTGAATTTGACGATGCAATGTCCATTAGTCTTTACTTTCGGTTAAATTCATGGTAGCTAACAGGCATTTAGTCACATGGCATAGACAAGTTCTTTTTTCCCCCTCATAAGAACAGCATGTGTTAATAAACCCTCTCAACAACAAATGCACAATATCCCCCCTTGTCCTGTCTTCTACTTGGCACTCAGATCTACCAGAAGGTGCTGGTAGGCCAAGGTGTTGCCTTTGAAGCTGGCGGCCAATAGAATGTCTTTGTTGTCCACTGACACCAGACTGAAGGCCCGGGGCGCCCTCATGTTAAGCTCCTGGAAGGGCAGGAAACGCTGGGTGAGGTCGTCCCACAGGTACACCCTGGAGAAGGAGAAATCACTGCCCAGGAGGAGGTACTGACGGACGCCCACCGTGAACGGATACACGGCCATGGAGCCGCGCGACGGAAGGGTCTGGATCTCCACGAAGCGTTGGCCGTCCCATCGGACGATCTTGGAGTCGCCGATGAAGCGGGTGAGGCACAGGTAGAGGACCTTGCGCACCCAGAAATGCTTGACCATCTGCACGTCGGCCAGCTCGACGATTTGTAACTGGAAGACGAACTGGCGTTGGCTGCGGTTCCACTGGTAGACCACCGGGGGTTGAGAGGCGCTGGATAGGATGAGGTGCTGCTTGCCTCCCACCTCCAGGTACTCCACGTGAGTGTCACGGTGCCAGGGATGCAGGGACTGGTGGGAGTAGAAGCCGTTGCTGTTCCAGCGGTAGATGCTGGTGGAGCCTGCCTTCGAGCTGTCTGCCACCGCAAAGTACCAATCCCCGTCCAGCTGAAAGGTCTCCACAAAGTTTGGCTTCCTCACACGCGTGGTGTCGATGTCTTGGATCTTCACAAACCGCAGCGGGTCCTCTTCCCATCTGCAGATAAAGATTTTTTGAAGAATGTTAAAAAAAAGTGGGGATTGTGTTACTTTGAAGGCTTTTAGAGGACATTTGTTTGAAGAAAACCACGTCTTACTTGTAGATGTGGGAACCTCCAAATAGCTGAGCCACAACCATGTAAAGAGTGTTGTTTATCACCACAGGCTTGCAGTACACAGCAGAGCGAGCTGAGGAACACAAACAAAGATGGCGTTATCTTTACTCAATGGGTTTCGTCATTTTTTTATCAGCGTGGTACGACAAGATTCGTCCTAATGGTCTAGCAGTTTATTTTGAGAAAATAGACATTAACATGGAAGATAGAAGATGTAATGTATTCACTTAAGAGAAGCTTTGATAAACGTACATGTGATGTTGTGGAACTTCCTGAAGACCATCTCCACATGGTCCCATACGTACAGAGTGCAGAAGCCTGAATCAGGTTGGGCGAAGGCTACAAACTGGTCTCCATTGAACTCATAGGACTCCACTGAAACAGACTGGAATGGGAAGGTCTCATAGACTGCAAAATCTGTAGGGGGGAGATGCACGTGTGTCACTCAAATGAGCTTGTGGTAAATAAACGAGAGATGCGATTGGCTGAGGGGCGAACCTGCACTGATGCAGTTGAAGTCTCGTGGGTTGAGCTCGTGGATCCTTCGACCCTGGAACTCAAAGGGGCTGGCGCAGTAAATGGTGGGCACGGAAGTATTGGTCTTCTCCATCCAGTCGACCAGCCACTTGATTTTACAGTCACAGCGAAAAGAGTTCCCCCTCAAGTCTCTGGACAATAGAAAGAAAAATCCATCGTTTGAAATTAACAACTGTTTCCCTGACTTCATGACATGACATGACTTCAAGGTATGGAAATTAAATGTAAAGTTATGCACACTTACAAGTCTGTCAGAATGTCCAGGTGGTTGAAGAGTTCTCGCGGGAGGACCTTCAGGTTGTTATTAGACAGTGATCTGTGAAGGAGAGAAATGTTTTTTGTGTTAATGGTTTTATTACTTTTCCAAACACAGTGATACTCATTTTAGTTTCAGGCACACAACAGGAATTGGAGATACGTACAAGTGGGTCAGAGATTTCAGTCCTCTAAAGGTGTGCTTTGACAAAGCTTGAATGTCATTATTCTCTATAAACCTGAGAGAGAGAGAGAAAGAGAGAGAGAGGGTTACTATGGCAAACACAACTCTAATCAAGCCATCCATTACAATAACCGTTTAAACGCAATACTCTTTCTCCACAATTTAAGCTTTTCATTTATTTCCTTCAAGTTACTGGGGGACATATATATGTCAAATGTGCTTGAAGGTACAGAAGGTAACAGGGAACACAGCCAGCATATGAATCAGCTTCGATGGAAAACGACCAGTCAGAGTCTAACTGTACTGTAAGACTGACCTTGAGGAAGAGTACAGTTAAAGGCACTCAGATGTCCTATACAGATTTATTGATCGATTCACTTAACAGGTGTCCCACCAGATAAACATAAAACATGGCAAAGACTACCTCAGCCTGTCAAGCTTTTAAGTAGGAAATATGATCCACTGGATTTACTGCTGCCTAGGCAACAAAGTATTTCTGCATATAAACAGCCCGTTTCCAAGATCTGGACATCTGCTCTCTTCTGCGAGTTTCCTCGCGTAAGTAAGCAAGGCGTTTACGAGCCTAGCCATCGTGCATGCAGCCAGTCTGCAAACGTGAGGGAGCCGTTGATGTGGAGATACGTGTTCATTAGCATTCCCCAGGGGGAGCTTCCTCTGGTAGCTGGTGATGCAGAGGCCTGAGGCTAAAGAGGAGGAGGAGGCCCGCGCTACAGCCTAGAGCCTCAAACCATTTATGGAGCCTAATGCATCGCCACCTCTTAATGCAGCAAACGCCAAAGCCATCAGCAGCCTCGCACAGCCTCGCACGTCCCAGAACCTATCAATTAACCGAATGGCCTGCTCAGCTTTATCAGGCCGTACCGAGACAGCATCGGCTTCCCCGTGACTCGAACGGAGAATCAATATTCAATATTGCTCTCCAGCAATCTTTGTCTGGTTGGAGTCCTGTGGTGTAACAGACTTCATTTCATTATAGCAGAAATACGTTTTCTAGAATGTATAGGTGTTTTTTTTTGGGGGGTGGGGGGGGTTTGGTGGGGTGTACTTACAGGTACTGCAGGTGTGACAGACCTGCGAAGGCGTTGTCAGCGATCACATTGAACGTGTTGGAGTTCAGCAGACTGATGACATGGACAGAAAGAGGAGGGGTTAGCTGTGGTTGAAACTCGACACGGCCAGGTGTAAACTTGCACATCTCAGATAAACCCTTCACCCCACACACACACACACACACACGCACGTACTCACAAATGCACACGCACACGCATGTACACGCACAGACACGCTCCCTCACACCCGCACACATACACACACACACACCAAAACCACACACACACAGTCCATTGAATGTGCAAGGACAGAAGATCCTTTGTGAACCAGAGAAGAATTGAAAGGAGTCAGTCCTTGGCGATGACACTGATACAGACACTCATCACTGCTCTGTCACCACCACTGACTTGAATAACCATTTATTTCATAGTGGTTGTGTTGATGTTATTGTCCATGCGTAACAAAAGTCAGATCAGATGATCTGGGTGCTGCTTGTCTGGACTGTAAAATATCCAGCTGCTTAATGACAACATTGTGGTTTTTATTCCATGTGTCATGCTCCTCAGATGAAGAAGTTAGGCTTGTTTTGTTTTGGTTTCGTCTGCTGCAGAGGAGGAGGAGATGGGGAGGAAGGGATAGGGAGGAAGGGATGGGCCAGGCTTTGCTACTTACAGGAACTGCAGGAGGTGGAGATGAGAAAACGCTCCCTCTGGGATCTCGGTGAACGCTGCGTTCACCATCGTCCTGATCACAACAGGAACAGATAACAATCGTCAGGACTGCACAGCTCATCCTGGAACAATTCTTCATAACAACCCAGAAGGCCCTTTAGTACAAAGTTGCGAGTAGATATGTTATTCCAAAAATGGAACGGCCTCCTCTTGCCAGCCTTTCCTAAACAAGTGGAAGAAGCAACCTGTCCAGTTGATGGACTATGTAGTTGCATTACACCAAATTAATATGCAGGGTTCTGCATGGGTCCAAGGCTTTAGTCAATGTATCGACCTAACCTGTCGTGGGACTACAAAACAAAGTCTTATCAAGAGCTCCCTGAGCTCTGAGCAAATCTGTTGTACTTTCGGTGTTTTAAAACTAGGACATTCCACATCCTTGTCTTGGCAGTTGTGAAGAATGAGGCCACCTTCACCTACTTGAGCCTTTCAGTTCAAAGACACATCTTGATTATTCAATTATGTCATATTTTTTTTATTCAGCAGATGCTCTTCTACAAAATAAACATACAGGGGCAGATTGAATCTGCAATCTCTTTATTTGCCGTTGAATGCTCTTCCACTTAACGATGCTAAATCACACATTGTGTTCCCTTGTTTTTCTAACTGCACTCAAGGAAATTGTTTTTATTTCCTTAAGGGCTCTCAATTTACCCAGAGTGCATCTCATCCACCCTGGCCGAGGGTGACGTCTCTCCGAGGACCGAACACTCGTGCGTTCTCAGAGGTGAATCTATTGTAAGCGAGGTGTCTGTCCCCGTTGGGCCGGCCGCACGTCCCACTGCTGTTCTCCGCTACCACGTCGCCTTATCTCATCCATCGCTGCCTGACTCTGCTCCGAGGACGAGGAGAGATGGGGGGGCACAGGGACGCAGAGTGCTGGCTTTTCATAGCCCTGTCAAAGCTGACCTTGTCCTGCCCCCTCCCCATCTAATCACACAGCCCCATGGTCACACGCACGTGCACTCGGTCCCTCTGGGGTCTCTCGTCAAACATTAATATCCCCCCGGGGCAAGGAGAAGCGTGGGTTTTTGTGATGTTACATAAACAAATCAATAGGAGGGGATGTCATCCACAATATCAGGCAGAACATTCTGGAAACGATTCATCCCGAAATTCTTAATACGGAATGCTTCGTATTTGATTACGGCCATTTGAAATTCACATGTAAAACTAGTGAGAGACAGGGAATAGGTCGACTGATAACGTGAGGTGAGGTACTCACAGAGATATGATTCCAGGAGGGAAGCTCTTGGGGATGGTCTTGGTGTCCACACAGAAGGCACTGTCCTTGGTGCAGGAGCAGGTGGCAGGGCAGCGGGGGATCTTGGGGGCTCTCCTGGCCTCCGAGTCCTCCACCAGACACAGAAGCACGCTCAGGGAGACGAGAAAGATAAGCCTCAGCCATCCTGGAACTTTCCTGGTTCCGGCGTCCAGCATCCTTCCTTCGGGGGTGGACGGAGAGACCGGGACACCTGGTGTCTCGGGCTGTCAGCTTCTGGAAGTTAGGTTCTGCCCCTCAGTGGTTTGAGAACGGAACCGGTAGCGGGCGAAATCGACAGCAAGCTGTTGTGATGCTGCACCGTGGAAAGACTGAGGAAGAGTTAAGGACAGAGAGACAGAGCGAGAGAGGAGAGAGAGAGGGAGGGATGAAGAGGGCGACAGAGAGAGCAAAAGCAGCCTGTGGTATGCTCACTCAGAGTGTGTGCGCGCGCGCGTGTGTGCGCGCTGCAGCTTCCCGGGGTGTGTGTGTGTGTGTGTGTGTGTGCGAGCGCTCTCTGTGGAGATGCTGTCGGAGCACACTGCGGGTGCGAGGCTCGGGCTGCGATCCTCCGAGCCAGGACCTGTACGCAGCGCCACTGACACTGAATTATTTACTATAGTACACGGAAGCCTTAAAACGACGGCAGGACGGGGGAGGGGAGGGGAGAGAGGGGGGAGGGGAGAGAGGGGAGAGAGGGGGGAGGCTGGTGTCAGAGCTGGGAGGGAGGCTGAGGAAGCTGGGGGGAGATTCTGGTATCTTCTCTTCACAAAGTCATCTCTTCCGGTCCGTTCTTTAGGAGTGGGGATAGGGAGACAGGGGGGACAGTTTTTATATAAGGTGAAGCAGAAGTTTAGGGCGAGGAAAGTAGGCTAGATCCTGAAGGAGAGATGAAACGTTCAGGTGCTTGGGCTTCCTGCCAACATCTACAAATAAGTCTTGGGAAAATACTGCAGTGAGTACTGCATATCTGCAAAGGTTCAGAATAATGCAGTCATTTAGATTTTTGGATGTCAAGTTTTGAATTCAACGTTTACAACGAACATTGTTCTTGTCCTGTCTGTTTACAATATCCACACACAATGTCTTCCATGGAACCTTCTGTTTGGAACTAAAAGCAGAAACATAAATTGCACATCTTTCCATAATGTTGTAATATAATTACAAATAAGTATGTGTGGTGCAATTATATTATCATTATTATATAATTAGTATCCATACCTATAACACACCTCAGTTGAAATTGTGAACATCTCTGCAACAACTGCATTCTACCACTAGAGAGCGCTGCAGCCTACACAATACAGAGAGTGGGAGCTCTAGCCGTTGTGTGTGGTCATGGCTACGATGGCCAGAAGCGGCTGGCAAAGGTCTTCAGTGCCAGGCACGGGCAGCTTTCCTTCACAACAACATCGTTGTCACGAGAAAAGGGCCACCTCCTTTCAGCCAGCGTCAGACTGTCCAACATGTCGTTGCTAGGCCTGAACACACTGTTCTGTTCCAGCCATTAGCAACAAGTCGTTTCCAACAGGCGTGTGCATTCGGACTGTGCTCAGGGAAGACGACTCATTCAGGAGGCTGACAACAATGACCCTTGACCTTGCACACTGTGACGTGTCCAGGACAGAGAAGAGGATGAGACTGGGTCACAGCAGCAACTGTGGTTTTAGGCTACTAATAGAAACTCAGACCCGAATCCTGTTTGAACCCTCATAAGGAAATGTTACAACTTTGAGAAACTATTGTATTTTAAGTGGATCCTTTTACTACAGCAACTTCCTGATTACAGATTGCCAGTCAAATTGCCTTTGTGCTTTTTGTACTCGTTTTAACCTCAGGTTTCACCTGTTTACTTTGAGAATCGAACAGAAGAATATAATTGGGCTCTCTGTTAGGCTTTTGTGTGTGTGTGTGTGTGTAAGGAAAAATCCTGCACTCTAGACTAAACAAGGTGCTGTTGTAGATCCTAGCTGCAGCGTTGAGTAGAAAACTTTGTGATTAGACATGTTCCTACAAGTTCCCCTGTCTCAGCGCCTCTCCCACAGGTACGACATTACCAGCTGTGCTTTTCAAGAAAAAAAAAGACTTGTTTCCTTTTCAACATGTCAGCTTTTTCTGTAAACCTGATTCAAGTCACGGAACCCTATTCATCCAGAAAAAGATATTTACATTTTGCCGTATAAAGATTCCGTGTTGGCTCTGGTCATGTGACGCTCATACAGAGCTGAATCCTACTGCGCCCCCCCACCCCCCCCCCTTCACCCTCCCTGTGAGGTACATGCTGATTCTAAATCAGTGTATTCATCTCTACACCAGACCAGCCTCAGTGACCCTTGACCATAACCTGTGGATATCTTCCATGTTTGGATTACTGCTGCTCTGCATCACCTGGGTTAGTCCACACTCGCTGGATTCATCTGGAAAGCCACACATCCCACCCTGCTGGACCGCGAGGCCGGCAGCCTGTTAAAGGAGCCCTCTGTCCTCACTCTCTCACATCTGTTTGCTTTGGGGCTGCCTAGTTTTTCCGGAGCTACGTGTAGGAGGGAACATAGGAAGCGAGAATGCTTCCAGTTTTTTTTACACTCGGTTCCTGTGCACTTACTGTGGAAAATCCCACAAGCCCCAGGTAGTGTATTTACACAGGATGGTCTCACTCAGCAGATTCTGCTCAGACAGGTTCGCACAGGTTTCCCGCCCCTCGGCTACGCTGAGGAGACATCAGTCAAAGGTAAGATTCCAGTCACATAGCAATTACAGAACTCAAATTCATATCTGGACGGACGCGGGACACTTGAGCGAGAGGATGTTTTTTTCGTATTATTTTTCCCCTCCAACACGAATGCAAACAGTGGAAAACAAGAGTTGCCAATGACCTAATGTCTCCAGGCCATGAACTAAACGACTTATTCTTTGTATCTAATAACATCCACATAGATGTATCAGAATCAGGGGCTTAGAACGTTCTAGAACACGCTGTGACATCACACCCCCCGGAGCTTGCATCGTCACTGGTGAGCTAGGAAGGAATGAGCATGCAGTGATAAAAACACACAACGCTGAAATCCAATAAGGCAAGTGTTTGTCACAACAGGTACTGCCCGACACAAATCTGTCAGGTTTGATGAGCCTGTCATTTACAAGCAATCCAGACGTCACAAACACACCTATAAAAATCATGATTCTTTCATATAATTCGATGGAGGTCTCCAGACGCAGAGTTGACACCTGGTTGCTGCAGGACTGAACACGTCAGTGAGGTGCAGGTGGGCTGTAATGACATCTAGTGTTCAACACAAATCCAATACGTTCTCCCCTGTTCTGAGGTTCACCGGTTCCTTCCAGAAAGTAAAACAGACAACAACAAAACCTGTTTCAAAGAGGCTGTTTTTCCTCCCTTGTAGTCTCACACCAAAGCCCACAAGAAGGTATGCCAGCCAATACCATCTGGGGACTCAATTCAATTAGAGAGAGTACAAAGACATATGGCTCAGGAGCAAGTGATGTGATTAGAGCTCTGGTCACGACGACCCACAGGCTTGATTCATCCCCAGTGCTACCTTGACTCTCGGCCCTGGAGAACGGGGGGAGGACTCAGGGACGGCAGGGGAAGGAGAGGAGGAGAGACCTGGGAAGGAGAGGAACACACACAGACTATACCGGACAGTATGTCAAGAACCCACTGTCTTCATCTTTTAATCGGTCAAGCTGATAAATTATGATTTTCATTGAAGCTGTACGATGAATTCACTTCTAACTAGATGGGTTTCTTTAGAACCGGGACCAAGGAAAAGGGTGTTTCTTAATTTTTGAATTATTATCCACATTTTGTATTTTTTATATTTAGGTTTGGGGTGATATTATCACGGGAGCAGCAAAAAATGAAGTCTTCAAGGCGAGCCCCATCTTTTTCATCCTAGTTTCGGATCAGAAGCTTTTCAGTGGAAGAGCCACACAAACGACAGACGATCCACCTCCTGGGAGCCTGAGGAATGCATGAGCCTGTAGGGATGGAAGAGAAAGGCCCGGCATACCAGTTGATCCTGTTTGATAAAGGTCCTGACAGGCCCAGATTATATGTCTCTGCCTGGAGGAGTTGTCTGTGTCTCATTCCTCCGCTGAAGAAAGTCGATCTGGTGGGATAGGGGCGTGGCGATGCCCGCAGGCCCACGTTTGTTGTGAAGACGCCACCAAAGCGGCTTTTCGACCAGACACGGTCGGCCTCTGGTTGCTTCGCGTCCCCTTCTCAACCTGATCACGCCCGCAGAACCCGCCCTATAAAACACCCAGAAATACACACTCACTTTTTCGATTTCCTTTTTTTACAACCTTTAAATAACACCTTAAAAAACTTCAGAGCACCAAAGTGCTGGCATGCAGCGCATGCCTACAGAGACCTGCTTGTTTATTCCAATTAGAGCTGACTCTCGTCGAACTCCCTTGACTCTAGGTTCACCACGCTGAATTAAAGATGGTGGACGCACGGTCATTGTGTGCATTGTTCGTCCTTCCTGGCAGCCCTTTCAACACCAACATTATATTTGTCCGAGCACACAAAACCCCAAAGCCTTGTGTGTCGTGCGTGGTGTGGGGAGAGAGAGAGGGACGGGGCAGGAACTAAGGAGACAATAGTCTGACGCCCGCTGAGTGACAGGCCCTGCTCTGGGCTTGTCGCATCTGTCAGTTGTGTCCCAGTGAGCTTGCAGGGCAGCGGGGATCTGTCACGCCCAGAGCCGTCCCACAGACAGGGGCCCCGGGGCTCCTCGCTGAGACACACATCCACAAGACCAAAGGGCAGGGACTACCTTGGAGCCTGTCAGTTCAGACGCAGAACGCTCTTACATATTCAACACAGTCTCCTGGCTGCTGAGATTCCTGTTTTTTTCATCCAGTGTGTCTGTGTGTGTGTGTGTTTGTGTCTGTGTGTGTCTGTGTATGTGTGTGTGTGCTATTACAATAAAACTGGACTTGATATTCTGTCCCATTCAGCAAGTTGTGTTACATTTATTGTGTTATTTATTGTGTTACTTTGTTAAGTTAACTCCACCCAATGCCACAGTGGTCATGGTGGAGAAAGGACCAGACAAATGTTCACTAAAGAGGGCGGAGAAACAACCCAAGCAAACAATGATTTCCATTTATAACACTGTCATTTAGAAATGTCAACAATGTTTTAGGAACTGAAAAGAAACATGTTTGTGCTGGTTAGTTCCAACACCCCCATCCAGCATGATACGGTCTGGGTAGATTTAAACATTGAAGGAGTCGACATAGTGAGCTCCTCGGATCCCTCTCCCTCTCCCTCCCTCTCCCTCTCCCTCTCCCTCTCCCTCTCCCTCTCCCTCTCCCTCTCCCTCTCCCTCTCCCTCTCCCCACTGTCTCCTTTCCCCTTCTTACTCCTCATGTACTTTCACTTCTCTCCTTTCTTCCCATAAATAATCTGCTCGATTGCAAAGGTGGCCGTGTCACAGAGGCGCACAACAACAGGCTGATGTCACCGGTCCCCTCAAGTACAGGCTTTAATAAGCAAGTGCCCCCACCCCCCCCCGCTACCACTTCCCGCCACCACTCACTCACACACACACCAACCAACCTCCACCACCCCCACCTCTACACACACACACACCCTCCCTCACCACACCCTCTCAGGCTCCCGCTCCCTATGAAGGCAGAGTAATGCCCCCTGACTGACAGAACGTAACCTCAGTGGGGTGTCTGCGAGGTGAAGGGCGGGTCATCTGTCAGCACTGACGCCACAAGTGGGGAAAAGAATGGAGGGGGTTTATCTGTAAACATGGAGCAGACAGGTGGGGCGCCCACCTGAATAAATCAAGTCAACTTAAGTAAACAAGGAAGTAAAAGGTCATTCGTCAGGGCCGTGGGCGGGACTTGTGTTGAGACATCAATAAGCATTCCAACCCTCTAGAATAGGTAAGCATCCATAATCAGATTTTCCTCTGGCCAGTAGTTTGTCTTTGTACATTTTCATAGACCATTCGTCAATAATTGGATACGGTTTGCTTTTTACCTCCTCTGAACTATGCCTGAATTACCAATGGCCAACTAGTCCCAGTGTTACACTGCCAAGGCAAAGTTAAAGATTTGGAACAGGTTGTGATTTGATATTAAAACTTGTACCTGTAAGGTAGAGAGTTATTAGAACACAGATGATCTTAAGGTTCCATACTTCAAACAGTCCTTGACGACCTTTGACCCCCAGCAATCTCTTCCTGGACCATCTGTCAGAAGTGATAACACCCTCTCTACCTAATAGCACTTCCTCCCTTCTCTCTGGTCCATTATATTGTCATAGAGCCCCGTTTCCGAGGTCCACTCCATTTCCATACAGAGTCCTTCATGGTCGCCGCAGTCACCGCGCACACAAGCCGCTTTTATAGGGACGCGTTTCCAGGGATCAATACAATCCCTCCCTAACAACAACATTCAGACGAAGGTTTTATTGTCGACGCTCTCAGGAACGTGCGAGGGGAGCGGCTGTTCTCCGCCTGTGGGGTTCTGGGCAGTCGCTCTGGGCAGTGTGGGAGGTAAAGGAACAACAAAGACGGTGATACCAAACTAATCTATCTCCTGCTTCCTATTTCCTCCAGGCTATTTTCCTTTGGGCGTTTAGGTCAGAGTACCTCAATTCACGAGGCCAAAACGTATTTTCACCACGCTCCCTTAAATAAAGCTGTCTGGAAATCAATCTTGCACCCCTCCATGCTTTTTCTTCTTCCCTACTGATGTACAAACTAGCTTCATTGGCCCCCCGCAGTAAAATCCAGCTCTTAAAAAAGAAGTAAACAAAGAGGTTTTCACACTGTCTGGCCGGCTTTAGCCTGTTGCGTGGCGACGGCAGTCCAGGTGATGCATCAATCCGTGGCAGACAGCCAGCGTCGGGCGTGGGCACCGGGGCCTCTGATGGATGGAGCCTGAGAGCTGGTGCTGCAGCCAGAGCTGGCCGGGCACTTCCCCGTGCAATAAATTATATGTTTACGATTTAGCGGATCCGCGAAATAGCGGATGATTCTTCTGATGTCAGCAGCGCATTATCATATTTGATCGCCCCTGGTAACCTGCGTTAAATGGGTATGAGATTGAAACGGCCGGCGGCGAATTTCAACGAACAATGATTTACGTCACAAACACGACAACGTCTAGATATTTATGGACCCGTTTATTAAGTTCTTTCAAACTCTGAAAGCTTTAACGATTTGTTTTCTTGATAGCATTTTATTTTATGTAATCCTTTTTTTCAATGACATATGTGCTCTGCAAACCATTACCAGAAGTTGTCTGACAAGTCTCCTGTTTAAAGCCTTTAAAGGATCTGTTCATTACATGGCATGCACAGTAAAAGTGCATTCTGCTTTATGAAGCTTATACAAGCACGGTTAACAACCACAAATTATACAGTTGTGACCATACTTAAAACAAAGGACCAATCATGAATAGACAAGATTCTGGTGCAGTCCACAAATTATGACATTAACACACACACACACACACACAACCTCTCTCACTGACACACACACACACACACACTCAACCTCTCTCACTGACACACACACACATGCACACTACAGCATGGATTTTAATAAGGAAAAATGGCTGCCTTTTTTTGTTTTTTTACACAAGCCTCACACACTAAAGAATGCAGTTTTGTTGTGTCGTGGGAAAGAAATGTGCGGACCTGAATACTCGGAAAATGAATACGTATTTCCAAGGGTCGTTAACCAGTACTTAGGAGAAAAGCAAAGCTGAAAAGTCAAATAGCAAAAAACTGGCCAGGTTATCTTCAATACAATTTCATGTAGCAATGGCCCCTATGGACTATATGCAAAAAAGAAAAAAACATTAGCATCCTTGTACAAAAACAATAGTAAATCAAATATGGTAATAAAAAATAAGGGTAAAGTGTAAATATATATTCATATTTATAAATTTCTAACTGTATTTACAAGAAGATTGTAATTTAAATGAAACCAATGGATCACCGCCCTAACATATACAAGATATGAATGTCTCTTGATAATATATTCAGAAAATTTGGTCTTGGAAAACAAAACGCTTTCATACATCACCGACAAGCAACAGGTTGGAAAAATACATCCGACACAATAATAGGCACCCAGATCAAAGTTCTACCTTTCCCCTGTAGAACTGTCGTCCTGTAGAACTGTCGTCCTGTAGAACTCTCGTCCTGTGGAACTCTCAAGACGGGAGGACACAGCAGGGTTCTGTCCTACTCCAGTACAAGGACATAGAAAACCACTCTCAGCGATAGAAAGGGCCCCCGAAAAAAACTAGAAGAGAGACCACACAAATATCCACTTCAGCCATGAGGAGGCAGGAAACTCCTGAGTCCTTGTAACAGGCTGCTGTGAGAGTTTCAGAGGAGGGGGGGGGAGGGGGGTTGGTGTAGCCCTCCAAGCCCCCTCTCAGAGCACCAGTGTTTAGCTTCATCTCTGGGGGCCGGGGTGAGGCGGGTGAGGGGATGGTGTGGAAGAGTCCAGCCCAGCTGCTATTGGAGGAGAGGGGAGGGGGATGCGAGGAGAGAGGGAGGGAGGTGAGGTATCAGCGCTTCTTCAGGGCCACGCCGTTGGAGTTGGGTGGGAACTTGGGCAGGCAGGGCTCCTCTGCGGCAGCGTCGTGGGAGAACACAGAGTCCTCTCCGGAGGAGCAGGTGGAGCTGCGCGTGTCGGGGTAGCTGGGGGAATACTGGTCCAGGGGCACGGACAGCTCGAGGTACTCCTAGACACACACACAAGCCTGTGGTTAGATTTACATGTAGTCATTTAGCAGTAAGTCATTGAAGTAAGTACAGAGACATTCCCCCCCGAGGCAAGTAGGGTGAAGTGCCTTGCCCAACGTCATTTGGCAGCCAAGAATCGAACCAGCAACTTTCGGATTACTAGCCCAATTCCCTAACCGCTCAGCCACCGACTCCCAACGCTCTAGATAGGCTGGCTACATGTGAACTCAGAGGCTTCCTCGTCGTCCTGCTGGGAGGAGCGGGGGTTTCCTCACCTGGTTGGCCGTCATGGCCAGGGTGCGGTCCAGATCCTCCACCAGCTGCTTGAAGGTGGGCCTCTGGGAGGGCACCGCGTGCCAACAGTCCCTCATCATCATGTACCTGCACAGGAGGGAGGGAGACACCAACGTGAGAAGGGTCAAAAGGACCAGAGAAGGGTCTAAAACTGGGTCTGGTCTAAAACTGGGTCTGGTCTATAGCTAGGTCTAGTGTATAGCTAGGTGTCATGGCGGCAGCTTACAGCTCGTGGGTGCAGGTGGAGGGCTTGTCCATGCGGTGGCCCTCCTTCAGCAGCTTGAACAGCTCCTCCACGGGAACGCCCGGGTACGGAGACCCCCCCCAGGGTGAAGATCTCCCACAGCAGCACCCCAAAGGACCACCTGAACACACACACACACACACACAGGTTAAGACCCAATCACACAAGTCCAAAGCCCCTCGTCCATGTATCCCAGCGACCGGGTCGCAGCTTCCCGTCCATACTCACACGTCGCTCTGATGAGTGTATATGCGGTCGAACAGGGCCTCCGGTGCCATCCACTTGACTGGCAAACGACCCTGTTGGTTAGATCGCTGGGTTAGAAGCCAGATCACCATGACTACAGTGCCTACAGTGTTAGTGAAGATCACAAGCGCTCCATAACCAGCGCTGCCGGAGCAGGTGGGGTCCTCACATTGGTGGTCTTCTTGTAGTAGTCGATGTGGTGGATGTCTCTGGCCAGGCCGAAGTCGGCGATCTTCATCACGTTGTCTTCGGTCACCAGGACGTTGCGGGCCGCCAGATCTCGGTGTATACACTACACACACACACACACGCATGTGGAGAGAGAGATGGAAAGAAAAAAAGATAAAAGATTGAGCTTAGTTCAGTTGAATCCCTGGATCTGGATGAGGTAGACCAGCGTGTCTCCGGGAGGGAGAGCAGCTGTGGGGGCCAGGCCCGTCCTCACCTTCCTGGAAGACAGGTACTCCATCCCACGGGCCACCTGGTAGGCGCAGGACACCAGGTCCTTGATGGACATGTTCTCCACGGGCACCTGGTCAGGGTTGTAGCAGTACTCCATGCCGGGGGGGCGGCGGGCACGCAGGTATTCCCTCAGGTTGCACTTGGAGGCGTACTCCACGATCACATACAGCGGGCCTGCCGAGAGGAACACGTCTGATTGGTTTGGTCGCTAGGGACGCGACGGCGGCTCTGTTACCACGGCGCTGGACGGGGGACAAGGAGGGGGGCTCGACATCGTTCTCACTGGACGTGGGTTTCATTCTAGGTTGAGATGTGTATGAGTTATATTCTGACAGCTGTGTGGCCAGCGGTGCCCTACGTCTAATGGTACTGGGGAGGGGGGCTAGGGGAGGGGGGCTAAGGGGAGGGGGGGGGGTAACAGCAGGGACTGGGAGACCAATTGTCATGGGTAAAAACTGCATTACAAATTCAGCCATTAGCACTTAACGTGCTGTAACGGGAGACAACTCGGTTTTCAAAATGGCTTCCTTTTAAATGCAAACGTTTTTCAAAGGGCGCATACACTGTGAGGACTTCCATATGGGTCTGGCACATGAGAGACGAACGGAAGAAAGACAATAACACACACACACACAAAACAGGCGGAACAAAGAACAGGTTTCCCAGTGTGAGTTTAGCAGAGAATACGGAGAGTGGACGCTAATGTTGATCTCCTTCTGCAGGAACGAGAGCCCCGGTGCCAGCGCCTGTCAGGGGGGATTTGAAAGATCTGGCAACCCTGGCAGCAGCTGTGGTCATCTCAAACTGAGAGCTCGGAAGCCGATGTCAGAATCGCTTACTCATGCTATTACACACACACGCGCACGCACGCATGCACACGCCTCCCCATTTGTGATCTGATCAGGCAGGGCCTTTTCCGATTCAGCTCGACAACACGAGAGCCCAGGACACAGGAAGCTGACGGGGTCAGGGGTCAGGAAGCTGACAGGGTCAGGAAGCTGACGGGGTCAGGGGGACCTACCGTCCTGCGTGCACGCTCCCAGCAGGTTGATGATGTTCTTGTGCTTGCCGATCATCTTCATCATCTCCATCTCTGAGATCAGATCCGACAGGTCTTTCTCCGTAGCGTCAGCTGAGCGGGGAGAGAAACACGAGGTCAGGACACACGTTCGTCAACACCTCCGGCGTTATACAGTAAAAGAAACGGGCCCCAATGAAACCATGTAGTAAGTAAACGTGGCTAGGCCATAGTGCGTTTTGCCCCAGGGGGAATATTGGGCTTAAGTGTGTCAGTGATGAGAGGAACACACACACACACCCTGAGTAGCTTGGAGGAACAAGTGTGAACAAGACACAAACTTCTGGGAGGTGATCTGAGCCGCTAGCACCGACTTGCTTCCTTGATGTTTTACGACTCAAACAGTAGTATGCTTTCTCGTGCCATAATGTAGGAGTGACTGGAGTATGTACTTTCACAATCTCTTCAATACATCTGAGAGACAAAGGGAGTGTGTGGGGGGCGGAGGGGCTCTGAAGTTCTCATCTGTGGAGGGGAGAGGACCCCCAGCCAGGCAGATCTGGGAGCAGGTGGGGGGCTCTGAAGCTCTCGTCTGTGGAGGGGAGAGGACCCCAGCCAGGCAGATCTGGGAGCAGGTTTCCTCCAGGGGCCCGTGCAGGTGGAGAGAGGCTGCAGGTGGAGAGAGGCTGCAGGGGAAGGACACGTCTCTGGGGAGAGGCACTTAGAGAAGCACCGGGCAGTAAACGGCTCTTCCCTCGCTCTCCAGCGTTTTATGAACCTGGTCGTATAGCCAAAGTCAGCGGTTCTCATCGTGTTTTGTTGCTCCCGTCTCCCCATTTGTGGAGTGGCCAGAGTTCCGGCGGCCACTAGCTCGGAGTGGGTGTGTTCACCTCCACTCGTTTGTGTGATTGTGTGTGTGTGTGTGTGTGTTCATCTCAGCTCCTCTGGGTGTGTCTGAGGATCTCAGGGTACCTCCAGCCTGATTGAGGCTCTCACTAAATATAATAATCATAATCATGTATCCATATTCACATTTTTCATCCAAAGCAACACGCAGTACAGGGGGACATTTGAACCTGTGCCCTCTTGATCTGCAGCCAAGTACTCTAACCACTAACCTATACCCTCCCCTAAATAAGGGCTCTAACATCTCCAGTAAAAACAAACCCCTTTCAACAGAACCGTCAAACCCTTCCAGAAACGTCCAAATCCACCCACCACCACTAACACACACAGAGCAGAATCTGATCAACATCACTATGACAAACAGGTAAGAAGAAAGAAAAGGTCCGAGCTTACATTTCAGCATCTTGACGGCCACCTTGGTCACCCGGTTGGGCTTCTCCTTGTCCAGCCCCTGAGCCTCGGCCATCACCACCTGGCCGAAGCAGCCCTCTCCTAGAGGCTTGCCCAGAACCAGCCTGGAAACAGAAACACTGACGTCACTGCTGTGCCAAACCAGCTGTACCAAACCAGCTTTGACCACTGACGTCACTGCTGTACCAAACCAGCTTTGACCACCATTCCAACGGTGGTGTAAATATTATGAATCATCGTTTATTTTCACATTTCCATTTGTGACAAGTACAGGTACATGGAATTCTCTCGTCCCTCCCTCCCTCGACAGCAGTCTGTCCTAATCAGACGGTAAAAGTGACAGTAAGTGACCGGGGGCTGTGGGATCAGGTTGGTGTGCTGGTGTGTTTTCTGCATCTCCTCTAGAGTGGAGGAGGGGAGGGGGGGGGAGGAGTGGGGAGGAGGAGTGGGGAGGAGGAGGGGTGGGAGAGGAGGAGGGGTGGGAGAGGAGGAGGGGTGGAGAGGAGGAGGGGTGGGGAGGTGGAGGAGGGAGGAGGGGTGGAGGATGGGAGGAGGAGGGGTGGGAGGTGGAGGGTGGGGAGGAGGAGGGGTGGGGAGGAGGAGGGGTGGGGAGTGGATGGGGGGGTGGAGAGGAGGAGGGGGACGGTACCTTTCCCTGCTCAGCTCCCAGCGGGGGTCCTGGGGCAGCTCGTACTCGGACACCCCCGACAGCATGGGGGAGCCACTGGAGGAGAGGCGGGAGGGGCGCACCAGCATCACCCCCGAGTGGAGGGAGGAGCTGGAGTCCACGGACACCTGAGAGGGGGGAGGAGGGGAGCCTCACATTACTCTCTCGTAGAGGAACACGGGCACAGAGACAGGACCAGCGTCAGAAGGGTGTCCAGGGTGGACGGAAAAGTCAGAATGTGAGAGCACGGTATAAGGAAAATGACTCATTAGCTGTGGTTTTAAGACAGGACAGAGGACTATGTGCTGTTTAAACATACCCACCTGACTCACCTCATGGTCTCTCTGGGCGGGATGGGGTTAGAAGCTCAGTGTGTTAACATGGCATCACACCTCATCGCAAATACAGATTTTCTGCGTGCGTGTTAGAATTCACGAGACGAAAATGTTCCTCTGGCAGTCGAGGGAGGTTAGAGAAGGACAGCAAAGGGGGGGGGGAAAGGTAAGATTTTCAAACCCCCTATCTACTTTCTGTTACCTGTCTGCGCAGCGGGATGCGCTTGGCCAGCTTGTGCACGGCCAGCTGGCTGTGGAAGTCGCTCTTCCGGGACGAGCTGCGCATCTTGAAGAGGATGGCCACGGCCACCATGACGGCGATGAAGAAGAAGCCCACGCAGTAGATCACCACCTCCAGGTACACGTGGCTGGGTTGCGGGAAGCGAGGCACGGCTGGGCGAGGGGTAACCAGGGGCGATAGGGGAGGAGGGGGGGGGAGGTCAGGCACACGGGGTCAAATGGAAAAAACGCTGGGGGGGGTCTGCAGTGCACCCCCCAGGTACAGCCACACATTCAGCAATCACGCTACGCAGCACAACACACACACTCACACACACCCAGTCGAACACACACACCCAGTCACACAGTCACACACGCACACTGTACGACACTCCCCTGCAGGGGCTCTCTCAAGGACGCTACAAAACACGTTCATTCAGACGCGTTCACAAAGAAGCACTCGGTCGCGGTATGAAAAGCAGAGCCTGGGCCTCGTGTGGCGTGGAGGAGGAGGAGGAGGGGGAGGAGGGGGCACACACTGTGGTGGTCAACACTGTCGCTTCTTACAAGCACCGGGGTTCGCTCCACGTTCTCCGTCAGTGTGACTCTGTCTGCACTCCTAGACCCCGCTGTGGGTAAGCTGCCGTCTAGACACGTGCTACGACCTGCTGGCTTAAAAGGCTGGGACCCACAGGACTTGCATCAAGGCTTTGAGGTGGTCTAGAAGAGGGTCCGAGGTCCAGATCATTTAGAAGGAGTTCCAGAGAAATTTGGTGGGGAAATCGTGTGTCGGAAAGGCAGTGTGGGGTAGTACTGGTGTGCAAAGGCTCTGGTTTTTAAACGGAACATCACTCACACACACACACATCACGCTTGAAACACAACTACTGCACATCCATTCAAACACAAATACAGATCTTCTCATTCACATGGCATGCCACAAGGTATACAATAGTATTTGTTCAATCTGTTTCAGTAATAACTGCTCCTCTTAGTGGAGTTCTCCCATTCTGAGCTCTGTTGAGGTCTGAACTGTGTTTTGTAATGATTAGTCATCACTGTGTTGGCTGTTGGTAATAGTCTGTCTATGATTCAGCAATAAATTTACCTAGACCTTTCAGCAACTGCCTAATAATATACAAATAGTAAATTGACATGGAGTCTCCTTATTCTTGATATAATTAGGGAAAGGTGGTATTGTTTTCATGTGAAATACCCCTAACACGACCTTCATCGATCCAATTCAGATGCTTTTCCTCCCTTGGGTGAAAACACCAACAATCAATAGTACCAACACCGCCAACACAAGTAAACTGGCCTTGTGTTCAGAGGTTTCATGACAAGCAGCGGGATAATTGGCCAGATGCCCATTCCCATCGCGGTGAATGAGGCATCCGCTGAGACCAGCCCAATTATCAAAAAGCGAGGCGCTGTCTTCACAGCAGGAAATGACATCACGAATACATGTCATCCGTCACGCTTGTCAGAAAACTTTGTACGAAATCAAATGTAAACACCAGTTTGGAAACCAGAATGGGAGACACAGATAAGAGAGAAATGCAATCAGCGTTGCCAAGCAACCAGCTCCAGGCTTCTATTGCTCACTACCTCAGACAATAAGCCACAGTCTGGCTTTCGGCTTTTTGGGGATTTTAAAGGTTGTCAATAAACAACCTTCTGAGCGATCGGGAGTCTGGCAGGTTGTTTGGCATGTGCTGAGATTTCAATACACACAGAGGTAGTTGTATTCATGGGTCGTGCTACCCCATCCACAGAGACTGGAGGGGTCATAAGCCATGTTGAAAGAAAGGAAAGGGAGGGGTTAGTAGCTTTCTCTCACATTAGAGCCTGGGGTGAAGAACCCCATTCTGACCAATGTGGGCGATGAACAGCAGCGAGGGACAGTTAGATATTTAGATAGATGGAGAGAGAGAGAGAGAGAGAGAGGGAGAACCACTAATACCTTCGAACACGGTCAACCATGCAGTATGATGAGAGAACCCGATAGAATTGCCCGCCAAGCACGTATACTCCCCAGCATCATCCAGAGACACATTTCTCAGCTGAAGAACTTCCATTTCCTTGTCCGTGGTGTTAAGGCCCGCAGTCTAGAACAGAACAATGGAAGGAGAACCAACAGATGGCCCGGAAGAGAGAGAGGAGAGGAGAGAGACAGCCATGAGTATAAGAGAGTTCCGACGGGGACAGACTGGAGAAGGAAGGGACGGAAGACAGGTGGGCGGGGGGGGTCCATGCCTCCACCTTTCAGTCCAACACCATGTAAACCCCAGAGGACAGGCGGGCGCTGAAAGAAAGGGCCGTTCAGGCCTGGTTAGCGGAGGTGGCGGTTAGGTAGAGACCGCACCGGTTAGGCTGTGGCGGGACCCACACCAGACATGACACACCTCCCCCGTCTCCTCCTCACATCCCGACATGCAGGACGCATGGACAAGTCCCCAGCAGAGCTCACACACACACACCACACACACACACACCACACAGTCTGGCCACAAAACACAGAAGGAGGGAGAAACACAGAGGCAAGAGTAAGACAGCTGGAAAAGAAGCGTGTGTGTGTGTGTGTGTGTGTGTGTGGTGTGCGTGTGGTGCAGTTTAGAGGGAGCACAGGACTGTGAAGGGCAAAGGAGTGAAAGTAACAGGAGCGGTTGGCAGGAGAGGCCCTTGTTAGGGAGGGGAGAGAGGAGAGGCACGGGGGCAGGAATGCAGAAGGAGTCCAACATAAACCTTAAGCCCCCAAAACACTTTCAAGCAGCTCTGCTGAGAATTTTCCATCGCGTCATTTACAGTCAGGAGCACCGAGGAGGGACAGAGAGAGAGAGAGAGAGAGAGAGAGAGAGAGAGAGGGACGGAGGGAGAAGAGGAGCTGCTGAGATGGTCCCTACAAGGGGCCCTAGCTCTCCAGGGGGCCACTAGGGGCCCCGTCTGCCTGAGGAGGGGTGTAGGGTGCTGGGCCGCTGCCAGGGCAGTTACCTTGGGGCTCAAATCTGGTGACGGTCAGCCAGGCCGACTGATTGGCCTCCCCTATATAATTGGACACTTTACATATATACTCCCCGCTCTCCTCCTCGGTCACATTGTAGAGGGTCAGCACCTGAGTGTCCGAGCTATTGACCCCAGAGTGCTGGAAACAAAGACAGGTCACGCACAAGAACACCAAAATCTGTTAGTTACATTAACTACATGAAGTGGGGGGTGGGGGGGAGAGGGTGTGTGTGTGTGTGTGTGTGTGGGTAGGACAGGGTGGAGGGCACGGTATAGAATAAGACGTTTTGTTTGTCAGCACGGGTTCCATTTTCCTTCTTTCACGAGGGGTTGAAATAACAGGGCGGAGGAAAGGCCTCGTTAAACTGAGGGATCAAGTCTCTCCAGAGTGATGGTGTTCACCCTCTACTGGCAGCCTGGCCTCTACTGGCAGCCTGGCCTCTACTGGCAGCCTGGCCTCTACTGGCAGCCTGGCCTCTACTGGCAGCCCGGCCTCTACTGGCAGCCCGGCCTCTACTGGCAGCCCGGCCTTTACTGGCAGCCCGGCCTCTACTGGCAGCCCGGCCTCTACTGGCAGCCTGGCCTTTACTGGCAGCCCGGCCTCTACTGGCAGCCCGGCCTCTACTGGCAGCCTGGCCTCAGGAGAGAAATTAGGATGGCATGACAGGAAGTGAAAATGATCCAGACTAACCCAACAAAGAGCTGAACTTAAGAGTTAAAGAACCAAACAGTTTAGTTGACATCCAACACTACTCGGTTTCATTACTGACTACGTCTTTTCGACGACATACTTCATGCTAAAAAGCAACGTGTCAGGGCTCAGGGGCGGAGTCAGGGCTGAGGGGCGGAGTCAGGGCTGAGGGCGGAGGCGGGGCTAGCTCATACCTTAAGGACACGGACGTAGGGGTGGCCGTCGGTTCCCAAGCGGCTGCCGTTCACCTCGATGTGTTTCAGCCACTGGATGTGAGGCTGGGGGTCGCTGAACACCTTGCACTCAAACTCCACGTCGCTGCCCACCACCACCGTGCGGTTGGCTGGAAGGCCAGCCTGGAGGATGGGCCTGTGGGGGGAGCGCTCTGAAACACACACACACACCACAGATACATACACACACACACACACACACACACAGACATATCCACACACAGATACACACACCCACACACAGATCAGTTTGATGCTAGATGATGCCTAAAGTCATTGAAAGACAATTGCCTTTGTGAAAAAAAACGAAATCACAACTTTCAGACAGCGATGTCACAGCCAGGGTAATGGGTCTTTCAGTCTAATTGCTGCCATTAGGCCTAAAATGTAGGAATTACACTGCTGCCATGAGAGAAGAATGTGGCGCCGGTGCCGTTCTGATGACTGATAACTCGACAGAACCACGTTTGAGAAGGCTGCACTTGGCAGAGCTACACATGCGGCGAGCCTGTTTACTATTCAGCTCAAATTGGCACCTGGCACACTCTAGCACCCATACACCAGCACTCTGACTCACAATCACAATCTGATTTGTCCGCCAAGTAAGTTTACACAAACAAGGAATTTACCGTGGCAGGAAGGTGCAGAAGATAAACACAAGAGTCTAAATATCAAATGTAAAAAAAGCACAACTGCTCTAAATTATTCTAAACAATACAAAATAAGATGTAAAATCTAAAATAAGTGATAAGTGATAGGTAAGCAGGACCCGGGGGGGGGACAGGACCAGGTCAGGAACAGCCCCAGAGGACTCTGCTGTCTGTGGAAGTGGAACTTTGATTTACAGAACCGCTGGTGCGCGAGAACCTCCCAGGGAACATCCCAGAGGGGGTAATCACTCTAAATCCCCTCATCCATCAGGCCGCAAGTAAACAATCTCACAAATGGAGCTCTCTTCTGGTCCTCTGGTTTGAAGGACCATCTTGAAGCTAATTAGTGCGGTTTGGGTCTCCACTACGCTAAAGACAAACTGAACCAATGACCCAGTGCTGTGTCACACCGTTCTAGAACTAGCACGATTCTAGAACCATATTGGAATTATTCGTTGGAGTATTTGGTAAGGACGGGAGCAGGAAGTGGAGGAGTAGCAGGAAGTGGAGGAGGAGGAGGAGCAGGAAGTGGAGGAGCAGGAAGTGGAGGAGGAGGAGCAGGCAGTGGAGGAGGAGCAGGAAGTGGAGGAGCAGGCAGTGGAGGAGGAGGAGCAGGAAGTGGAGGAGCAGGCAGTGGAGGAGGAGGAGCAGGAAGTGGAGGAGCAGGCAGTGGAGGAGGAGGAGCAGGAAGTGGAGGAGGAAGTGGAGGAGCAGGCTTACCCACGACATCCAGCTGGTAGGTGTGGTTGATGCTGCCGTGCTTGTTCTCCACCACGCACGTGTAGTTGCCCTTGTCGGACGGCACCACGGAGTCCATGATGATCGTCCACATGTGCTCTCGAACCTGCGAAGGTCAAAGAGGTCAGAGAGAGAGGGGGTATGAAGAGGTGCGGCATCACAAAAAGGCCATGTGAGGACACTTCATATGTGAAGGTATAGTTACCCCCCCCAGGATGTAATACAGGTAGCAGGCCAGAGAAGACCAGCTGGACCAGGTATATCTCATCACAATCTACAGCATTTTAACTTCCCCAGACCATATAAATGTATCCTGGTAGTAAATTTGAGGCTGATGTGTACAAATGTCTCGTGCTGTGTCACGAGATGAATCCACAGCCCTGGTTCTGGAGTGAGGGCTTCCCTGTAGCCCGCCTGACCTCTCCTACAGCTCGTTCTGGAGTGAGGGCTTCCCTGTAGCCCGTCTGACCTCTCCTTCAGCTCGTTCTGGAGTGAGGGCTTCCCTGTAGCCCGTTCTCCTACAGCTCGTTCTGTCGTTCCCGGGAGGCTGGTCGTACGACTCCAGACCGAGACGGCTGTTTCCTGCGGGGGCCTGCCTTGTTAGCCCCTCCGCTAATGTGCCGCAAGCTCTGCTCTTTGTATTTATGTTATGATTTTTTTCGACATAAATCTGCCAAGACCGGCAGTGAGTGATTAAAGTCCCAGACCGCTCGGGCCCAGAGGAAACATCAAACGACCACACGGGGCCCTGGCGTACAGCGCCCTCTCGTTCAGCTCCGGAGAGAGAGACCCCGAGAAGGTGGGAGGAGGCGCGGCGGGCCCGCCACCAGATGTGGGGGAGCTCGGCTAAAACGAGCACGTGGCCTTACCCCTGCGTCGCTCCCGTCTCCGTCAGTTGTGACCGTATGAACAATAGAACCGTGCTTGTAAAAGGTGTGTGTGTGTGTGTGTGCGAGGGGGGGGGGTGTTGGTAGACGTTCCCTGGCCGCCGACTCGGACCTTTGCACCTTGACTGAATAAACAGCAGCCAGATGGTGGAGTGTGCTGGCCTGGCCTGGCCGGGGAGAGCAGGGGAGCCGGGAGGAAACGCCTTAATGTGTCCCAGCTGGAGAGGGGCCAGGCTGGCCAACACCTTGATGGGGAGAGCAGATGCAGGAGGGGGCTGGGGGGGGGTTTGGGGGGAGACAAGCCCCCTGAAAACATCCTGGCCCAAACTTTACCATCTGATACGGACAGCCGGTATCAGACGGGGTGCAGGGCGAAGCCAAGGTCTCAGCATGCAGATGCCATCTGTCTCAAGAGGATGATGATGGTTCTTCTCCACGCTCAGAACCGACAACCGGCTGAAACCTTGACTGATGCCAGTGACACTGACCCCCCAAAAAACTCACTTTATGACAGCAAACCTGTCAGTAACTTTGTCTAATGTTTAACAGTGAATATGATCTGACGTAGTTTGACCAAAACGCTGGCTTGTCGTCCAAACATTCCTGTCCCAAAATCAAGCACTTTTCCATGTCAAATACGCGAGGTGGCTATATCACCGTCAGTCGTGGCATCATTGACATTATTAAACAGCGGTATATTATCAAGCTGAGACAGCGAAACAAGCTCATTAATTTTGAACCGTGAAGAGGTTTCCAACCATGCAGCAAAAAGAACACACACCCCTCCAGCCAATCAGAATCGAGTATCCACCCAGGCCATGGTATAATATGTAAGAGGACTCATTGCTTTCGGACATGTTTGCAGGCTTCTGTTTCAGGACGGCGAACTGATCCCGGTTGGCAACACCTGACACCCAGCCCAGGTACCGAGGACATCCAGGGGTGTTCCACCTGTGCTGGCTGGCTGAACAGCCCCGCTCCAGGCCTCAGCATTGTCGCCCGGCCACTCCCTTCGTGGAGTAGGGTTTCATCTAGCATTGTTCCCCCAGGTGAGGTGTGACTTTTGCCTCTTGGTTTCCACTGGCTAACTTGGCGGATTTGGATTTGAGAAGTTGCTTTTAACCAAGGCAAGGTGCATGTTGGGACTTTGAACCCGTGACCTCTTCAACTGCTCAACCACTGTGCTGCTCTCCCCTCATCCCCATTTACCTTGAAACCTCCGATGCGCTGGTCTCTCTTGAACTCTTTGCCGTTCTTGAACCACTTGAGGGTGGGGGTGGGGTTCCCGCTGGCCTGACAACGGAACTTGACGGTCTTACTGGCAGGGACGGCGTGGAGCTTCTTCTCCATCTTCTCTGGCTGAGCCCACTGAGGGGCCATCGCTGGGACAGAGAGAGAGAGAGGGCACCACGAGAGGAGGAGGGAGGGAGAGAGAGAGAGAGAGAGGAAGAATGGGAAGGAGAAAATGAGTGTGAGCGAGAGAAAGTCAGAGAGGTGGAGAGAGAGAGACAGAGAGAGGTGGAGAGAGAGTGACAGAGAGAGGTGAGAGAGACAGAGAGAGAGAGAGAGAGAGAGAGAGAGAGACACGACAGAGAGAGATAGAGAGAGAGAGAGAGAGAGAGAGAGAGAGAGAGAGAGAGAGAGAGAGAGAGAGAGAGAAAAAAACGTGGAAGGAAGGAGTTAGTAAAGGAGGGAGGGTACATGAGAGTAGCTAAAGAGTCCCCTGTTGAAGGTCACGGTCAGGGGTAATGGGTGCTCGCCACGCCGTCTCCCGTGACACCCCCCTCGGGCACAGCATGACGGGCGGTCAGGCGAGCACGCCTGGCTGCCTTTAGAACGCCCCGCAGACTCCAGCGGCGAGCGGTTAGTCACCGCCGTCCGGACATTCCTGCCCGCCGTCGGAGCGACATTAACGGGGTCGATGGAGACGTGGCTCCTCCCTCAGCACCCCCGGGGGGGGCAAACGCTAAGCGGCTATGCTAATGTGACGACCGCGCGGCGTCAGGTGAGGTACTCACGTAACAGCTGACTGCTGGACAGCTTGGCTTCCTCCGAGGAGGACTCCTCCTCCTCCTCATCGTCCTCGATCGAGACGTGGACGTCTACAAGGGGGGGGGACGAGAGAGGGGGGAAGAGGAGACACGAAACAAGTCACACCCCCGAACCAGGAACTCATGGACAAAGACTAAAAAAACCTCTAAAAGTGAATATGATACGTTCTCCTTGCGGGTCGCGGGTCGCTCACCTGAAACGTTGACGGAGAAGTAGAGGCTGTGGTTCCCGAAGGTGGTGCAGACGTACAGGCCCGAGTCGGCCGGCTCCACCCCCTTGATCTCCAGCGCTCCGTTGCGCAGGCGCGTGTGCTCGCCGTCCAGCACGGCCGCCAGGTCCTTGGTCCAGTTGGCCGCCTGGGGGGGGCGACTCCGTCTTGGCCGTGCAGCTCAGCTCCAGGCGGTCCCCGGGGTACAGGGTGTACTGCTCCGCCTGGGCCTCCGGGGGCACTGTGGGGGAGGCAGGGCAAAGGTCAAACGTCACAGCAGGACACCAAGAGGGGGGAGGGGAGCATGGAGGTCAAACAATCTGCTTCAGTGGTGACGGGAGTCAGAAGTTAGTCGAATTCCACAGTGACGTCAATAACAACAACGTGACTGCGACACACAGCGTAAGGGGCGGGGCCTTCGCACGTTATAAGATCCAGTGAGCCAAAAGTAAAGACAGCCGTCCACAACGTCATGCCACACTGTGCCAAGTCGAACGCTGACGACATCTGTTGCACGATCACAAGAGCAGACAGGCACGTCGCCTTCCCATCCCAGAGACGGGGTCAGGCGCACGGCCGTCTCTCTCTCTCTCTTCATCCCCCCTCCCCCCCCTCGCACCAGGCTTATTGAATCCCACCCCTGCTTGGCCTTGCGCTGAGCAGAACACCAAGCAGCGCCGCCCCCCCCCCTCCTTTTCCCCAACACACACAACCCCCCGTCCGTTCCCTCCTCGCCCATCTCTCCCCAAATTAAATCGCTTCCTGAATTAGTCAGGGGCCAATCGCCAGGCTGGCAGGGAGCTCCTTGTGAGAGGAAGGTGGAATTAGATTAGAGGAATGGATAGGGGACGGCTTCACGTAGCTACACACCTGAGTCCCCCTGTTCAGCTACTGAGTCTGGGAGAGGCAGGGTGAGGGGAGGGGGGGGAAGGGGGAGGGGAAAGGGGGTGTAACCCGATTACGCTGACACAATGTCCATCAGGTGTCGTCTTCCTGTTTACGGAGGCCGAGGGCGTCGCGGGCTACCCGAGATTCTTCCTCCGTGCGTGCGGGGGAAACGCGGTGCGTCGGCCATCGTTTCCACGAACGGCGTCTGCCTTCCACCCTCCCTGCTTAGGCGTGCCGCGGGATCGATGTCCGCGCGCACAGGAGCCCACACTGACAGCCTATAATCACAGAGGAGGGCTTGGGTACTGTAGATCGTGAAGGCGGGCGGAGAGGCACGTCGCTACGGGTGCCAACAAGTGTTTGGGAAAAACCCACTGACGGCGTCTAATGTCCCGAAGGCTGGCTATGCACTGTTTGTGTGCGTGTCGGGAACATAACCCCGGCTGTCCGTCCAAACAGAGAGCCCTGGCGGCGTCCCCTCAGGACAACATGAGCAAACCTGATCACAATAATCCCTCCCTACCGTCTCCACAAAGGGATCCGAACAATGAAGGGGAGAGCGGGGCGTGGGGGGTGGGGGCGAGAGCGTGTGCAGGAGAGAGGGGGAGAGAGACAGAGAACTGGATAGTGGGAGCTGATATGGAGTCTCCAGTTTAGATATCTCTATTCTGGAGACGTATAGAGAGTAAGAGAGACGGATAGATATAGACAGACGAGAGACGGAAAGAGATGGACTTTGAATGAAAACCAAAGTGAAAAAGACAGAATGTGAGAGAAAAGAGACACACAGAGAAAGAGACAGAGAGAGAGAAAGAGAGAGAGCGAGTGCGAGAGAGAGCCTGCAGCGGCAGGTTCCAGTGCCAGTTGCCATGGTGACCCCAGTTGGGCCTAGTAAAGGTATTTCCTGGATCCCATATGTCTGACAGCCCCTTAATCCCAGCAGGAAGGAGGCCAGGGGGTAGGATCAACTTTCTCCTCAAAAACAAAACCATAGAGAAGGGGGGTGGGGGGGGGGCAGGAAAGCAGGGGAGGCATTTAGGGAACCATCCAGAAGAGACACGCGGCTTCGGACTGCAGCTCTCCACGCGGTGCGTGGGGGGGCCGGCCCGTTTGTTTTCCCCTCCTCACCCTCTAAATGTTGATGTCACTGATAAGGCTATGTCAACATCCCAGCTATTTATCTAGCCACAGACTGGCCCATAAAGACCCGGTAGGAGCTGTAAAAATGGACCTGATGCTTTGGCAAAGGCAGTCTTTTTTTGTGTATGAGGTCCAACACCTCATCGTCGGATGGCTGAGTGGTTAGGGAAATGAATCAGAAGGTTGCCGGTTCGATTCTGGCCGTGTAAAATGACGTTGTGTCCTTGGGCAAGGCACTTCACCCTAATTGCCTTGGGGGGAATGTCCCTGTGCTTACTGTAAGTCGCTCTGGATAAGAGTGTCTGCTAAATGTCTAAATGTAAATGTAAACACCCCTTACTGGAGTCACTCCACAACCAACACTTCCTACTCGTGAATATATTATACTTCCAGTTGTGTGTGTGTGATCATACAAGTCAAAGAGCACTATACTACAACACTTAAACTGTGGCTCCCCCACCCTTTCCTCTCATCATCACAAGGTGTGTAGAAAGGAACAAATAGGTGAAGCTCCGGTCTGTCTACCAGGAAGTTTGTTCTAGTAAATTCTTCGTATTCTATGATGGGATTAAGACAGATTTGTGCTTTCAGAGAGCAACCCAGCTGGAATAGTTTGGCTCTCATGCATCCTGTTCCAAGAGATTGAGGGGAAAAAAGAAATGTGATTGACATCCCTGAAAATCATCCTAATTACACAAACCATGAAAGAGATTTTGTTTTGAGAAGTAAACTTGCAAACCCCAGGTTTTGCGGGGGTGGAGGAGTGGGGCTTAGTGTGTGTGTGTGTGTGTGCATGTTTGTGTGTGTGTTGGCGGCAGTTTCTAGAACCTGCCTAGGCTTCAGAATAGGAAGTAATACGCTGTGTGAACGACCGTAGAGATTTCCTGCTCTGGTTGGAGTGATGGTGGACTGCTGCACTCTGCGACAAGCACAGACAAGGCACATGAGAAAGTACTAAGGATGCGCATTAAATCAGCGACCATATTGAAATAACATTTACCATAAAAACGTACAACTTCCTTGTATTTTATTTGTAAAGGGAAACCCAGGCATAATATTTCATGGCGTTTTCAAGCTGTTTAAAACCATGTTCTCTTTAGTAAGGCTGAATTCTTACCCCCAAAACAATACCCCTAAAACTACTTTCTCACATTAGCACATCCCTGGCAGAAAGACCATTCTTAAGATGAGTGGGTGGAGGGGCAAGAAGAGGGTCTTCTAGAAACACAATAGCCACATGGCCTTTTCTATCTGGCATTAGCATTGTCAATGAGGCGACTCCCTCTGTTGAAAACCACTGCAAGGCAGAGCCAAAGTCCTCCAGGGAAAGAAAAAGCACACTGTTCTTCAGAACAGTCCTTCACGGCTACCACAGAGTCCTCAGCCTCGTAGGAACGCCATGGTTACAGGTGTTCCATAGAACGGGACGGCCACAAGCCCGGCCCTGTCCAGTCCACTTCATTAGCCTCATGCTATGTGATATTCAGGCGAGGAAGAGGGCCCCCCCGAGCCCCTTCTCAAGGCCCAGAAGCGGCTCTCCGGCTCCCAGGGCCCTTCAGTGAAGAGGCAGGGTCACTTCTCCTGTGACTGACAGAGCTCCAGGGCTCCAAGCAGGAAGTGGAGCTGGGAGACAGAGAGACTCTCGATGAGCATGGTTCCCATGGGGACCTCTGAACGACTCTTCTCCTTTCGAGTGTTCACTCTTTCATAGGGTTTACAATAAATGAATGTTGAGAGGGAGGGAGGGGACAACGACATAGGTCGCAGTCAGAATATCCCGCAATAAAAAATTGAATGGTATTTGACTTAAAAGTGCTTGTCAAACTGTTCTCATGGTCACTGGCCAAGTTTTGGAAAAAAAAACAAATATGCAAGCTCATGATATGATCCATGAATAGATATCAGGTCTTAAAAAATGTGAGGCATGTGGTAACTATACAGGCGTTTAAATACTTTCTCAAGTCAACACGGTGACCAACAGAGAACCCCACCAAAGAGACATGCATAAAACATGGCTGTTTCCACGTCATTTAGCTGTTCTGTTTCCCCGCCTCCAAGACAAAAGGAATGTGACCAAATGCTTCTGCTGTGGTTGTCTGTCGACAGCTGAAGCCATCACTCACCCAACGGGGGTGCGGAGGAAAAGTGATGCATACCCAAGCAGTGTTGGGGGTGGGGTGGACCGGGGAGTAGGGGGGTGGGGGGAGAGGCAGGGGAGCGCATAGATAGTACCTGGCCATTTGGTGATTGAAAACCCGGGGCTGGAGAGAGACAATGCATCACACTCCCCACCCTGCAATATATCCAAGAGATTCGTCCGTAAACCAATCCACTTCTGCGAAACCCTATCTCCGAGGTGTGGGGAAGGGCTCCAAATAAAGATGTTTTTTTTCTCTTTTTTTTTCTTCCTCTCTCTAATTTATAGTTTCCCTGTCAGTTCCCTTTTCTCTCAATGACAACAAAACCCTCTTCATTACAAAAGGGGGGGGAGGAGGAGAGAAGCAGGGCCTGCCAGGTAGAGCCTCCCTTCAGCCACAGATGGCAGCCATTTACTCCACACTCGCCTCGGTTCAGAGATAAACACAGGCCTGCCTGGTTTATTTTAAGACTTTCTGCCCAAGAGAGACCCCCTTTTCATAATTACAGTCATTATAATACCGGGGCTTTATCATATTCCTTTTGTAGCGTTCCACTTCCGCCTGCTGGGTGTAAACATCCCCAGGCTCCCCAGCCACAGGTCCAGGCAGCCATCGGGCTACACTACTGGAACACGGCCAAGGGATACATTTTTCAGGATTCAATTTCACTGCTTTTTCAGTGTTTCCCCCCCTCCACCCCTTTCCCCCCTCCCCAACTGCCCTTGTGTAACCATTCGGGTGACTTTTCGCAGGCAATCCAGTTGAGCCTTTTAGCCTTTTCAAGAACACAAGAGACTGTGTCTAGGTTAGGGAGGGGTTGTTGTTGATAAACAGGTAAATTACTGTTTTGATTCAAATACCCCTCTTGCTTCCCAACTGTTACATGCAGTAAGATAGTTCTTCAGTTTTCCCATGTATTACCAGTAAACCAACACGACGACACAGCCAAAGTCAACCTGCTTCCAACGTAAAGAAGTCCACCAGCCAAACTCTCGATCACACCTTTAACAACAAACAGCCCAGTGAAAACGGTTATTATTGCTCAAGGAAAAGACCTAGTGTAACGGATTTTAGGCAAGCTCAGCTAATCCAGCATTTAACGTAGGATGCTGGTCTGGAGAGGCAGATGGGCAGACACACAGAGACCAGACTCACAGAGACACCGCCTCTCATCAACACCACCACAAGCAAGATGAACTCCAGCAGTGTACTGAGATGGAGCTCTCTAGACGTGAAGTCACATACGTGGGCCAGAGTTTATGTCCCTAACCACGTCTCATCTCTAAACTCACGCACTGGAGGGGAAAAAATAACACCGTACAGCCGATTCATTTTCAAAACGTCTAGAGGAGGGATCGACGTACGGGGAAAGGAGCGAGTGTACGTGGATGACGGAGAGCTCCGGGTGAAGGGCTCTGGGGGATCTTACCCTCGTTGATGACGGCGGGGCGGGCCTGGCCTGGCTGGATCTGGGCGAGCAGGCCGAGGGCCAGCAGAGGAGCCCACACCAGCATGCTGCTGACGGAGCTACAGCTGCTCACCGCTCTGAGACAGGAACTCCATGAGGACTCGTGGGGCCTCAGCACGGGGCCGCTCACTATGACAACCTGGAGGGAGGGGGGAAAGAGACATCAACCTTTAATGGGTCATTCGAATTTAGAAGATAACTAGCGGTTTATGTACTATACATTTGAACACCTATAGGAAGAGAGCAGCTTCTTTTATGACACGGAATGAAATGAGAGAACCTGGGGATGTCCAACTGTAAGTAAGAATCTAACAGACACTGGGCCGCTATAACTGGCATGTGTGCGTGCTCGTTAATCCACAAAGAACTTTGCAGATCATTTGTCTTTAAGACTTAAGAAGTCATAACAGCTAGCATGGAGGCCATCTACGCTGTTAGCAGCAGCACGCTTCCATCTCAGAATGATAAAGTGACGAGGAGGAATTCCCAGAAGGCCTGGAGGGAGGCAGGAGGGCAGCACAGGGTCACACCAGGGGTTTAGAGAGCGGGGGAGCTAGGGGGTGTAAATCGCAAGTTTCCTCACGATGCGATCCTACACACAAGTAGCCAACGGTTTTAGCCAACAATCCGGGTGATACCGATAACTCAAAATGAGCCGTGATGCAACGGGAAAGTGTAAAAAAAAACGATTTTTCTTGGCTGCTGCTTCGTAGGGAGCTTAAACCCTAGCGAGCGAGCAACGCTTTAACTGACGGACAGCAACAAGCTTAAACGGTAGGAGCGTACGGAGCGGAATCACTCAGGGCCATGTTGAGTCTGAAAACAAAACACGGATCCATCGATGAATGTGTCACGTTAACGGCACCGGCTCGTTTGCCCTTCGGTTGATACAGTGATACATTCCTAGAGGAAGCGCTAGGCTACGAGTGTAGACGTTTCTCATGACGTTTCCTGTCTGGATCACTGACGGGCAGGGCTGTGTGTTCTAAGTGGGCACAGAACACTGAGGGCAGGGCTGTGTGTTCTCAGTGGGCACACAGACTACTGAGGGCAGGGCTGTGTGTTCTAAGTGGGCACAGAACACTGGGGTAGGACCCTCCTCCTGTGGGCACAGACCACTGAGGGCAGGGCTGTGTGTTTCTAAGTGGGCACGGCGCTGTGGTCAAACCCTCCTGTGCACATCTGCTCGCACCATCACTCCTGTTGCATCTGGCCTCCGAGATTAACACTTTGCCAGTAACCCTCATAATCCCCCCTGAGGAATTTCCGAAGGACCCAAAACGAAGGCCTGTTACGCGACACCCTTGTAGGGAGGCCGCCCGAGACATCGTTTCCACACTCTGAGATCTATCACCTAACAGTTGGTTTTGGACCCAACCCCAACGTGACCCGACCCCCCCCAAGCACCATTTGCTCTCATGCCTGTCAAGTTGGGGTGGAACAAATGCTTGTTGTAAGGGGGTTGTTTCAGAGAACACATCATCACTGAAGAGGGGAAAAAATACACAAAGAGAACAGAGAATCAACTTTAAAACCACTCAATCTGAGAAACGGCCAAAAACAAACTGGCTGAACAGTCATGCACCAAACCCTAAACCCCTATAGTCGTTTGGAATGAATAAGCTACGATGTTTGTTGACCCGATGAGTCACTACACTCGAGGTGGTCGAGTCACTAATCGCCATCTACTTGAAAGTTGTAGCTGCTAAGGTCTAGAGCCCAGGGTACCAAAAACCTGTGACAAACCAAAAGGAAATGTCTCATGATACTCAGTCACAAACGAGAGACACCGTCGGATAACCTCGATGAGTGTGCCCTCATAAAAACCAATCGAATTTCACTTTCTTTTTCCAAGAAACGACAATTGTTCCGGCAGCTGAGATGAATCAGGAGGTTCCTCGGGGGCCGAAGACGAGCGGTCATCACACACTCAGCGCCTGGTCGGCCTCCAGGAATCCACTTCTGCTGCCAGACAGAAGACGAGCCGAAAAGCATGCAGCCGCAACCACGTTCCCCGGGCTCCCATGACAACACGGCCTCTGAGACAACAGCCCAGCATAAGGGCTGATTAAACAGCACTGTGTTTCATCTGAAGGCACCAAACCCTTCCGTAACGAGAGCCAGCCTGCGGGGGTCATAGAGCAGGTCGCTGTAGCCTAGCCCAAATCTAAACGGGGATGGGCAGGGTCCTGTTCGTTGATAAGGATTAAGACACTTTTTCCCCCCTCCTTGGGAGTACAAAGAGATTCAAGCATGGCCCCATAATTACTGTTCGCTGCCATCCATGCATAAAATTCCTCAGCTCCCCTGTTTGATTCTGTGGCACAACCTCAGTCATTCCTCCACTCCCACAGCAGTCTGTCTGTGCCTAGGGAACTAAGCTCTGCTCTTTTAGTGCTTCGATTTACTACAATACTTATTAGAATACTTACTCTGTCTTTCTATTCCACCTAAGATACGTCACCATAGTTTCAGGGAAAGTTTGAAAGTTCCAACTGGTAATGTTTACATGCAATCTATTGTTATGAAATAAAGTGGTCTAGGACTAGCTACATCATGTTTTAAGACCTGTCACAAAACTTTCTAATTGCACAAAAAGTCTACTAAGATGAGACATACTGCGCTAATGTCATATTTCACTACAAAATACAGACTATCATTAACTTAAGCAACAATAAGTCTGCCAATCCAGACGTCTAGTAAATTAGAGGGAACTTTAGGGGAGGAAAATTCCTCACTTCCTCTTCTGCAGACTAATTTAAGAGGACTTTTTCCTGATGAACTCTCGGTTTGAGATGGCGCTAAACTCCACATTACATCTTCTCCTTCACTGGCCGACTGATTAAGATCCGGGATTCCCTAATCATTGTAAACAATAAAGGCAAAAGGCAGGTCTAATTTCACAAAACCTGAGTTTTCTTGAATTATCAGAGCAGAAATATTCATTAAGTATTAGGCTATGTGATGAGGTTGATAAAGACCAGCAAGCAAATAAACATGGAATGCAACGTTGATCGGAAGTTATGTCCGTTGAAGTGGTCTCCAAACATTGTTTTGTGAATGAATGCCAACAAACACCAGTTAAATTAAAACAACGTTTGTAATGTAAATAATTGATACAACAAATCTCGGTTTGCCAAACACTGAGTCTCGAATAATTAAAAGCCGCGTAAAAAACTTGTTTTATCCTCTGTAGTCCTTACTAAACAAGATTCATTTAAACTACATTACATCCTGAGTATGTCTATATTTCTATTCTTCCCAAAACTGTAAACAACATATGTAAAGAAAAACAACAAAAAATACAAACAAACAAAAATGTTCTACAAAGAGCCATGCCTGCACCTTGAAACGAATTTACCTTGTCTGAGGGCGACGGAACAGCCAGCGTAGAAAAATGTCGGACTCCGAGTCTGAGATTTGATGGTAAACTTTTCACAAAAAGATAATAGATATCCAACCGTATATCTCCCAGCGTAAAGTAGTGTGAATGGCGATGTACCTACACATGAAACCTTTAATCTAACTCAAAACCTCTATGCATCTTTAACCTAACAGTTCGGAAGAACGACAAAAAGAAGCGCAAGAAGAACTGCTAGCTAGCTTACTATCAAAAGAATACTTGATTCCCTTGGCTTGGAGGGAAAAAGTATACTACTTGACCGCAAAAATATTTGGGACATGAAAGCATAGAGAGACTTTTCAGAATTGCCCACTAATAAATGCATCGACCTACTGACTGTCTTTCCGAAGATGAGAATCCCGCAGCAGCTAACAGTATTGTATACGGCAGAGCACTTCAGTCGGTCGTTTCATGCGTCCTCACAAAAAGTAAATCGGTCCTCCAAAACTTAAAAAGTGCATCAACTATCCCTTGACGATATACACAAGAATAGGTAATTGATTTCTTTGATCTTCAATTGTAACTTTTTCAATCATAGTTTGTTTTCGTCGTTGGGGCAAATTACTGTTTTTAAACAACAAGATTCCCTACTCGCGGATGCCTCCCCCACTAATATCGCACAGCCTGGTTGCATCTCGCAGCAGATGGAAGGAACCCCTGCCATCCGCAACACCTCTGTAGAAAGAGGGTGTACACGTTTTGAATCCCGGAGACTGCCAACTTGTCACCGGGAAGGCATCGTATGCACCTTAGTTTTTAAATCTAGGATCATAGATTAATCACGATTCATCTTTTTACTGAAGGAAATCATTTTCTTTTATCAAACGTATTTTTTCCTTGTCTGTTATTCCATATAAACTCTCTCCGTGCCACTTTCAGATTTATCAGTCAATCCGCCCGCTGGAAACCAATTTTCTTTAGGCATGAGCTGGTATACAAATCGTTTAGACATCGAATTTTACCCTCTTTGCATTATGGGATTGTAGTTGTGCTTACAAATCTTATATCCCCAAATCTGTAGAACAGATAGAGAAGCCCATGGATATCTTACTGTCTTGATTTTGATAGAAATTATTGTGAAACAATAATTAAAAAAGGAAAATGAAGCAGGAATAAAACTAGTCGGGAGGGAAAGTGCATGTCTGTGGAAATCAGACTGTTAGATAAGAAATTCCTTTATGTCTTAAATGTTTCCATGAGTGTGGTTATGACGAAGACCTATCACAGTATTAACACACCAGACAAGGAATTATTTTGCAATGAAGACAACACGAGAAATCGCCTTCCAGATCCAGATCTTCTCTGGAAGAAGAGTAGATCAGGACAGTTACTAAGTAAAAGAAAGATTAGATCTATGGACTTGTCCCCCACACTTCATCCCGGCCTCGTATTGAGAGCATACATGTGGATCTTAAAGACCCCTATTGACCTACTAAAGAGAGCTTATCACCGAATGTAGCAGTGAATGGAGGTGGCAATGAGGTGTGAACCGGTCCAACAGGGACTAATGAGGAGCACAGTCAGACAGGTCAGGAGAGAGGGGGGCGTGCGGCATGAGGAATTATGGTCTGTGGAAATCACATTAGACTCTTATAGAGTGGAATGGAACAGAATTTCATTCTATAACGTGGAGCAGAGCAGTACTTTAATAGGTCTCTGAGGGATCAAGATGTTGGATATGAAACGAAGAAAAATCCCATTCATCACCAATGCGCATTGACAGTAACAAGCATATGGCATCTTTAAATTAATAAAAAAATACATCATATGAACATTGGCAACATTTCAAATACCATCGGGATATTGGCCTATGATCCTGTTACTCACTAACGCTAACCAGTGCTGGATGATCAAACACATACTTTATACTGGGGGCTAGCATGTGTTCTCTCTTTTTGATGTTCTATTCTTCAACTTTGCAATTATTTAATTATTTTCTTCTGACTTGGATCCCAGTTCAGCTTACCAAACGAGAGGGGGGGGGGTTCATTTGTTATATTACCAATCATAATTTCACCATTCAACAAATCTTATAGACATGTGGATAATGCTGTTTTCATGTGCGTGTTAGGGACTAGGGACCCTTTGGCTGAAGACTCAGAGTATGACTTGACACTGAGAAACGTGGGTGTGGAGCTCCACGAGTGGAAACAGCCCCCAGCCCTCTCACAGACCTCAAACAATGGCATTGTGCTCCCCTTACGCTTAATGAGAGAGTGAACAAACAAAATCTCTCTCTCGGATTCTCGACTGGTTACAGCTCCAGGCAAGCGCGCACGGTTTCTTTTGGATAGATCCATTTCCTCAAAACCCTCATGTCTTTTCTTTCAGTGTCCACACACAAACAAGAGGAGGAGGAAGACATGGGAGCAGATCATAAACAGAAAGCTGAGCTGATGGTTGCGTTACAAAAAAACTAAAGGTTGCAGAGTGTTGGGGGAGTTTAAATCTCCAGACTGTTTCACAATTCCTCAACAGTGTCAAACGTCTGGTTGAGCACGTAAAGCTCATGGAAACAGGAAGGTTTTAAACCAGATATGCTTTCTGTTTGTTCTTATTCATGCGAAGGACCCCTCAATCTTGCATGAGTTCCTTGAGTTCTAAATAAATATATTACGACCAGAGACATGTGAGACCACATTCAAAGCCACCACATCTGCTGGTGGGTCTTGTAATTTTTTAAAATTTGTCTTTTTATTCCAGTCACTTGATATACAGAAACACAATGGGAATCATTACTGTTGTGTGTTTATCACATGAAAGACCACCAACGATTCATTCGAAAGCAAAATACGTAAAGAGACAGAAATGCACCCTGTAAAGCTAGCCAACTACTCAGTTTGTTGTGGGAGCAGAGAAGTAGGTCTAACTTTTCATTTAGATGTTTTTGTTGTTGTTGCCAATTCTCCCTCTGCATTATTTAAAGGAGGGTAGCACACAGTATGAGTTAATGAGGAATTATGATGGTAACTGAAGTCTAGGGTGGGGGTTGGAATGGCGTTGTGAGTGGAATGGTGATAGATTTATCTGACCGGCATGTTGGTTAACTACAGCACAGGGAGACAGAACAAAGACAAGAAGCCCAAGACTGATGCAAGGGGGCCATTAAAATCCAAACCCTGTGTTATCGGAGGTTTATTGAAATGCACCTTTAACAAATTATTAACCACTCTCTCTAATGCTTTCATGTCGCCGTGGCCATAGAAACATAAAAGTCTCAGCTGGTTTACGAGCCTGCGTTTACTCACACGTGGAGATCCAGTCGAATCTCCATTCGAGGTGGGCCTCGACTGTGGCAGTCTAAAAGTCAGTTGAACGTTCATTATGCCACAATGGGACCGATGATCAGTTTGTTTGATGAGGCGGAGCACCGCATTGCCTTTAACCCCTCTCCACTTTTCAGTGTAAGAAAATACCCAGGAGACAGTTTGACGCACGAACGCTGTCCACTAAAGAAACCTAAAGAGATGGAAAACTACTCATCAGCATGAGAACAAGCAGGGGATCCCTGAAGTACTCAACGAACAATATCTGCCCAGAGTAGGTTTGCATACTGATTTACCTAGCTCCTCACATCCAGGACGTTTAATCGTCCATGCCTTCCCTTCCCTGTTTGCATTCCCTTGTCACTAGGCATGTACAAATAGCCTTTTTATGCACAACAAAAAGCCCCCACCCGTCAGTCCTGCCACGACGCCCAGACCAAACGCACCCAGCATCCATCCATCAGTAGCACCCCCCATCCCGCATGCAGCTCCCCAAACTCCAACCAACCACCCACCCCCACGTTGTGGCTTTTCCGGGCCTTTATGCAGGCTGTTGTCTAAGACAGATTGAAGACCCTTTTGTGTGTCAGCCCCTGTCCTGAGTGGCCAGGGGGAACCTGCTGGGCCGAGGACAGAGAAAGCGGAGGGACAGGAATGCGCATATGAATGGCCTAGTGTGTGCCCAGCACCTGCTGACAGAGGGCCTGTGTGCCTTTCGCTTCTCAGTTCATCAGCACAATTATCTTTTTCAATTACATGTGTAGCGTGGAATTGTTATGTACGCACGGGGGTGAAAGGCGGCCCTATTGTCGACACGCACATTGTTTTGTTTCGACGTTGCCGGATGCAGGTGGATGAAGTGGAAGCCCATCAGCTTCATTGTCCTAACTGAGGGTCAATGTCATTAGACGCAACAGATCGTTCCTTTTTCACTAAGCCTATTTCCTCCACATTTCTTTTACCATCCCTTATCTGTGTCTAGGCTCTGGGCAGTACGTGACTGTGAAAGGACAGCTTCTTGGTAAATCCGGGGTGAGGAGAAGGACAAGAGTAGGGTGTTGCTGAAGTTCTCTTTGACAGTATCTTGCCCACACATGTAGTCAACCATTGTGCCTTTCTAATTTTCATACAATATGTCGAGTCAGCTTGACAGTGAGTTGTAAAAAGACACCTGTGAAAACAAAAGTAGTTTTCTCTCCTATCCCCGGACCTATTTACATAAACAAACAAACAACAAAGAATTTAACAATTCCCCCCCCAAATAAGTTGTGTTTTTAGATAAAGATACCGAAGTATGCTCAGTCCAGTCCCACACTGGTGTTCTTCCACTGTCTTAAACATGACAACAACCTGGGTTAGTTGCTAAGCTGGGGTCTCATTTTCACATGACATCCCCAATGTTTATATAAGGGGATGATCGATTGTCAATTACTTTTGCATGATGGTACCCAGAAAGGAGATATATGATCCATGTGATGCAACAGGAACCCCACAGCTGTCCTCTGAGTGATGGCAAAGAGGATAGGATTTACTTGTATAGGCATGCTTTTGAGGAGATTGCATCTCCATAATCAATACAGTGAAACGTACTCCCTCCCTCTGTGTGTCTGGAAACTATTTTATCATCTGAGAAACTTTTAACAATTTACAACATTTCTCGAGAGGTTTCAGAGTGTAAAAATAATAAAATAGGGTGAACAAACAAAAGGAGTTTCAGAAACCTTTCTGATAGCTTTGGAATGTAAGTTTGCTAAGGTCTGTAGTCTGTATATCAACATGTTAACTAGTCTCATTCCCGACATCCGGGAACTAATATGACAAAAACGTGGCGTTGTAATAGTTTACACCTCATTTTCTGTTTAGGTGTAATCATTATTCAAATGAATAGTATGTGTGTCTCTCTCTCTCCTTATTGTCAATGCTATTAACCCATTTAGGAAAATCGAGATGAGTGCTAATTAATTTCATGGTAATTTTTTGTTAATGAGCAGGCGTGATGAGGCAAGGTTTTGTCTTCAACCTGAGGTGCATTTGAAATGACTATCTGAACACCCCGGAGGACACCCGGGTGGCAACCAGGACCCCTTGGTTACTCATCCGCCTCTGGACCCATGTCTTCCATCCCCAGCTAACCTGGACAGGAGAAAGGGAAGATCTCCCACATCACTTCAATCATCAGAAAAACATACTGCTTTGAAGCGAGAGTGGGGGCACAATTCGATTAAGTTGGATGTCTTGAGCAGCAGCTGTCTTTAGATTTGATTATGCCCCTCCAGCCCACCCCAGCCTCCCCACAATGTACATCAGATAATACGGGGGAAATACTCTGTGCCAGTGTCTGGAACTCTACTCTCTTTTTAAACGTTTGCCCATCTGCCTGCTATTTACCTGATTACCTCAGCCTGTCACACAGGTCCTGCTCTGCTCTCTTCTGCTCTGCATGACCAGGATCAGGCTCCAGAACTGAACAGGTGGAAGAATAACGCATCCCGCAGTCAAGATGACAGAGACCAGGCCCTGGAGTAAGTTATATCTAAACCAGGTGGCCCCCTTTTCATTCACACCTGCTCATCCAATACACGTGAGACTGGACAGGATTTTATTCACACATATACACTATACCGGTCAAAGGTTTAAGAACACCCCCGTTTTTGTTTACATTTAAGCAGGTCAGATTCAGTGGATGAACTGAAATGGTAAACAAGTGGCACCATATGAGAGGCACCTTGAACTAAAACGGCAGCATTTTGCAGTGCCATGAAACTCCCTCTGGTGTACTTCTAGTTGGTCAAAGGTTCATCCGACTGCAAGATAATGACCCGAGTCACACCTCCAGGCTATGTCAGAGCTACCTTAGAAGAAAAGAACTAAATGTTTGGCTTCAAATTATGGGACGCAGACAGACAGCAGTTTCCAGACTTTAACCCTATTGAGCTGATTTGGGATGTACTGGACTGAAAGGTGAAAGCGAAACAACCCAGAAGTGCAACATATCAACAACTCTGGTGTCACCAGTGTTTTTAAACTCCACTTTAATTACAGAATACCAAAACTCGAAACTGTAACTAAGGTGTATGTTCTAAAACGTATAACAGGTCATTTAGATCCAACAGAAGAACATATATAACTTTTAGTTTCGTCAAGTCCAGGAATCACATGCTGTTATTCACCACCCAGCGGTCTGTTTGTAAGTTCTCCAGGTCTAACTAAATACGTCTCAACCACAGCTCTCAGACCTACCTCTATGAGGACTAACCTCCAGTTCTGGTTTAACTCTGGCTCATTGTCAAGTGAGTGTGATCTTCAGCCAGGAGGTTTCAAAGCTTTCCAAATAAATGTCTTTAAGAGACATATTCCCATTCCTTGTGGTGAGCAGTCCCCTTCTAATGTTCCGATTGGTTGATGGTTACAGGAAAACCATGAGCACAGTTTGTGGCGACGAGGCTTATTATGGCTTTGAGAGCAAGTGAAAAGCATTCGCTGAAATGTACAGTATACACAGTTTGCTATATCCATGTAAAACAGGCAGTAGATTGGGCTAAACACAAGCCAGTTTCCATCCACCAGTTTCACACATCAAAGACGGAAATTCTACTATTTAAACCAGCCCATGAAAACAAATCAATTTCAGAAAGAAAAGCTTTTTAACATTCCTCCGGTTTCCCCGATTCCACACGGGGTTTTCATTAGTCCTCTTATAGGCCGACCTCAGACAGCACAAGCTCTTGAGTGTGATTGTTTAAATCTCACAGAACCTGGCAGAGGAACAATCAAATATGAATGGCTATGATAATGTGTGTGCCATCTGAAGTCAGCCATTTCATGTGGCACATGATGCTTTCTATGGAAACCTCAAAGGACAAACGCAGATCATTCCTGTACTGTGCGTATACCATATCTCGATATGTACCGTAAAGGGACAACAGAATGAACTGACACGAGTCCTTAGCCCATACCTTCTGCCTGTATTCCACAGCCACATGGATGGACTTCCTTGCCACTGAGGCTTCAGAACCCCTTTGCTAAGTCCCTAACTCACCCCCCAATCCCCACTCCCCCCTCCCCTATGCAGCGTGGCGTCAGCTCCAATGAGCTCCAGATGTGGCCTGGCCCCCCTCCAGTCACGGCGCTGGATGTGGTTAGCCGGCCGCAGTGGAAACACCACCCACCAGCGAGGCCCAATGAAAGTTCCCCCCGAATCCAGCGTGTGGTTTCTGTCATGTGTCCACGGTCACGGCGTCTGCTAGGAGTACAGAGGGAGGCGCGGTGGCTGAGGAGGAGGAGGAGGGGAGAGTGAAGGTGGGGACTGGATGAGGGGGAAGGAGGGGATGAGGGTGAGGTGGGGACGCTGGATGAGGGGAAGGAGGGGATGAGGGTGAGGTGGGAACTGGATGAGGAGAAGGAGGGGATGAGGGTGAGGTGGGGACTGCATGAGGGGAAGGAGGGGATGAGGGTGAGGTGGGGACGCTGGATGAGGGGAAGGAGGGGATGAGGGTGAGGTGGGGACTGGATGAGGGGAAGGAGGGGATGAGGGTGAGGTGGGGACTGGATGAGGGGAAGGAGGGGATGAGGGTGAGGTGGGAACTGGATGAGGAGAAGGAGGGGATGAGGGTGAGGTGGGGACTGGATGAGGGGAAGGAGGGGATGGGGTGAGGTGGGGACTGGATGAGGGGAAGGAGGGGATGAGGGTGAGGTGGGGACGCTGGATGGAGGAGTCAGACTGGATGGGAGGAGTCCATAAATGAAAATAAGGTCAATTAAAGGGGAGAAAGAGAGAGACGTAGAAAGAGAGAGAACAGGATTCTCAGTTTTAGATGAGTGAAGCAATGAGGAGAGACTAGTCTGAAAGGTCATCAGACAGGGTATAATGTTGTGCCTCCAGCCTTTCCAAGCAAAGGTAGCATAAGCACCCAAAGACATCCGGCCAACTGGTAAACAAATATTACATCCAGGGCATGTGACACATAAACTACTGACGCATCACAGACCGTTCAAGGTAACACTCAATACACCAAACACAAATACTAAACAATTTACTCACACCATATTAGTATAATAAATAAGATAAGAAATATTTAACTGTTTATTTTGTAGGTTGGTCTGACACCATGTGTTACATGACAGAATGCTCTCACGAGATAGCTCATTCACTTTTTGTCTTTGACTTTGTCCACCTTTTTCATAGCTACATTTCTTTATTCACAGACGCAGGTTTCTTCTGATGACATTGAACTTTGTGAACATGCCAATATTCCAATGCCTGACTGTAAAACGGATAGCTGGTATACGAGCGCCCCCTGCTGGCTACACAGACACTAAACAGAAATCTCTGACGTGTATGACATTGGCCAAACAGGTGCCCTTGAATCGGTGGCTGTCGCAGTTAATATAAAATATGTTATAGCTATATGTTGTGACTGTCATCAGAAGTTTCTTGTACTGAAAGAGGCGGTCTTATAAGTTCCTGCAGTGGGTGTCCTTCTGGTGCAAGTTGATAAGGTAAATGTCCTTTCTTGTTATTTACATTCCGTAGATTTGGACAGTGCTGGATCAAAAGGGCACACACCTCCTGATGACCCTGCGCCGCAGCCTGCTCATTAAAACAGAGATCACAAAAACATCGTGCTAAGTGCAACACCGCAATTGTTTTAAGTTTGTATAAATTGCTGCCAAATGACACAGCTTTTTTCAGCAATTGGATCGTTGCTGTACCTTGTGTAAGGCAGAAGATCCGTCGTCATCACACAGCTGGGGGTCTGCCCCGTGCTGAAGCAGCATCCTCACCACGGCATGATGCCCACAGTAGGCAGCGCGATGGAGCGGAGTAGCGCGACCTAACGTCAAGGCGTTGACACATGCGCCACTGTCAAGGAGTAATCTGCAAACCGCCTCATGACCACTACGACTGGCATAGTGCTGAAACAAATCACAAACCCACTCGCAGTTAGAACGCTTGTCTTTTTCAGCCCGAAAGCAACAGTTGTGTTATTGTTTAACGGCTTGACTAAATTATCCTCACCAAGGCGGTATAATTGGAGGAGTCTCTTTGGTTTGGCTCTGTTCCCTTCTGGAGAAGTGCTTGTGTCCGACTCAAGTCACCATTCATTGCAGCTGACCATATACCTGCATGTTTTTAGAAATTACAGAAATATTATAACTAAGGGCCTCAGGTTGTGTAAAATAAAATTGTTGCCTAGATTGAGAACTAACCTCTTTCAAAATCCATCTCATCTAGTGTTTGGTGTGTACTTGCGGACGCAGCTTGGAGGCTACAATGCGCACAATGCGGGCTAGACTCCATCCTGAGAATAGAACATGCGACTCCTATATCATCTGCGTATTCGGGCAAACCCGGCGTATAAAACGAGTAGAGGCTAGTTCTGCAGCGCTAGCTTGGATGAACACCACAGATGTAAACTGCGGCCATATGACTTTCTTGGAAACCCCGTGGGCTTGAGCAAGACAAACTAATTACGGATTTAACTGTAGCAACATCCACGGCATTTTATGAACTAAGAAAAACTACTCACACACGTAGGCTAGGCCTACTTCAGGACAAAAGTCTGCGAGCATTTGCGAGCCTAGCTAGCTGTCTGTCTAGTGTTCGCCTAATACGCTTTCAAAATAAAGGTCCTATATTCAGAAGTACGGGTCCTTCCTGGGTGCAAAAATAATAGACACACTAAGGATTCGGTGAAAGTTTATTGGAGAAATGTTGCATACATTTGTTAAATATTTTGGCGTCCACTGTCTTTTTCCGTGAGGCCAGCCTAAACAAAAATGCATCAATTGCAGATCAGGTCATGATGTTCTGTAGGAATCCAAGGCAAATACTTTCATAAAAAAAAATATCAGATCATTTGTAACTCACAAGCAATGTCCTCAGTCCATACAGTCTGACATTAGGCCAGACTTTAGTACAGTCATAAAGACTGCAGGGTCCATCCATCTTCGGAAGGTCCTCGACAATCTGCAGAAATGCATCATTAGGATCAGAGGCAGCGGAACTAGACATTTACATTTAGCAGACGCTTTTATCCAGAGCGACTTACAGTAAGTACAGGGACATTCCCCCGAGGCAAGTAGGGTGAAGTGCCTTGCCCAAGGACACAACGTCATTTAGCACACTCGGGAATCGAACTGGCAACCTTCAGATTACTAGCCCGATTCCTTAACCGCTCAGCCACCTGACTCCATAGACCTGACTCCCATAGACCACGTATCAGCATTAATGCGTTGTGCTCTGACATCAAGGTTCGGTACTTACACTTTCCAGTGTTTCTGACAGGCCATCTGCAGCTCTCTTCCCCCCTGGGCTCAGTCCAAAGGACCAGTGTTGACAGCAGGCTTGGGGCATCAGTGCTCCCAACAGCAGCAGCCACAACACCAAGTTCCTCTCTCCCATCCTACAACAGAGATAACAAGCACAAATACCTGTTTTAGACAGGCTGAACATTGGACTACAAAGGCAGAACAGCAAGGTGGTATGTTACTGTACCTGACAGGCTCTTGTCTAACCTGTCCTGGGTGAGTGATACAGCATCTGGTTCCTTCTGAGGTTTTATAGGATCCTCCTAGCTTCACCTTTCACCAGTGCAGGTGGAAACAAAGTGGGCTTACAGACACATGTTTACCCACAAGGTCAGACACCCCACACTGGCACCCCGAGGAGACTTTCAAAAGATTATAAAAGATTAAAGAAGGATTAAAGTATATTTATGATAGTGCTCTTCAATATATGTGCCTTTTTTCCATTAAACAATACAAATGGTAGGCTACACAGTGAACAGCCTATTGCGGCCATTTAAATCTTCACAGGTCTGATAATCAAAGTAGACTAACAGACATTAACCACACCCTTAAAAAAAACTACTCGCCAATTAGTTTAAAAAAAGGAGCTTGACACATGGTTTACTCATAACAGTCATTTTATTTATGGAAATACATTTCCGTGTTGAGTGCAATAATTATAGACAGGGAGGATCCCACAGTCTTCATAGATCCACTGTCTTTTCGCCATATCGAATACAGTATGTGTCAAAACAAATTCCATGGCTCGTTTAATAACATTCTCCTGGTGTGATCTGCACACTCAAGGTGCAATATTCCGCATGATTGCCTTCATTACCTGCATAGGCAGGGTACCTACTTTAGAACTGAGCACATGTCGCATCTGAAGAGCTTTATGCTACAGCAAGAGGAAAAACTTCACTCATCAAAGATGATTACACTCGAGTCTTTAAAAATGCAGACGCCGTCCTTAAAAGAACTGAGATACGATTGATTCTGTGACTAACACAGTCCAGCAGTAATAACATTTATCCTGCTTGATTGTTTGGAAGCCCTGGTTTGGAAAAGCATTAGGTTACCATCTACAAGCACCATACACATTTTGTGTTTTTGATTAAGTGTGACACAACAGTGCGATCATTTTGTACATATTTGTGCAAAGCTTTAAGTTTAAACATGATTGAATGATATGCCCAGTCCTTTAGTTGGTCCACACCAGAGGACTAAGGTTCCACAACTATCCTCCTCCTAACAGAGCTCGAACGTGACACAGACACTATAATAACATCAACTCTTCCTTCCATCAAACTACATTACAGGTGAATTATTTGCTATAACATTTGAATATAGAGAACGGCAGATGCAATGTAACACGTCAGATAAGCAGAACCACAGTGAAATGCATGCAAATACAAATCAGTCTGGCAGGGTAAACAGGAGGTAGATTCACAGAACACGAAAACAAAAGACAGACTATACTACTCAAGAGAATCACAAGCCGACACGTGAACTCTGGAAAGAGTACATTGCATAAGTTTGTTTAGTGTCTCTTTCCAGAATATTCCATAGCATAGTATTTGTGTGTGGTGCACTCTGATAAAATATTTGGCCAAGTTGACCATGTTTTATTATGGCTTGTTGTTCATAAAAATAAAACATCTTAAAGCATAGGCTACAGGAACAAGAAGTTCTTTGATATAAATGTAGTTGCACAGCGACAGTTACTCATCACATCAGTCTTTGGCCTTTCCAGCCTTGATTTATGTCCCATAAAGCCAGACTTTGGAGGGTGGAATCCCATTCTCAACATCATCTTTAACTTACAGAAATGCTGTCAAGTTACAAAATGGATATTTATGTACAAAGCATAAACTATGAAAAATGTCACTGCTAGGATTGCAAGGTAGAGAGAGGAGTAAACACACGTTTCCAACATAAGATATTTTGGTTTTGGGGACAACTAAGGGTCTAGAACCATGGAGAGGTGCTACAGTGCAAGAGATTTAAAGCTAAAAAAAGAATGGGGTGGAATGCCATGGATGTGCATCAAGTAGAGGAACAGGAAGTTCCATGGCAGAGCGTCTAGGTGTGAGTGGGAAGGGGGAGGGCTGGTGGTTTGGGCTGGGGGAGGGCTGGTGGTTTGGGCTGGGGGAGGGCTGGTGGTTTGGGCTGGTGGAGGGCTGGTGGTTTGGGCTGGGGGAGGGCTGGTGGTTTGGGCTGGGGGAGGGCTGGTGGTTTGGGCTGGGGGAGGGCTGGTGGTTTGGGCTGGGGGAGGGCTGGTGGTTTGGGCTGGGGGAGGGCTGGTGGTTTGGGCTGGGGGAGGGCTGGTGGTTTGGGCTGGGGGAGGGCTGGTGGTTTGGGCTGGGGGAGGGCTGGTGGTTTGGGCTGGGCCCAGGTGGAATGTGTCGGGGGGGGGTTGATGAGCAGACTTATCTGACGCTCTGAGACATGTGCAGTGCAGTCAGCATCTCTTCGAAGATGGCTCCTTTCACATTGGAGCCTCTCAGGTTGGCTTCTTGTAGGTCACAACCAGACAGGTCACAGTTCTGGAATTAGTCAGCAAACACAACGACGGCACCGTAAGACTGGAAACTGGAAACGGCGCCCGCCGAATATATTAAATGAAAGATTAAAAAAGCAGGCAATGGGTTGCCAGGGCCGACCGTCCATTAATCCTTCAGCCCTCCAACACGGAGCCCTTTAATGTTCCTTACCTCTAAATCTGTTCCTGCTAACGTGGCCCCCCGCAGGTTACAGTTCTTCAGTTTAGCATTTTTCAGAGTGGCCACACGAAGGTTAATACCCGTCATCTGACTTCCTTCCATGTCGACACCTTTCAGATTAGCACCTGAGGAGTCAGACATCCACAAGCGGTGGTTATGTTATGGTTATGTCATTTAATCATTCAGCAGATGCTTTCATTTAAAGCCCAGGGGTATTTGAACCTGTGACCTCTTGATCTGCAGTCTATCGCTCTACCACTGGGCTACATCGCTCTACCACTGGGCTATATCGCTTTGCCACTGGGGTATATCGCTCTACCACTGGGCTATACTGTACCTATCCTCCAGTTTAAACAGTGTTGCTACCAATCCCAAATAGCCTCTCAGTAGGTATGTAAATACAACAGGGATTACCCTCCAGATTGGCCTTCAATCCAGACGGATCGTCAAAGTTGCATCCTTTCAGCGAGGCCCCCTCGGCGTTGGAGCAGAGCATCTTTACCCCCTGTAAATTAGCGCCCTACAACAGCAAGCAGAGGGCACAGCGGACAGTGAACCTGTGTGGTATTCTTTGATGGCAGTCTTCTGCTGGAGCACGACAGGGGGAACTTACATCCAAGTTGGCACCCCGACAGGTCCGCTCGCTCCAGGTTAGAACAGCACAGGTTGGCGTGTGCCAAGTTGCAGCGACTGAGGTTGGCCATCTTGAAATTGATGTAGCGCAGATCCAAGCGAGAAAAATCCGCCCCACTGAAATTCAGACCCTTATCGGAGAAAGGCACTTGGTATTACCTTATGGACAGAATATGTATTAAATGGTGGAGTGGTTTTAGAGCAGTTGTCCTGTCCTATACCTGACAGCGAAGCTCGGATTTGGTGGGCGTGGCCAATAGGAACCGAACAAACTCCTTGCGAGAAATGGGGGAGTGGTCATCAGCCGGCTTGATGTTCTAAGAAGTGACACACAGCGGAAACTAGTTCAGGTACCTTGAATACGTTAGGGAAATGATAACAGCACATAAACATGGCATGTTGGCAGTTCACTCACCTTTATTGCTACTTCCAACTGCTCTGCAAGCTGTTCAATTCCAAAAAAGCGTGCCTCTTCTAATACCCCTGGAAGACATAGAGAGTTCATTGCTGATGGTAAAATTCCTGTGGTCTAGTCTTTGAGTGATTAAAAATATCCCCCGAATCAGCATGCCACACTTACCAAGTAAATTAATTCCTTCATTTATAATGAGCTGGCCATGACGTAGATAATTGAGAATAGGTTCAAAGTATTCAGGACTGCGGTCGATTAGGAAGGCCCCATGTTCATCCTGCTTGTTCCCCCACACATCTACATTGGAAACAAAGATACAGCTGGACTTCGTAATATGAATAACACAACAGAAGAAACACTGACTGTGTTCATCTGTGACTTCTAACTCACCCTTCTCCCGGAACATGTGTGCAAGCATGCTCTCTGGCTCCTTGCTAACTAAGGTGCTCCTGTGAAGGGGTGAGATCTCATGAACACCAGGGTGAGCCAACACTACGTGGGTGTAGGTAGATCGCGGAACAAGGTTTTCATCTTACCGTGTGGTGGTAAAAATACGTCCACCAATATTTAGAGTCAACCAATCAGACTGTGCTCCCAGGCTGTGATCTGGTCGTCTTGTTATCACTCTGTGGGTCTACGATACACATGTATACAGGAGTTATTAGCTTTTCAATTAGGTGGTTTGCGAGGATGAGAGAATAAGCATGATTAAAGACACATCAACTCACCGACAAAGGGATCTCCCTCTGAGACATACAACACGTCGTCATCCCTGTTTAAGAGTGACAGATCACACCAAAAGCAAACACTTACTCACGTGTCAGGTCAATATCGCTGTAATCATCACTTTCTTGGAAGCAAGTTGAGCTTGAATCCAAGGCAACGCGCTACAGATAAATTGCTCAAACTACTGACATTTTAGACTATATGCTAACTCGCTAATATTAGTAAGTAATGGGCAGAGCAAGAAAAGATGCCTAGCCTTACCTGATAAGAGTTATATCATCTATATGACCACCTTTTCCATTGTAAAAATTGGAAGCTCTGATTCCCAACTTATTGCTGGCTACAGATAGCAAGTCGGACAAGGTCCCATATACAGCTACAACCTGTTGGAGAAGGCAAAGTGATAATGCTGTTAAGTTTGGGCTCAATGAAAAACTCTTGGTACACGAAACATGGATATAGACTATGCGTTAATGGGCCGCGTTAGCAAACCATCTAGCTAGCTGACAGCAGCAGTAGGCTAGTGTGTGTGGCAAGCTAGATACCTACTTGCTAGAAGCTACGTACCTTGCCATTTTTGGATGTACCGTTAGCAAATAAGGTAACTCTTCTCATTCTTTATACCAAGTCCTGATCATCAAATGCAGCGTGTGAACAAATGTAGCTCTAGAAGCTAGCTAGTTCAAAACTATCGAGTCGTTATTTGAACGCAGTCAGTAATAGAGACGCCACAGACAAGACATGACAGTAGGTCACTTCTTAAGGTTTATTCGTTTTGTTCAACTGGGTAATGATACGGTGCAACCCGGTCACATAAAGAAGGATATCAATATTTCGGAAAGGTATTGTTAATGTGGCCTAAAAAGTTATATACTAAATTTCAAAATAAATGATGTATGCCCATGGTAGGTAACATCTAACATTTATTTGGCTATTTATCTAAGGACATTTACACCACGGAATGGTCAGTGACAGCAAACGAAGTACACTTTCATGCTCATCACGGACCAATAGAATTTTGTATCAGAAACTATGTGAACCAATCACTGGCCCGAGTGAATAAACGTATGCTCGTTTAATACGCCTGGGCATTGTTAAGTGGTCCGTGGCACCCAGACAGAGAACGATTTATTGTTTTTTTGATAATGTTCAGAACACCGTATATAATCTAATTCATGAATGCGTACCATAAAAAAAACACAACACAATAAAACGTGAATTTACCTTTATTTGCCATTATACAAAACATAATCATGAATAACTATCACTTGGAGCAGTCATCAACTTCAAACTTAAATCTTAAACTTAAGAGAACTAACAAGAATATGTTCAAAATGTTTCAAGGTCTAATTATTAATTCCAAGGTCTAACACCTATTTTCAATTACACTGGAAAATACCATCATTGAGGTGAATCTTGTCATCCAGTATACAGCAGTGTGGGGCAACTTTACATTTTATTTTGATTCGCTGTCTATAAAGTGCCTTTTTTATGATACCCTCAGGAATGTGTTACCCTACTACTGTTATCAACACGGTTATATGATGATCACCTAAATACAGGAAACGTTTCATACGCTTGGCTTGTACTTCTAAACATCTAATAATACCACCACCATCATCCAAGTTGCCACGGTTTCAGCTTTGTAATGTATTTTTTCCGTTCATTGGATACTATACAATGACAAGGGAACAGAAAGCGACTGATAATTGTATAATTTCACTTCACTGTAACTGTGTCGAGTCTTAGTGTGACAGGAGTAGTGAGAACATGCTCTAACAGGATCTACAGTATATACGCAGTGCCATAGTAACAAAGCTCAAATAGGTAAAAACCGGTTTTTCTTAACGGAATCCGTTCATTAAAGTCAAGCAACTCGTTTACTTTTACAGCGATGTCACATGTTGAATCTTATACTTCAGATGGAGTAAACCCAAGCACAATAAATATGGTACTTTTGCATTCAAATGATGCAGCATTGCATTAAAACAATAAAACAACAATACAAATCAAGAGATGCCGCTTAAAGCTGTCATTTGGAACAGAAACTATGTCCATCTTTCTGCCCGACGTCGTCAGTCCTGTCCAGTCTCCCCAGTTTATGATGTGTGTAGGGGGTTCTGTAGAAGGCATGTCCCTCTCCTTGCAGATGAAGAGGAAGGGGTATTACAGTGTAGAGCAGTTGGTGGACTCCATTCAGAGGCTTGTAGACAGGGCTCTCTCACTCTCTCCCTCTCTCTCTCTTCTTCAAAAGGTTTTCCGATGGATGGCCCGCGCTCTGTCTTCTTCATACTCTTTCTTTGATATCCACATTTTCTTAAAGGTGTCAAGGGAAGCCAAGATGGAGCCCCTAGAACATGCAACGAGAACAACAACAAAAGAAAAGATGTGGAATTAAAACGTGTTTATTTTTTTGTAAACCTTAGATGGAGAAACAGGACCTTACTTACCCTATCCAAGTGGAGTAGAGTCTCTCTTGAGGCGCAGAGATCTACGATGGAGGAAAAACACAGTAGACACGACATCAAAGAGAACTCAGAACGGAAAGAAATCTAAATCTATTATTCAGCTTAAAATTCCCCATTGTGATTTCTAGTGAACGAATCAAATACATTTGATTTGTTTAGTGCTGTTAGGGGTTCCGTTTCATACTTCAACGGATTTCAACGTATTTTTTGTCCCGCTGAAACTCCCAAGGGGAATGTAATAAAAACATGAATACGTTCTCTGATAGTTTTTAAGTATATACCTTGATCTTTACATCTTTGGGCGCCAATTTCTTTACTTCACTTAACAAACGATCTCCAAAACCTATTGAATTGAAAGAAAACAATTGAGTTAGGAACTCCGACCCAATGCTTTGGAGTTTGGCCTGCGATGTTTGAGACGTGGACTCCTGTCACAGAAAGAAACACAGAAAGAAACACAGAAAGAAAACAGAAAGAAACACAGAAAGAAACACAGAAAGAAACACAGAAAGAAACACTGAAATTCAGCGAATACCTTTGAGAAGTGTGGAGCCTCCGGAGAGGACAATGTTGGAGAAGAGAGTCCGTCTCAGATCCATGTCCGATTTCTGGATGGCAAAAGCCAGAACCTCGTGGATTCCTTCGCTCTCGTCTCCGATCAGGTCTGGACGGAAGAGAAGCTCAGGTGCTCGGAACCTGGCAGGACCAATCTACGCAGGGGCATGACAGTCATGTGATTCAGAATTCCGAAAGAAAACATAGCACCCCCCGCAATACTGAAACCGTGGCAACAACAACAGACAAGACTCACATCCAAGGTGCTGCCATCAGGGAGGGTGTACTGTGCCTTCTCGGTCTCTAAGGTCTCATCTTTCTGTGGGTTCAATGAAAGGTAGCATGCTCTCTGGACAAGGACAGAAGAAAAGGTGACAGGGGTTAAGGGTTAAGCAAAATGTACTATTTATTGTGCCATGTGAATTTGAGAGAAGACTGTGTGGAATTCAAATGTGCCACGCATCGTTCGATAGTGTCACTGCAAAGCACAAACCTCTTTGATGGTGCGGACCACCTCGAACTCGGCGGACGTGTGGAAGTCATAGCCCTCTTTACGTAGAAGCAGGCGGAGGTAACGCGAGACGTCCCGCCCGGCGATGTCCACCCGCATGATGGAGTGAGGGATGGCGAAGCCCTCGTAGATGGGCACGGCGTGGGTCACCCCGTCCCCAGAATCCAGCACCACTCCTGTGGTCCTCCCTGTGGCATAGCTGTAGGTCACAGACACACGTCATCATCGCTGACTCATAGTTTGCATGTTGTGTATTGTAAACGTCGGGGGGGGGGCATATAAACATACAGGCTCAACACTGCCTGCATGGAGATGAAGAGGGCCGGCACGTTGAAAGTCTCGAAGAACACCTCGGCAGCACGCTCCCTGTTTTTACTCGGGTTCAACGGGGCTTCCGTCAGCAGCACAGGATGCTGGATTAAGTAGAAACAAACATGTTAGGGAGACAGGACATCCAAAGGTTACTGTATGTGAATCGATGTGCGACGATGCTTATGCATCCTATGTATATATATAGGCGTACCTCTTCAGAGAAGGTCTGTAGTTGCTCCTTGGAGTAGACGTACTGCCAGATCCTCTCCATGTCATTCCAGTCCTTCACGATGCCATGCTCCATGGGGTAACGCACAGACAACAGTCCCCGGTGCTCCTGGAACCACAGACAGAAACGGGATTGTCAGACATTGAAAACCAAAATAACAGCACTGTCACTTCTCACCGTCAGGAACATAACAGAGCAGTAGAGGCGTCGGTCGAGTTACCTCAGCTTTAGGTCCAATGAAGAGATCTCCTTCCAGGGCACCTGCCATCACCCGAACATGCTTGGGTCGACCCACGCTAAAAGCGAAAACATACACAATTCATTTAATATCTTGTCGTGCAAGGATCTTGGGTCTTGTGTTGTTTGGGTTCATTAAAGGTGGGGTCTGCAGATGCTTGAGATGGAGATGGCTTACTAGTTGGGGAAGCAGTACTTAGGGATCTGGTCCCCTGCAAATCCAGCTTTAACAACACCAGAGCCCTGAAAAAAATAAGACGACACAAAATAGGCGACAGTGTTATACACTACAGCATACAGTTCATTAGAAACGCCTTATGAATTTAATAGCCGATGCTCATCTTAGTGACACACGATTTCCAATTTAACTAGACTAAACACTGACGTTACGTTGCTGTCTGGCTATAGCGAGGCTACTCCATCCCCAAATAATGTTAATTGGTGAGAATGGGCTAATGTTGCTCACCAGCCTCACGAATAAGCTTAGTCAGGGCGTAGAATATGGTGGTGCTAGTTCAATAGTTCAGCACCACCAGTGAGGAACGTTAACTAGCTACCGGTGTAATCTATCTACCCAACTTTAGCCACCGAGCTAGCTAGTATGTCAACAAAACTAGGCTAGCTAGCTAGCCACCGCTACGTTTTGATTGTTCGGGACTGGCGTTTCAGCAGCATACAATAGCTACTGTAGAGCTAGTATATACATTGATATGGCCTGGCGTTAGCTCTAGCTAAACTAGCCTAGCAACATGCATAGCGTTAATTGTTCTTTTTCATTGATGTTATTAACTTACATTATCGATCACGACCGGCTGATTTGCTATAATATCGTAGGACTCCATTGTGAACTTGCTAGCAGCAACACCCTTCCCTCTCTACTAGACTCGATACACCCTTCCACTCCAGACCTGCCTGGTCAGGATGTAGAAACATACTATTCTAAACGCTGTAGCTACATGGAATTGGACTGCGGGAAGGTGCCATAATGCATTCTATTTGTTATATATCTATCTGCAACATCTCTATAGTGGGGATCTTGACGCCCGTGTTCGACACATAGAAGCAGCGTACTTTCCCACACCCAGCAGTCCACTTACTACTGCCACACAACGGATAAATATGTAAAAAAATCAAGGCAAGAGCTATTTGCATCATAAGGTGGAGAAGACATATGCAGGCATGTTTAGGGACGGGACTGGTGTACTTACAGCTTCTAACCACTAGAGGACACTGCGAAAACACCTGATGGGACTCGTTACAGCGAATGGAGATGTGAGAATTCAACCAGACAGGCATTGATAATTAGGCACATCCATAGCACACCATCCGCTAATGCAGTGTCGTCAAACCTGGACCTCACTCAGCAGTACCCGCCTTGTACAACTCCCCAGATTGCACAGCACACAGTAAAGCATGATACAAGGGAGGTTTATTGCTCAAACGGAAGAAATACAGGACTGTTATGAGTGATTTTAAATGGGTGGTCTGGGGGTGACATTGGGCATGTCTCAAGACTCATTTAAAGACTAATCTATTATGCAAAGGTTGTTCTGTTATTATCTTATAGCACATGGAACTCAAACATAGGACTACACTTGTATGCATAAAATACATTTGACAATGAAACAATGACATGTAATATCTTGTTGACTATTGAACAGGTTGGGGGGATAGCGTCTTATCTACCTAAATAAATGGTGCTGTTCATAGGGTTTCAGTCTATCTCTCACGCTGCTGATTCTGGGCAAACACACAAGCGAGATTATCAGTTCCTCTTGATGAAATGTCACCCACTAGCATCGAAGACCGTGAACCATGTAGATGGAGTATTCTCCTTTATTGAAAGTGATTCGATAAGGTGCAAAGTCACACAGTCAATTTGTGATAGTGAGTCAATAAATCACTCATTAGCAATGACTCTATTTAGTCAAGATGATAACTAGCTGTTCATTATGACAAGACAATGGATCTCCTCAGGATCAGGACAGTCTACACACACACACCACATGTTACAGGGACAGTCTACCTCACACACACACCACATGTTCCAGGGACAGTCTACCTCACACACACATCACATGTTCCAGGGACAGACACTTGGTAAGCTTTCTGAAAGCTGCAAGGTCTTTCAGGTTTGCTCTAATTGGTTTCCCACAGTGGTGTCACATTAGATGGGGGGAAAGAAGCTGGGAAGATCTGGAGAGAAAGACACCTGTTGAGCTCTACAACAACACACATGGTGAGGAAAGAGCGGATAACCATCCAAGTTAAGGACTCTTCACTTGAATATCGCTTCTCAGCTGAGACCCTGGCAGATACATTTCTCTTGCGTTTTTTTAGGATGACAAAGGGGTACAGTTTATGTAGAGGGTTGTTTTTGGCACATAACACTGTGCAGTCGTGATGACTGAAACCCCACCTCCTATCTCTGAAAACACATTGTTGTTATCAGACCGAGTGCTTCTCTTGATAGGCCATCTGCTTGGGCTAGTTCTTCTGATGCAGAGTCCAATAAGACTGCTTGATAGATTCTGCTCCGTAGCTACAAGGTTACCTACTGGTGGCCCTGTGGAAGCTGTAACCAGGCAACCAGTCCAAGGTCTATTACCTCTCTAGCCATACTTCAGGATAAAGCGAAGTAATGACCACAGCTTAAGTAGATATAGATTATAAAATGTACTAAACGCAAAATGAATAAGATCTCATTAAAAAATTAGAAGTAGAATGATACTAATATTGAAACTCGACTTTTTGTCACACGCGCGAGGACAGGAATAGATATTTGCAGACACAAATATGTGTGTGTGGGGGTGTGTGTGTGTGTGTATGTGTGTGTGTTGAAAGCACAAGTGGTACCCGCAACTAGTCCTCTCATTGGATTCCTCTCTCTTGCCTTGGGAGATCCCCTGGGGTACGTGACTGGAGACAAGAGACAAGCTATACTTTGATAAACACTCACAGTGGGACAAAGCACCCTCCTGCCATGATTGTTTCAAACCCTCGTCTCAATTGACTTTCCATTCGCATTTAAGATAATATTACCACAAAAGAATACTCTCACACACTTGAAAAGATTGAGCTGAAATGTGTTCTTGAGATGTTTCAGCAGGCACAGACTCATGCTATGAAAGGTAAGATTAGTGGGGCAGTCTCTGCAATAAATCTTGATGATGCGTGATGAATGGACCCAGAGAATTCAGAGGAGCACGTCCTTGTGAGGTACGGATCCAAACTCGACATCCGAAGTAAACACAATATATTTAGGTTGAAGGGCATCAGAGTGGTCAACACTTTGTAGAAACATAGCCAATTAAGGCAATTTTATAAACACAATACAGGAACAAGAGATTACTGACTGAGTCTGACCCAAGGTCATAAGTTAGTTTGACCCTGGCGGCACCAGCCTTTGAGGTGGGTTTAGCATTATTGTACATACAGTTCTGTAGATTAGAGTTTTAGAAGTTAAGCTTGTTCTATGTGGTTTATTTTACTCTGGTGAGCCAGAACAACACATCTGGTGGTTTCTGTCTGTCTTTTTTCCATGAAGGAGTCAAAGTTACAGAGGTCGCTGTGAGTTTGTGAGAGACTATAGGAGGCTGCAAATAAAATTCATTAATATTTGAACTTATATCCTTTACAGGAGGTTCCCTGCTGTTTAACGCAAAAAAGAGTATATGCTTATACCTGCTTTTATGTAGTTGTTGAACTTAAATTGAACTTGAAGAATAAACACACAATCTTTGTTGTTTTGTTGTATTACTTTACTTAAAAGTTACATCATGTCTATGACTATCAATAGCATACACCACAAGTGCCCAAATATTTAACGACAGTTCATTAAACATAACAAAAATAAGCTTTGAATATCACTTTCATAAAACATATATTTCATAAGCCATCATAAACCATAAGTACATTATAATAATATTTGAAGAGCTGTATGTACATACCCAACCAGGCAACATAATTAGAAAAAATTATAAACCTTCTTTCTTTGCATGGTAAACTCAATATCAATGGTGTTCTCAACAATCTTTCTTAAAATAGCACAAAGTGGTCTGTCTTATTTTAGAACCAGGAATAACTTATGAGCCAGTTTCTCATTAAAATTAACGAGGTTTAAGTTTGAAGAGGTTGACAATCTTAACAAACAATTGTGGTATCTTGACAACACTTTTGAATGTGTTTGAGTGGGACTAATGAATGGGTGATGATATAAGGTAACCCAATGTCAGTAGACAAGTGTGTAGGCAGAGGAAAAGCACAACACTTTAAATGTCTTTCACCAATTTCAATTTGACGTGGTTCATTAACACCATATAAATGGACCATATTCAAACAAGTTAAAACACATCCATGCTTTAGCTCCAGAGGTTTGGGTGAGATATTCAGACACCCTTCCTGTGGGATGACCAGAGGAAGAGATGAACCTCACATGTAAAGCAGCGGGATAGAGGAACATCCAGAGAACTGTTTCATTCTTATTCTGAGACTTTTTTGTACAAGTTACATGAAATACGGTTCACATGGTGTCTGACTAGACTCCAGGTCTACAGTGGGTGCTTCTAAAAGGTGATTATTTACAGTGGGGGACACATACATTCATTGCTTCTTGTTTTGTCTCAGGCACTGATGTATAGTTGTGTTGTGGCACATAGGTTTTATTACAGCAACCTTCCCAACACAGTGATATATTTGACTGTAAACCTTAGTGGATAGAAAGAAAAAAGAAAAATGCCAGTAATGGTTTGCGGCAGCAATGGTGGCCTGTGCTGATATTTCTCAATGTCTGTCCTTGGCGAGGTTTTCTCAGTAAAAAGTTATTAAATTATGAACCTGTTTTGAACATAAATCGACTTTATGTTATCTACCACTAAATCATGCATGAATATGTTGAATGAAAAATTGGTAATTTATGTTGTAGGTACTTCAGGTACTGGATAGAGAGACAAGGTAGTGAATAATACACTCTGAATACTATCAGTGAACTAGTGCTTCATTCCCCATGCGTTTATCCACTGAAGTGGATTGGCATATTGGATTTTTCTTTTATAGGATGAATAGACAAACTGGCCTGGCCAGACCAATTTGCCACTGTGTGTTCGTCTGAAACCTCTCAGGTCAAGTTCGATTTCCGAGGGGCGTTATTAACGGATGCAGATCAGAATGCCTCTGGACGCAATTGGTTAGAATTGAATAGATACCACAACCACTTAGAGCAACAAAAAGTAATCTTGGTTGTTCACAAAAATGTCATGAACAAGGAACAAACAATAATGTTGCAAGGATAATATGTGCATAATGTGAATTTTAGACAGCGTTACAGTGCTACGTGTTCCTCAAGGAACCCCACACCCCCCCCACAAGAGTTCTACAGTGAAAATGACAGAATAAAACATTTAAAATATAGATTCATATTCATGTAACTGTCTTCAGCTTTTACTCAAGGTCATTATTTTTACGGACCCTTAAAAACGAGTCTACAGAAGATAAAAGGCAATACAGTGGATCTCTGGGACAATCCTTAAAATACCATTGTGTAATAAAAGTTTGACCACCACATATTTAGTAATATACATAATAACACCAAGATAGCATGCCTCTGCAAAGCCATTTCTCTGGAATCCTTCACAATACTAAGACCTTTGCACCGTAATTCTGTTAACGACTTCCTCTTGGTCGAGCGCTAAAACCGCAAAGAGAAGCCTGTGACACACACGTGTCAGGGCTACGCGTTCTCCCTGCTAGTTCTCACTGAACAGCACAGCCGGAGATCAATCCTTCCTCCAGCCTGAACGGAAACACAAGCTTCAGCGGCGTGACCGACGCCACGGGTCAGGAGGAGTCGTATCGATCCCCGTCTAAGTGTTGATGCTGATGGATCCTTTGCTGAGGAGGGAGCCCTTGGTCACCTCGGTGCTAACGATGGAGAGGGGGAACGTCTCGTACCGCTCCGTCATCCTCCAGCAACGGCAGTGATACAGGGTGGACTTGAGCTCCTTCTGGAAATTGCTGTTGAGGAACCCGTAGATGACGGGGTTGACGCAGGTGGACGCCATGGCCGCGAGGTGGCAGGCGGAGAACAACACGTCGTGCTGGCACACCGGGATGGCCTCGTGCTGCCAGTCGAACACGGTGTTGAAGACCATGAGCGGTAGCCAGCACAGCGTGAACGCCAACACGATGGAGCCCAGCACGGCGTTGATCCTCTTGGAACCCTTGATCTTCCTCTGACTGGGGTCCCTGGCCCGCTCCACCATGTCTCTCCTCCTCCGCAGACGCAGGTAGATGCGCAGGTAGCACACGGCGATGAGGAGGACGGGGAGGCAGTACTGAAAGAGCAGGAGAGAGGTGGTGTAGGCCAGTCTGTTGTGCGGGGAGGGCCAATCCTCCATACAAATGTTGTAGTCAGTGAAGGGGTTAAAGGGAATGCTCAGGTTATTGAAAGGCGTATGGAGGATTGAGTAAGAGAGGAAAGGGACTGAGATGAGGCTGGCCAAGATCCAGGTGACGGCCACAGCCAGGTAGGAGTGTCCCACCACAGGCTTCCATCCAGTGGGGTGAATGATGAGCTGGTGGCGCTCCAAGGCTATCAGGACCAGGGAGGAAATGGACACGGTGATGGATAAACACTGGACGAAGTAGGTGATCTTACAGAGAGCCTCGCCCAGGATCCAGCGATCCATCAGGGTGTAAACGATGGTGGTTGGCAGACACACGATGCACATCAGGATATCAGAGCAGGAGAGGTTGGCGATGAAAATGTTGGTGACATTTCGCATCTCCTTCTGCCTTGTGATGACAAACACCAGGCTCGCGTTGCCGATAATGCCCACTGCCATCATGGTGCTGTAGGTGACGATAAGGAAGGTGGTGCCGCCCACTGAGGCGGGACATTTGTCTTCCCATGGAGCGTCCTCCATCAAGGACAGGTTGTGATTGGTTAACTCCATGCTAGAGAAGCGTCAACTGTGATTTCATAGGCTGGAATCTGAACGAGCCGCCTGTGGTTTCAGTTCCCCAGGGGACTACTTTCTCAATCTCTGTTGTGTGTTTTACTTTTTCATCATATGCTTATTGGAACCACATGGATTCTAGCCTTTGTTTACTTTCTGAAAGAGAAAACAGAACAAAAGTCAATTTTTAGATGTGGGAGAATTATGAACAACACTGTAAATATGTTCCCATTGGAATTTGACAGTGAAAACACTTCGCATTCCAAGGTTGAAAAATGCCCAATAATATCATAGGCTGTCTTAGAACAAGTATGTGCCATCAAATTGTTATACGGTCACCCATCTGAAATCAAACCTGGCAAAAATATTTTATGTCGATCAAAATATAAGTCAGTGGCCAATGCCAATGGCAGCCAAACTACCATGCCAGTGACTGTAATCATGGCAGGGAGCTCCATCAGTCTAACGTCTTAACATTCATTACAGTATGATAATGACTTCCCTCACTCTCTTCTTCCCACTTTCTCGAGGGATGCGTACATGATATATCTTATTTACTACCCCCACCAACACCATGGCTGCTCCAAGCTCATCTTCATTTCCCCACACGTCGACCGTGTTGAACCCTGCAGGCTCTATTTTAAAAACACGCTGTAACTCGTGTTTCTAACACAAATCTAACCCTGGTCGTCATGGATCTCTCAGGGTTGGTGCTGTCCCAGAGGAGGGCAGAGCTCGGGGGAAACACTACATCGTTACGGCGACTCGCTGACCAGACGCTACATGCAGGATGAGAGGGAGGAAGGCAGGAATTCAGATGGACGTGGGACTGATTAACCAGGATGTCGAAACCAAGGCTCTGCAATTGCTTTTGAGAACAATTGGTTTAATGAACAAGCAATTCAGGAAAGGCCCTAATGTCATTCTAGGCCTGTAAGCAAACCGTATTCTAACAATGTCAGTCAGAGTATCCACAATTATAATCAACATGTGTAAGTAGGCTATTGTTACAGGGAACATATTTACAACAACAAAACGTTTACACCTTTAAGGATCATCTGTCTCTACCAGATGGTGCCTTTTGTGTTCTGTGTGTACCGCAAGCTTTAATATAACAGATTGATTCTGTTCAAATTAGGATTTATTGAATGCAACAACAAAAAACATTCTGTCTATTGCTTATTTTAATTCTAATGTCTTATCCGAGTTGTTTTGCTTCCATGCCTTGAAGGGATCACAAGTTTAATTCAAACGCTGCTACTTACCCTGAAGTGAACGATGTTTCTTGCAGACACATTATTATGATGCTGCCACTGCTTGTTATTTATTCATGGGCCAGTTCTGAGATGTTGCTCAGAGCTATTATCAAATTATGACGCCCAAATTGATGTTTTCTACATTCTCAGTGATATGTGTTCATTTTACACCTCGTAAAAACCCCCAAGGGTTAAAATGTATGAGCACTCAAACACACCCTATAAATGACGCCTTTTTGATGAGAAGGTCCATCAAGAGCTTTATACAAGTGGGTAATTGGTATTCAATATTTGAAAAACATGTTTTACGTTAGACTCAACACACTTCAAAAGCAATCCTCATTTTATTGTCTTACTGGCACCACTTATTGAAAGATAATCCAACTGAAGATGAGTTCAGGTTTTGAGAGGAACCATTAGGAAACAACGAGCTGCTATGTGACTGAGAAGAATTGTCATAAAACATGACAACCATGGCGATCCAGATTACACACAAAAAGAGAAGAAAAAATAATTCACACAATATACAATGACAAAATAAACGAGAATCACCTATAGCCTATTGAAGTCAACATTATAACAATTACAGCCACAATTGTAAAAGTAAAAGTGCATAAAAGACTCATTCATACCCTCGTTCGACGAGTCTCTTCACTGCTTCTCTCCGGAATGCGCTTTCATTGCCTCCATCCGAGGTTGTCTTCTCTAACCAAATGAAGCAGACGCTCGAGAAGGAATGCTTTTGACTCGCTGAGGCGCCTCGCGCTCGCGCTCCCGCTTCCTCCTCCCCTCTATTATGGCAATGCAGACTGTACACATCCGTTTATAGAGCAATGGCCCAATCAAAGACATCACCTGGGGCATAAATACGGGCTTTTTCCCAGCACCTGTCAATAATTAGCCTAACCCAGTTGGACTACTGAACAATATCCGGAGAGCAACAAGTTCCTATAAGTGCAATGATTGGCAGGAAAGAGTGAGAATGAAGCGAAACCTGAATGTAACCCAGCCCAATTAGCTCTGTCACGGCTAAGAGGAGAACGAGGCGTGTTTCATCAAGATAACAGTTTACAACAACTGCAGCTCTTGCATTTGGTCCATGCAAACACAAGTAAACAACCCATGGAGTACTGCATTACTCAATCTAGATACGCCATCACGTAGCCTACAGTGATACCATTTCATCTCATCCCTTCATGCAAACTTCAGACACGATCCTCTGTGGACGTGCTAGACACAGCGGGGTAGGCCAATACAGCAAGAAGCAGGGGTCTGGTGCCATGCAGATTACCATGCTGTTAGCTGGTAAATTGTATTCCCACATCGTTCCCCTTTTTATGTGCATGCATTTCAAAACAATCCTTTGGCAATAAGGGTTTTATCAATTTTATTACTTGTATTATTGTTTTGATTGATTTTATGTAAAGCACCTTGAAATTATAGTTTGAAATGTGCTATATGAAGTCTTAATATTATATTCTCGACCGTATTTTTACAAAATTACCATATTATGAGAGAACAAACGTTTCAAAACTGCAGATTAGTAGGCTATGACGTAATTCTATAGCACGGGAATTATGCGGTCCACCAGTCCGTTTGCAGAAAATGGGGGTTACAAAACGATATAGACTCAGAAGTTTCCAGAAGATCAACATGCTGTATTTTAGCGTTCACATGAACAGCCAGAGCCCAGATGTTTTAAAACAGCACATCAGGAATATTAAAAGTGAAAAGTCTAGCGGTAGGCAAAGCCAGGGGTTCTCAAACTTTTTGGGGCCAGGCAGGGACCTCTTACAGGGGTCAACCTTTTCCAAGGACCCTCCCAAAATCATAACACCCATTCAGCATGACCCTTTGTGCTCTTAAATGGACACAATATGCTTGTTTTATTGGTGCAAATGGTCATCATTATAATATATTTTTCACTTTTCATACAGCATTCAACATTTTTACAATGTTATAATTTATGGAAAATTATTTCGCGGACCCCTTGGCAATGGTTCGTGGAACCCTAGGGGTCCGGGGACCCCACTTTAAAAAATGTCTTTGACACAAGTTCAATGTTAAAACTCTGGAGAGTTTCTATAGTTAGACTTTGACAGTTTGAAAAGCACATAGTTTGGAACTGAGTGTCCTTTTCCATCTAATTTATTTAACAATCTGTATTGTAATTTCGGAAACACTTTGCTATACACCATTTCACTGCACTCAAGGTTCGAATCACCTCTCCTTCACTAATGTGTACACACATTACCCCATTCAACATCCATCAACTGGTAACAGCTGTGGTGGACACGCTCTGAGTTTATGAAGCATGAGCATGAGTTCTGACACATTATCAATCCTGGCAGTGTGTATCAGAAACCATCTCGTCCCATTCAAAAGACAATTTTACCCAACCTGCCTCCTCTCCAATAAAAATTCTAAATTGCCATACCAATGTTGGCCAATTAAATTTAAGAGATTCTTACATCCTCTTTTTTTCCATTTTCATTGACACATCTGTGCTGGTTTTCTCCCACGGTCCTCGATGCGAAGCAGCGATGTGAACAGATTTTCTCGGCTCAGTAAGCTAGAAGATGACAGTTTCACACCGTCCCCACGCTCTCTCTCCTACAGTGGGATGTGATGAGGAGGCCCTGCTATGTGAGTCACACTGGGAACACGTCTGAAACACAGACACACTGTGCCTCCGCAGATCCTGGAGACGGGGGAACTAAAACATGCTGGCTACATGGTGGCCTACACGTACGTTATCAAATCAAATCAAAATGTATTTGTATAGCCCTTTTTACACACAAGCATGTCACAGAGGGCTTCACATACGCCCATAGAGCTGCCCCTCACCAACCTAAACCCTCAAGGAAGACAAGGAAAAACTCCCAGAAAAACTCAATGCAAGAGAAAAAATGGAAGAAACCTTGGGAGGAGCAATTCAGTGAGGGATCCCCTCCTCCAGAGACGGTTGGTGAAAGAGAGGAACAGAACACAGGCTAAACATAGTAATACAACAGGGAAGTGCCAATGGGTTTAGAAACACCAAAATCCAGCACACGTTATAATCAATTCATTGGAAGTTTCAAGGTTTTGAGGATGTAATTACGAACGGAAGACGGTTTGAGATTTTCTTCGGATGAGAAAGCTTGTCTTTGGAACACTGGGGCGTGACTGTGTGCTGGGTTATTGGAGCGCTGGACGATGCCGTACCAATGAGCCAGCTTTCAATATCTCCGGTAATGAACTGCAGAGGTGATGCTTGCAGTGGTGCACCTCTTCCCTGCACAATCTCCAAACCTGTCACTCAAGCAGCCTTCGGCCTCCTGACACACTGCTTTTAATGGTGGAGTACTGAGGGGGGGTAGTGAGGGGGGTACTGAGGGGTGGG